>VZTB01000554.1:21107-46806 GCA_013397245.1 Thryothorus ludovicianus | reverse complement strand
GGAAGGGACTGGAATAAAAGGTGTGGAAATACCATATAGAGTAATAACTGGGGTTTGGCATGTAGATTGACATAGAACATTCTATAACAAAGGGAGGGTACAACTTAGGAATAAACCAATCTGGGAAAGTGTGGGGGTGACAAACCATTAACAATTGAAAATATAAATTATTAACAAAACATGCACTGCAACATTTGATGACTGCTCAACTTCACCTTCAAGTCTTCCTGAGCTTTAAGGATTCTCAGAACCAAAAAGTGTGAGAGATACAATTTGTATTTCTCTTTACTTGTGGAATAAACCTAAGTACTCACTTTCATGGGGTGCCTTTGCCTAGATGGGTGTGACGTGACACCAGGAATGCAAACCCTGGGTGTGCTTCAGGAGGCAGAACCAAGGTGAGTTGTACAGAGAAAATTTAAGTGCTAGATGAAGGGGAGAGCACCCTGAGCTGTTGGCAGGAAAACAGAGTGGTGCTGTGAGTCGATACCCAGGCAGCAGGAAGGGGTGTTGAGGAGAGAGGCTGTGCTTGGTTCTTAATGTATGATACTCCTTGTGCTGGGACAAAAGATTGAGCAAGGGTGTGGTTACTAGCTGTCTGCCCAGACCTTTCAATTCAGAGGGGAAAGAGATGCTCTGTGGGGAGGAAGGAGAAATGACGGAATGGAACATGAACAGAAGAAATAAGAGGAGGTAGGATCAAGGATATTGAGGAGGCTAGGGTTGTAATCAGCCCCTGGCTACAGTAAGCTGTTGCGAGTGACTCCAAGTGCACATGAGAGTTCGTGTGAGGGCAAACCAAATCACCACAGTTGTTTCATAAAAGCACGTCCTGTAGAGCACAGGTTGAAATTGAAGGCTATCTCTCTCTTTAACTATGTCCTTTGGGGATTTTTACCTGAAAGCAGCTCCTCAGGTTTACATTGGGTAGTATGTTGAAGGACATAAATAGTTCTTTAATACTGGATATTATTTTAGGCAGTACAATAGCTAGAGAGAGAACAATTTACAGCACAAAGGTCAGTAGTGTTCATTTCTTTATTGACTCGAGAGGGAGACTAGAATTACAAGTGTTGACAGAGTCCCAGCCTAAGCAAACAACATGCTCTATGAACCTTTACTCAGTTTGCACTGTTCAGCACTACATCTGTTTAGCTGCATGGATAACAGTAATAACATTTTATTGTTTTGGCTGACAGCAGCAGAGAGAGCACTCTGGTTCCTTTGAAAATCGTCCCAGCAAATGACAGCGTTGCTGAAGGTTTAGTCACTTGCTTGTCAAGGGCTGGTACAGGAAGGTAGGCAAACTGGAAAACCTAGTATTGCACAGCTGAGAGCCAGAGTTCCCACGGCTACACAAATGAGTACTTCTTTCGCCTTCCCCTTCTCTGCAGCTTGGGCAGCCGACTTTATTTGCTCTTCCAAGGAATTCCCCTAATTTAATAGTATTTTGAGACCTTCCCTGTGAACACTATTTCCACTCTCCCTGTTTCCAGCCTCGAGTCAGGGCTATTACTGATCGTAATTGCAGCTGAAACGAGAAGGAAATGAGTCGGCTCTGTGCTCACTTCAGAGACAGAGGTCCTCGCAGAGGACGTTCTTCAGAGACAGAAGCAATGAAAAGGCAGAGCTCTGCTCAGGAGCATGAGATTATTGAATTACGGGAACATAATGTGGAGGAAAGTGAGACTGATCATGACAAGCCTCTAAATGCTCAAACAAGAAAGGTAGGAATTTCACTTGCTCATTTGATGCTTCCGGTGGGGGAAATACTACTCAGCAAGAGAAATGACACTTGAAAGAACATTTTGTAGGGGTGATTTGTTGTGTGAGGCAGAGGGAAAGAAGCTAAAAATCTGTTAAATGTATTTTTTTTTCTTATCAATGAAGTGTTGAATACGAGAATAGGACTTTAAGCTTTAATTTAGGAACTGAAACTGTAATTGGTTCTCTGAGTTTTGCTTTATCTTCTAATATGCTATCAGTGGGATTGGGCTCAAAACCACAAAAGAAAAAAGTTGAAATAAGTTTTAAAACCAGGCTTTCCTTCAGTAGAAGTTAACCAGGAAAGAGTGCTGCCAAACAAAAATAAGATTTCCTCGAACAGAGCATAATGGATTCTCTTAATCTCTGAGTAGCTTTCAGTTGCTAACCATTATGAATTTGTATTAACAGAATGCTCCAAAACCTCAGTTAAGATCAGCACGTGAATCCTAAGGAAGGTAGCTCCTAGTCCCTTGTTTAAAGCTACGAAACAGACTAATTCCGGCAGAGGAATAACATGTTCACACGTGACTCCTGCACAGTGAATTACAGTATTGAACATGAGTGGCGGAGCGAGGACTTTTCCCGCTGTCCCGCGGGCGCGGCTGACCCCGCTGGGCGCTCCCTGCCGGAGCCGCTGCTGAGGACGGCGCGGCCCCCCTGGGCCAGCCCTGCCTTGGGCGGTCCCCTCCGGGGCTCTAGGGAGGTAGAGCTGACTAGGCGAAAAACCCCGTGTGCTCTGTTGTATCAGGGGTCAGGTACTTCTGCTGCGGTCTGGTAAGCTGAATCAGCTCGATGCAAGGTCAGACACATTCCAGGAGGTGCAATGAGGAAACAGGAGAAGGGGAAGGAGAGGCAGGGGTCAGCTAGATCTGCTCGACTATCTTGAGAAACTTCACCCTTGGGTTTATCCTTCCCCTCTCCAGAACTGAGTTTGCATTTGAGCATTCTTTATGCCGATTTTAGCAGCTGGCTTCCCGTCCTGTACAGACTGCTGGGAAGTTACCATGCTCTGCTTTCTGCTCGGGCGCAGGTTAATCAGAGCCGCCCTGTTCACCAGGGGGAGACTTTCCCCGCTGTTGTTTCTTCCCCCCAGCCTATGGGCAAAGTTCAGAAGGTGTTGGACTAGTTATGAAGTTGAATGTTTTCTTGAGATCAAGCCAGCTTGCTGTGTTTGATTAAGGATTGTGTTTTGCGGTAGTCTAAACATGTGGCTCAATTAAAACTTGAGCTTGACAGTTGCCTGTCTCGATGAGGTTATGGCTGATTTCATAGTTGCACTCTAGGCAGTAGTTACTGGTTTTTAAAAATTTTTTAAATACAAAATGATATGCTAGCGTTAAATATTAAATTGAAATTCATACTTCTAAAGTATTTTAAAAATCAAATTAAAAAAGGAAGTAAATGTGATCACAGCTGAAAGCATGCTTTGAACAAAACCATACTCAGTATTTGCCTTTCATTTTCCAGCAGAGCAAAGTTCTATGTGCAGAGGTGTCTACAGAGAAGGTTTCCTTTTTTCTGCCTCTGCTCCTGGAGGAATCTCTCTTGTACGATCTTTCTCTGTGTGTCAGTTTTCTGTCCCTGTTCCCCTGCCATCCACACAAAAACTTTTAGCCAGCTGCTCGATTCAGTTCAATTCAATGAAACCCTCTCTGTTATTCTGTGTTCTTAGAAAGTTCAAAAAGTAAAGGAAGGAAACTTGGATTAGTGCCTCCAGTAGCAGCTGGTTCTGCCAGCCAATCTGCACGTGTGTGGCCCAGACAACCTACAGCATGTGCTTTTCCTTACCTGGTACTGATATCAAAAAGGACATAGAGTTTACTACTACCTTTATAGTGGCTGGAGAGGGAGAGAGAGGAGTAATTAAAAAGACAGCATGGTCTGCTTATGAATTCAAGCCCTTGCTTCAGTCTTCTTATTCTTCGGGCTGTGGAATAAAACAGATGAAGTTATCTATTTTGCTGTCACTTAAGCTTGCTTTTTTTTTTTTTCTTAATATTCATCCTGCTGGATTAACTCATTAAAAGACTAATTTCTGTCATGGTTTTCAATCTTATTAAAAATTAAATAACAGGCAAGACACTATCCTTTCTCTCCCATATGAATGTATATACATGCACAATTACTTTGAGTGAAGTTTTCTTTTGACCTCATAGAACAGCTGAGATTTGCATTAAACTCTCTGTTAAATATTCTCAATAGCCTCCAAGTTTCCAAACTTCTGAAGGAAAAATCTCAATTATTTTATGGGGGGTTTAACACAATAGTATCTATTGAATAGCATTTGTGTGAATGCTATTGAATGCTTTGTGTGCTGGCACCCAGAAACTATGCAGGTTAGCATCATCAATACTGCAGAGGTGAATGATTTTGGAAATACCTCCAGAGACCCTTTATTAGCTGGGAGTGATGACAAACATTAAAATGAGACCTTATAGAATATGCAGATTTAATTCATGTAGATACTTTAGCTTTATGGGCCATTCAGGAGCTGGAAATTTTGAACAATCTCTCTCAAGTGAATACCTTTTACCTTCCCTAGGTCTGCATTTTCTCTTGCAGCAGTAATCAAGGCTGGGAACCCCTGATGTAGGGCATTGCTTACCAGTGAAGCTCTCCCATCTGTGTAGTGGTTTTGTTTCTAAATGGGATAGTAGACACATGTTTCAATATTTTTTTCCCGCCCTATTTGATTAATCAATATGTCCTTCTCGTTTATACCTAGGAGAGCAATCCCTGGAAATCATGCAGGAATGTAGTTTTCTGGAAGTGTAAACTATGGATGGTTATAGCTATGATATTTCTAGTGATCTTGTTGGTCACTCTAATCAGCCTTATTCTTTATTCTAGTAAGTATCTCACTTTTGATTATACTAATACAACCATGCAATATGTACACTCTAATAGAACACAAATGCAACAATTAAACATCCCTTAATCTCCTTCAGTAAAGGAAGGAGAAGGAACTGAGATACTGACTGCAGAGGGTGATGTAGTTCAGTAGTTGTTGTGAATGCTTTTATCTTAGCAGGCAGAAGCAACTTGTATCCTGATCAGGTGGCAATTTAAGTTTGTAGCTAAGTGAGAAAATATCACAAGAAGAGATTTGGATATGAGGATGGAAATGATGTTTGTAATATTGGAACAAGTGCCATGGATGACTTAGGTTCCATGGTGTCATTGCCTGTCAGGCTCCCAGAGCAGATGACTTTTGCTAATGGAGGTGGGTGATTGACCTCCATTGTGCTGTCACTTTTTTCAGATGACTTGCACTTTCTTTCTGTCTTTCCCAGTCAGTTCTTACCTAGGAAGTTTGTGAGAAAACCATGAGGGGTTTTTTTCAGTACTTCAGCTAACTGAAACTTTTCTCCCCTATCTCTTTCTGGTTATTAGATGTTTACACAGATGAGGATGACTACTGGGATCCTGACGAACTACTAAGCAGTGGAAATTTTCACAATTTTTCAGGAACATTGGAGTTAATGTGTGGTCTCCCGCACTTTTCCTCTGAGGACATTACTAAGAGGGTAAGTGTTTATGTCATTCTTGGCAAAGTTGATTCTGCTTAGAACATAGTTTCAGTGTTTTGCCTTTTAAGAAGTTTCTTTTTCTCTGTGTAGTAACTTGGTCATTTGCAAGTCCACAAATGTGTTGTACTTTTTAAAGCTGCGATCTAGAAAAAGAATTGTCCACTTTTAAGCACAAAAAAGTATTGATTTTTTTTCCCCTTAAATCTGACCATTTGTTAAGATACAGTCTGTGCCTTTTTCATAGAATCTTTGAATAATTTAGAAGAGGCCTGTGAAAGTCATCTAAGCATAATAAGGGCTAAACATCCTGTGTGCTGCATTCTCTTATGAGTATGTGATTACAGCCTGGGTTTTTAAGCTGTGATTTCTGCTGAGCCAGCACAGCTCTGAGTTACAGCTGAAATCAGCTCAGCATACATGGCAGTGATCATTTGGGCGTGGTGGGAAGGCAGTCTCAGGACAGAGACCCTCCCCTCCACAAAATAACAGTTAGAAGAGCCATTTGGTACTAATTGAATCCCTAACCTAACAACATCTGTTGCAGAGGGCAACAGGAGCACATACTTTTAGTTCACCCTGAGTGCCTCCATTGTGTTAAGATTACACAGCACTCACTGAAATGCACAATTAACTTGTCTGTCAAATTTAAATTACTCTCTACCTTTTCCAGGGCAGATATTTGCTGTTATTTGACCTTCAGCACCTATTTTTATGCTCCTTAAAGCATTTTGTAAGAATGATTTGCTGTGCATTTGTGTGGTTTGTTGTTTTTTTTTTGGGAGGGAAAGAGATTGAATAGAAGAAACACATTCCTTTTCTCTCTCTCTCAGCTAACAGAAGTCTACAGTTCATCTCCAGCTTTAGGACGTTACTTTAGGTCAGCTCAGGTGATTTCTTTCAGGTAAGCAATTTCTGTCACCAAAGTTATCTGAAAATTAACAAGCTTTTGATGACACACACATGTGCTTATGTAAATATGTACAATATTTAAATCTGTGAAAAATAGGATGTTTGGGGAAAATTATGTGTATAGGCAGTGAAAACTGGTCAAAGGATCATCTGGTGCAAATGTTAAATGCTGCTAAAATTATGTAATGACAGGAACATATTGTTGCTGTGAAGTATCATCTCTGTTATTTTTGATTCCAATTTCAGCCCTTAATAAACATATTCAAGGATATTTATTAAAAGGAAAATCAGTTCATGGAGACACTTCATATTGATGTCGTTTAAATAATCTTAAATAAATATAATAGGGTTCATGGGGAGGAGAGAATCATTTTGTTCCAAAAAGAAATAAAGGCAAGAGGAATATACATGTTTTCTGTCATGGAGAAATGCCAGAGGGGCAAGGGAAGACAGAGAGCTTCCCCAAGAACTACTGGAAAAGAACTCTTACAAAAGAAATGAGAAAGACGGGAGAAAATCAAGGGACATAGTTTTGCAACGTCCCAGGTCCTTTGAGATAGCAAAGACAGAGGAATAGCCAGACTGGAATGTGGCAAGGGGCAGTTGTGAGGGCACTTTGCTCCCTTGAGGAATATGCCCCCTTGCCCTGCCAGCCTTGGGCATGCCAGCTTTGTTCAACAGTGAACTGTAGCTCCTTGGCCTTGTGGTACTAATTATGATTTGGACCATCAAATACAAAGCTGTAGTTCTGCACATATATTGATTAGCTAACAACTTTCTTTGATGTCTCTTTCTTGCTATCTCACTCTCTTTCCTTTTATTTTCCCTCATTAAAGTGTTTTTTGAAAATATTTTGCATTCTGTGCGTACAAAAGGTAGCTGTTGAATCATAGTCAGTTTTGGTAGACTACAAAAAATGAAATCTCCAGAGATGGTCTCCAGTTCACTGTTTTTCGTAATCTACTCCAGAGCTGAGTCAGGGTACTGCCAGCAGGAAAACAAACCTTCCTGGAGGTTCCCAGCCAAACTATGCACAGGATATTGCAACACCTCTTATCAGTAGCTTCTTGTTCACCAGCTCTGAAAACCATATCCCATCAGAACACATATCTAATTACCCCTTGTGCATTTGAAAACATGTCTCTGGCTGGCTTCAAGTACATAGCCAGTTTGAAGAGCTGTTCTGAGAAGGGATGGGAGGCAGAAAATGGCATCTTTGGCAGTTTTCTTTCATAATGCTTTTCTTGGGGATCTATTTTTGGGGTTTTTTTAAATCTATTCCAACATTGACTTGAAAAGTCAGCCTTCTCAAAAACAATTAAACAAACAAAAAGATCCTGTCGAAACTTGAAGACATTCATCCTGGACTTTGTTTTTCAGTAATGAAAGCTCCACTGTAATTTATCAGCTTGTGTTTGCTGTACCACCATCAACAGAGGGATTTATGGAAAACAGTATGAACTCAGATTTTATAAGGAACATTTTGCGCCAACATATTTATGATGAAGATACTCCTAATCCTGGGACATCTGAATGTGACAGGTTAAAGCTCGACCCAACTTCTCTCACATGTGAGTGCCGTACATTAGAGAAACTGTATTTTAACAAAGAGCAGAAGTATGTATGGGAAAGGAGGGAAATATTTATAGAAAGATATTAGTATACATGATTTGTATAACAGTATTAAGAACACTTTAAAATAGCTTTCAGAAAGTTTTGATATGCTTAACTTAAAACCTGGGACTCACAGTTTGGTCCTCTGATGAGAAAGGAAATAGTAATGAGACTGGTTAGCTGAGGACTCCAAACAAACTTTTCTGATCTAATATTGCATTTTATCTATACAGAAAAAATATCATATACGTGTGTACCATAATGGGGAGATAAATAATTAAAAATATTTCTCCTTATTTTATATTTGGTTTTGAATGCTAACAAAACAAATTTTAATCCAAGGGATGAAAAAGATTCATGATTTTCTCTTTCTGTAGTTTTTTTGGAAAATTTATTATGCACAGAAATACCTTTAAAGGAAGCAAATGTTCATTCTTCCAGGTGTGTTCTAAGCAGTGATTCCAATGATTACCTGTGACTAGGTAGTGATTCCAATGCATTTATATTTGTCCTGATAGAAATGCCCATATAAAAGTCCCATGAGCTTTGAAGTAATACTGAAAACAATGCATGGAGCTGACTTCCCTCAGTCCCAATTTACTGAGTCACATCTATGTGCCTTCAGAATAATCCTAAGTTAACAATTCAACACTGCAACATAGGTAAGTAAGGTTTGCAATTAACTCGTATTAGTTTTTCTTGGGACTGTTACCAAGGAACAAGAGATCAACAAGTCAGGAGTTTCAATTTTTAGAAGCATTTTTTCCTTATATATTGACAGGATTCTTAGAAAAAGTAGTGTGAAAAGAGAAAGGAAAGGATGCACTGAAATAACTATTTAAAGTTTCATTTTAATATTAATATTGTACTGTTTTAACTTTCAGAGAAATTATGGAAAGATTCCTCATCTTCATCATCACCTAGAAGAGATGGGATTCCCTATCTACAAGTAATCCCATGGCAGGGAACTATTCATTAAGTAGAAACACTTCTAAAATTGTTGTCCTATAAATACTGCTTGTGATGCAACATTCTAAATGGAAAATGTGGTATATTTATGACAGTGTTATATTGCTATAACACCACAACCTCCTTCTTCTATATCTCAATAATGTTTCATTCTTGAGAAAATCATATATTCGATGCATGCTCTGTTGACTTTGAAAGTTCAGCTTTCTCTTGCCTTATGATTAAATCTGAATGCTCCACATGAGCTTTAAAAGCAGTCCTGTGCATGGCTCCTTTCTTTTTCTCTTGGCTTATGCAAAATTATCTGCACGGCTTCATCCTCAGTGCTCGCTTCCACTTAAACTCATATCTGTTATTTGTTTCCCTCCAGATATGCCACATTTCCTTGTTGCTCTTTCATTATAAAACAGCCTGAAAATCTAAATATATACATATGTGTGCATATGTATATTTGTATTCTTTTATTACATGCAAGGCCTTTGCACTAGCTTCTTAAAAATGTTTTAACTCTTATAATTTCCTTATTCTTCCTACAGTCTCCTTGGATAAGGTGCTCTTTGTTCTATTTTTCTCTTCTTCAATGTGAAATACAAAAGAAGAAAGCAGCAGCATGAAGAGACATGTCTTGCTCACTAATGCACCTGAATGTCACAGGAATCTTTAAAGGGTCAAATTAGCAGTGTGCTTTTACAGTTAGCTACTGCTACTGGTGAATAGATGGGTACTTGACCTGTTTTTGTAAATCCAGAGACTAGTCTATACCCTTAATTATAGTTCCTGCCCAGCACTGGGGATAAAAATGAACAGATGTAAGGTATTTGCCTTAATAAGGCAGTAACTAGTTGTTCTTGTTGATGAGAGATCAGATGAGATGAGTCAGTGCCAAGAGGAAGATGCTGAAGCAGATGACATAGGCCAGTATGGCATGAAAGTTACAGACAGTAACTGGCTATAAAATAAAAATTAAACATTAACTTCATGCAGAATGGAACATATTCACTACCATGTGAGTGAAGTAAATCTTGTCATTTATTTGTAGCCTTATAAATGTTAGTACATGATAGGCACTTTTATTTTAAGAAACATTTTGTATTGTAAGAAATATGTCATGGAAAACTGCTTTTCTCTTTCTAATATTACTAATTTTTTAAGGAGTAATCTGACAATTTTATTGTGCATTAAATTATTTATTTTAATTCTTAATGTGACTATTTCCATTCTTTAGCAGCTCTAGTCTTTCTGCTCTGTTAGAAAATAACCATTGGAATTCCAACTGCTGCGCTGTATGGAGCATGTCTCACAGAGCTGTACACTTGAACTCATAGTTGTTCTTGTTGTGTGTGTTTAAACTGAGCTTGGGAAACATTCTGGACCAAATAGTAGTTTGCATGACTATCATATTTGTAGCTTATTCTGATTCCTTCTTGGTTTGTAAGGTATAGCATCGACTGTAAGAACTATAATTTCTCTTGCTGTAATAGTCTATGCAACATACAGCTAGAAGAGAGATTCCTTTTGATTCTTATGCTAGGGAAGGATAAACTTCATGGCTTGTGTGATTTTTCCCAAAAGCAGCAGGCTATGAAAGCACCAGCAGCAAAGAAATAAATTGAGATGCTGCTCAATTTTATTGCTCTCACCAAGATGCCTGATCCTTTCCTTGAACACTTTTTATCTTCATTCAAGGAACTGAAAAATAAAGTAATTATTAGACTTCTTTATGGTGATATCCATACGAGCATTAAGAGTTGAGAAAGGAGTCAAGCATTCATTTTTTTCCCCACCATCCTCCTCTACATCCATACTTTTACTCCAGAACCTCACAAGAAAGAAGGAGGAAGAGCTGTAGTAAGATGTAATATTCAACAGAAAATGTCTGACTTTACAGATTGCATCCAGTCAGGTTTTGACCTCTTAATGAAGGAAGAAAAAAGGAAAAACTGATTTCTGGTTATATATTTGTGAGGTAAATTGATCATGTGAAAGAAAATTAAAAAGTGAATTAATTATGACTCAGTCCCTTAGGGACAAAGCAGTGTGAAAACACATTATTACATCAAGTTAGATATTTTGTGTGAATGATCAATATTAATTTTAGTAGAAGGAATGAGGATAATACTTGAATGACTGAGACAACTGAGACACTGTTAAAAAAGCAGCTTGTGGAGTGTACAGTCAGCCCTTTAAAATCCTTTGGCAGGTGTCATCTGTGTAGCCACAGCAGCCAGTGTGAGTTTTGGGCAGACTCAGTTGCCTGCCACAGTAGTGATACCTGCACATGCTGGGAGTGTGGCCATCCACTGCTCCATGCACTTGCCCATGGGACTGTCCCCAGCATGGAAATGGCAGTGGGAGTCACAAAGCCACTGCTCCACAAAGCCAGGACTGCAGCCAGCAATCACATACTAGAGAAGACTTAAAATCCGAAAAACTGTTCAACATTTTCTTCTGTGGAGGAGTTCAGCGAGGGAAGAATGCAACAATCAATATGATTGGTAAAGCATTGTTCGATTTATTGAAGAGTACAGTGTCTTTTATACCATTTCAACATTTGCTAGAAATAGTCATCCAATAATAGTTACTTCCTTTTCCCTTAATTAGGTTTTTCTAATTAGGTTTTGGCAAGCATGAGTTTTGGCAAGCATGAGATTGTTACTCCTATCTATGTATACACACTTGAGACCCCTCTTGCTCCTATTAGTGTACAACACCTGTTTTCAAGGACACGCTGGCCTGGCTGACTACATGCTGTTCAGCACTTATGTTCAGCCCACAGGCCCTCTACGGTTCCATGTCCAAGTTCTTCTAACCAACCCTCAACATTCTTCCACAGTTTTATTACAAAAATGGAAGGAGTGAAAAAGCATGCTTAAGCAAGAACACAAGCACATAATCTCTTTGTGAGCTCTGGTAAACAGTTGAATACCTGGTTTCAGTCCTTTGCACATGTCCAGAAATGCTGTTTACAGAGGGGTGCTGGGCTGTGAGGAGGTGATACTCTAGCTTTGCAGAAAGCCAAACTGGCAACTCCAGGAATCATCAGCTGTGGAAACATTCTGTCGTAGAACCAGCACCTGGACTTCTGCTACTAAGAGGTAGTTACCACCTGGGCAGCAGTATTGACTGTTTTCTTGTGGGAGTAATATTTGTTTTGCATGCAGTTTATTGGTTTGTGGCTTTTTATTTAATTCCAACTTTAAGACTTCACAATAAGTAATATTATAATAGAAGGGGGAGGGGGGATTTTGAGAAATGAGTTCTTTATAAAAATTCTGGATTGTATAATGGTACAAATCAAACATGTCAGAGAAATTTTGGACAAGAGTAAGCACATCTAGCACAAAGTTTATGCTTTCATTTAAAACATAAACATTCCCCAAACAAACAGAAAGACCCTGTTATTATTGCATTTTTTGAGATTTATAGCAGTAGTTCTTTAAGGCCCCTTTAAAAAAAGAAGTATTCTGTAAGTCCAGAAAAATGTACAGCCTGGGTTGCTTAAGATATTGTAGCTCTTAATTTTCTGTAGAGAAACATTGTCCTATGACAACAGTTGCTACTGATTCCTCCTGGTTTAATTGTCAAGTCCTGTACCCAGCCCATGTTTCTTTCTCTGATCAGCTGTTGATGGACAGGTTTGTCTCATAGTAAATGACTGGTAGACATAGCCTAATGAGTAAGCTTGGTAACAAGAGAGAGATATTTGTTTGAAGACCTGATAGCAGAGCTGGGATTGTTATCAGGGCTGCACATACTCAGGCAAAAGAGTGCCTTCTAAGTTACCATCATATATTCAGGACATCTTCATATTCACTATGCTCTTCAGGGCTGGTGACATTTGCCATCCTCTTGGGCACACTGATAAGCACATATTCTGTCTGATTATTGTTGTCAATCACCAAGACTTCACGTTTTACATTGTGGCTGACAGTCGAGTACCACAGTTCACTGGAATTCATGGAATCTTTTTTGGCAACATGTTCCTGAGGGGGAAAAGATGGAAGAGAGAAGGAATAAAGCTTCAGTATGATTATATCCTGAAGAAGTTTGGAGACGTGAGCAGATCTGGTACAGGCAGTGCTGTTGACTAAAACACGCAGTGTTAGGTTTATAAATCCACAGTTTTTTCACACCTGGAGGGCCCAACAACCCGCGGCCCCGCTCAGCGGTGCTGACACGGTAAAATCTCATCACCACATGAGGGAGCACAGCAGCACAAATGGAGCTGGGCAGCCTGAATCACCCCGGGCCCCCACTCCTCTCAGCGCTGTCCCCAGAGAGATCATCCCTGTGACATCCATTCAAGCAGGGAATGAGAGCTGAGGGGCAAGAAGGGAAGGTTACATGGGACGTTTTATCGATGTATGTGAAGGGAGAGTATTTGGGATTTGAAGAACACTTAATATGGGGTGTTTAGGGAAGGAACAGAAGGAAGGGGGTCAGGGTGACTTGCAGAATAAAAAGCATAAGAAAACAGAGGAAGAAAGTCAGGGACAGGAGTCACAGCAAGCTGCCAGAGACTGTAGGGTCTGGGAGGCAATGAAGACCCCATGTGCATGTGTGTGTGTGTCTGTCCAGGAGATGCACTGTCCTGGAAGGGGCCCTCTCCAGAGATGAAGTGAGGGCTAATCCCTTCCCCAGCAGCCCTCCTCTGATGCTGTCTTTCAGAATAGAGGGAAGAGAAAGAAGAGCCATTAGCGAAGGAGGATGTAAGATTTCGTGCACAAATGCCTTCTCAACTCTGTTTAGACTTGTCCCTCCTTTTGCCTCCTGGAGGTGTTTGCTAATGGGTTATGGGTGATTGTGCATTAAATAGTTAGCAGGATGACTCATTAAATCTGAAGGGCAATGTGCACTGCTTAAGTACTTGAAGCCAGAAGTCAAAAATTTGTTATGTTCTTGATCTGAACACAATGGGTACTGAAGCCAGTGAGTAACTACCAGCTTTACAGTGCTATCCTCTGCTGTCTGCAGTAGTGGCAGTGTTTTGAGTGAGTGTTGCTGGGTTCTTGGTGACATTTGTAGCTACCTTCCATGCTCTGTAAGTGGAACAGAGGTCTCTGTTTCATGGTTTAAAAATCCTCTGAGTGAAGTTTGGAGCATCTCTTGTCCCTTCAAACACATAGGTCTAACCAAGACTTGCTCTGAGTCACATTTTCCATAATCCTTCCAGTCATCATGTTTTGAAAGGCTGTTATCATCATCCTTCTCTTATCAGTAGGGAGACTGTAGTGCAGAGGTGGAGTGATTTATCCCACAAGCCAATGGAGCAAGTGTGAAAACTCCCAGTATTCACAGGCCGAGTTCAACACTCAGAAAGGGTATCTCTCCTATTGCACTAATGGCCCTGCAAGGACTTTTTTCAAACCATAGTCTGGGGCTTTTCCTTGGGACACCAGAAACTCTCAAAACCAGACAGCTACTTGGCAGGTTTCCCATTACAGTTCCACCCCCTCCTCTTCCCCCACAGTCCATCCCACACTCACAGGTACAAATGATGAGCTCATTTCATCACACCCTTTTCTGTCATCTTGCCCACTTTCTTCAGAATTTTCTGATAAACACCCACTTATCTGCTGGGCACCAACTTTTGCTTTACTGATGTCATCTTTGTTTAAAAAAAAAAAGAACAAAACTGAAAAAAGAACCCTCTGGCTGCTAAATGGCAGCACTTCATTCTGCAGTACATAGGACTTCTGCTGATGGCTTGTGATTAGGGACTCAAGAGGCAACTTCACTTACCCTCTGCTAAATTTAACTATTTACAAAGTCGAGGCAGTAAACCACAGATGCTCAGATCCTGCCTGTCGGAGCTCAGCATATTAATACATACAACCAAACAAGACAGACAAACAAGTCTCTGAAGTGCAACAGTTGAGAAGCGGCTGTTCCCCCACCCATGCCTTCCAGGATGATAAATCTGGGCAGAGAAGCAGAGCACACACCAAATTATAGAGTTACCTCTTAAATTACTCTGGGGTGCATTGCCAGAACTCCTAAAGCTAGCCCCAAGGCAGGGAGGTAAGATGAGCAGCCAGTGTGTTTATCTTACCAGTCTTTCCTGCCTTGCAATGCAACCATTTGCTCCATTCTGATTTATCAGAAACTAAATGTGCAACCTGAAAAGTCATTTTTGGTTTTGTGGAGGGGTTTTTTTTATTTCTTTTCTTCCTTCTAGAAGCAGTGAGACACTGAAAGGGGAAATCTTATTCTTTTCCAACAGAGACTTGTCATTTGTTGATACATCTGCTATTCTTCATAGTGCAAAACTTAACCAAAACCCTTTAAGCCCCAAAGTATTAAATCTCCCTTCATTTTTCTTCTGAAGATTTCTTTATTACTAAGCCTGGTTGGCAATAGTCCATTTAAATGACTTTTAGAAAATGTCATGCTGAAACTGAAACTCTTGCGGGAAACATGCCAGTAGCCAAGAGGCTGGCTACCAAAAGGCTGAGTGGAGAAGGGAAAGAGGAGGAGAGAGAAGCATCCCTGCAGCCATAAGTTGTGCAGTGCATGTTCACTGAGACATCATCACGAGGTTCAGCCTCCTGAATTGTCTTATTTGGGCCAACAACATTACCCTCAGCCTCAGAAATTATGAGTGTGCTGCAGTCTGTTTGGCCACTGGCTGCACTGGCCAAGAGTGGGGCTGCCATCTCAGTGTTGCAGTTTTATGTGCATATGCTTATTTTGTACGTAGGTTTAAACTGATATTCTTTTGCATCCTAAGCGAATAGTCTGATAATGGGCTATTCTTTCTTCTGCAGGAACATGATGGGCACTTCGTCTTCCTCACATGTGGATGTTTTCGACTCAGAATGGGCATGGGAGGAGGGAAAATCAGTTTTAGTCTTTACCTTGATGGTACCTGGTGGATAGCTGCAGGTCATTGCTGAGGAAGGAAGAAAACACATGTGATTGTCATTCTCTGGTGTAGCAACACTAGACCAGGATTTTCATCAGCACAGGATTTACTCAGTCACAGACTGAACATAGGCTGTGCAAAAGCATGAACTTGTGTGACAATAGTAGGGAAAAGGGTTGAGCCTCTAAGAGCTAAATAAATCTGATGGTTTTTTGAGATTTTATTTGCCTCAAGTTTATACACACTTGTGTCACACAGCTCTGCTCACTGACCTGAATTAAACCTAGATGTACAATTTTCTTGGGTTTTTCTTTTTGTTTTGTTTTTGTTTCATTTAATAACTGAAATCAGTTTTACATATCTGTCTTAGAAAGGAAAGATCTTGCTTGCTTTCTGACTGGTTTAGCTTTATGACCCATGCAGCCTTAACTTTGCCTGGGATCACTGGCTGGGTGCTGGGGCACAGAGGCACTACCTGATGTGCAACGTGCATTGGGTGTCTGTGTGCACAGATTTGGCAGTCTGGAGCTTTTCTGGAAATTTGTCTCTCTGTCCCATAAACATCTAAATGGCAGAGGTCTGTCATTTTACACCCTGCTTTCTCCTAGCCTTGTCTTTATCAGTCTGGCTGATTCTTAATATGAGGTGGATTGAACATGTTGCTCCTGTAAAATTCCAGAGCTGAACTTCCACTTTTGCTTAAGATAATGGCTTTTTAAGCCTACTTGTTTTGCAACATGACAGGAGAGACATCAGCCTCTCAATATTGCATTAAAGCTGCCATCTTAGAGAATTTTATGGTGTTTACAAATATTACTGTGCTGCCTTAACACTGCCATGAAATTGCCAATGTAGATGACTAACAAGAAAGGGTTTTTGCTAATACTGCAACTTGTGAAACTGGTAAAAGTATTATACCTTTGCTACATGAATGGCTTTACCCACAAGAGGGAAAAGGCAAAAAAAGACCTTCTGATCCACATGAGCACATGTGATCCTGACTTCATAGTCTTCCCTATTTGCATATTCAATATGAAGAAACTATTTTCTTTGCAAAACACCTCATACTGATGTCTGTTTAGAGGAAGTCCTAAGCAATGCTTGTGTGTGGGGAATGGGATCTGATGTGTGAATAGATGTAGGCTGTGCTGTGCTGGCAGCCCACTGGCTTCAGCAGCCCTCCACCTCCTTTGCAGGGGCACAGCAGAGGTCCCCCCACTGTGCTTGCAAACCTGTGGGTCTGGCAGTGGCACACAAGGGCCAAGAGTCCCATTGCAGGAGGCAGCTGCAAGGCAGTGGCTGGGACACCTGGGGCTCTGTAGCTTGAGGGGATGGCTGCACACTCCTGCTGCCTTCTCCGGAAACAAAAAAGAGCAAAGAGCTCCTGAGTAACCCAACACAGTGGGACATCAGAGGGCAGGTATATTTCTCACTGGATGCAAGGAGGTTTCCCTCCACTAGCAAGGAGGTTGCCCTCCACTAGGATGCAAAATGCCTTTCCACGGCTGCCTCCCATGGCTGTGCCTGCCAGCTGCCTCTGCAGAGATGCAGAGAGCTCCCCCATGTCCCCATTCATGCCATGCCACACCACCACCGAGGGGCTCAAGCAGCTTCTTTACTTACTTTGCTTGTGGGAGTATCTTTTCCTCTGGATGGGGACGGGCACTTTCCACCTAGGGCATGGAAATAAAGGTGAACAGGCAGATCTGGGGCTTCATGGTTCTTGCTTCCCGCTGCTAGCCAGGGGCACATGTAAACCCGTGGGAAGGTGCCTTCTCCAGCTGCTTGGATAAGGCACTTTATGCAGCTTCTCTTCTGCTGTTTTGCCCAAGAGGCAGCCCCTATCAGGCACCCAGCCCTGCTCTGGGGGTTGCAGAAGCTGGGGCTGCCAGAAGGTAGGAAAGGCACAAATCATAGGTCCAGGGATGGAGGGTGGCAGCTGTTGGCAGGTGTTAGAGCATTTAGCTGTTTCTGAGAAGTACAGCCTTTGTTCCCTAGGAACCCTGTCAGTACAGCAGCAAAGTCTGTGGACTGGAGGAGCAACCAGCCTTTCTGAGCTTCTCCATATTGAATAGTGCTAGGTGGGTGACAGCAATAAAAATTGGGAAAAGATAGGAAAGAACCAGTCTCATGCTCCCAAAAATGATCTACATCAATCTGACCTCTAGCATGCCTTGGGAAAAAGCAAAGGGAAGAACAGCAATAGTGTGACAGAAAGGGCAAACACAGAGGAGTGAGTGCAAGGCTAGCAGATCTGATCTCTAGCAGCTGAAATAATCCTTTCTGGTTCAAGCAGAAGACTTTATTTCCAGGTTTAAGTACTGAATTTGGCAAAATTAGGAGCCTTTGTGTTCAAGTTGCTGTTAGCAAGTTTCTTGGTAATAAGAGCTAGGCTTTCTAGGATGTGCATTGCTGCTTATAGTTTACAATTCTGCGCTTGTAAAAAAGGCCGGTAATTAACAAACATTTTGCAATGTAGCATTACTATTTATATACTAGATTTATATATATAAGAAAAACGTGCTAAGGGAAGCAAAGCTGCCAAGTCATATGAATTTAGAGATTACATACAGCATGTGAGGTACATTATGAGTCAGTCTCTAATTGTTTATTTGAATTTTTTTTCTTTCCCAGGACTGAGGCAAACAGGTAATGCCACTATTCTGTCTTGCTGTTGATACTTTCCTTGCTAAATGTGTGCTCATTTCTTTTATAAACTACCTAAGCTCTGCAACTTACCTGGAATAATTTCTTTCTGCAGATGTCCCTGGTGCTCTTATGAGTAGCAGAAAGTTTTGCAAATATTCCCAATTTTCTCTTTAGTGGGAGAACTTAGATAGCTTTGATTACAGCTGGGTATAAAACTAAAGCTAAAATACGACCCCATTCCAGGCTGCCTATCTGGTTTTCTTTGAATTATAGAAAGAGTTTTGCCTGTACTGGACATAAAATTCTCTAGCAAAGTTGGAGATGCCAGTGTGACCATTTCATATAAATCAATAAAAGTCCTATGAGCTACCTTTAAAATAAAATATGTATATGTATTTTTAATACACATAACTCACATTAGTAGCCTGTTGTAGCTGTCAGATATTGTAAGTTTGATGTAAGTATTTTTTGTTTCTTGATCTCTATTTGTTCCACTTTTTCTTGTTTATATTCAGTTGGCTTCTGATTTTTTAGTCCCTTGCTCAGATGAAAAGGCTGTTGGGTTTGGGTAGCTCTTCCCCTGCACTGTTAAAAGATAAATAGCATATGTTCCTGTAGCAAATTAGGTCTGTAAACTGATGCATAACTCTTAGAGAAATTCTTATTTTTTCAATCATGCAATCCTGCTGGGAATATACATCATATGGTCTGAGAATTGAAAGCCTTTCTCAGCATCTGCATTCATGCTACAGACATGCTGACTCTTTGAGGCAGGTCCCCAGCAGTTAGAGAAAGGGAGCCCAGCTTGCCTGTGAGTGGAGAAGGGTTCTGAAGGGTTAGCTCTTATTGGGCTAAGGTTTTTGGAGGCAATTATAAGTATACCTTTATTAGTAAAAATGCTGGGAAATAGTTCTGGCCAGCAGTCGTGAAAGAGGACAAATGTGACTCTCATTAAAATGAGAACAAAGGCAGATTTCCATTTCTTTCTTTCCATAGTTTCACTTAGCTCTTTGCAGAGAAGCTGCAAGAACTGTTACAGGGCTGTAACAGGAAGTGGTCAAACCAAATACAGAAATGCCTCTAAAAACCAAATACTCCAAACAGAAGGGATGAAATGGCAGACATGGGGATAAGAAGGAGGAAAGAGTGAAGAAATTAATTACAGAGGAAGTAGCAGAGTTTACAGATAAATGGTAGCGCTTACAACATTTTCTCCCAGCAGCTGCTGTTAAGAGCTCAAGTTTGTGTTGTCTGCTTTGCACACTTGAAGCTAAGGTTGCCTTCAGTCTGAATTTATTTCAACCCAGCTGCCAAAGGGCTGAGACACGGCAGTGGATACGCCTTTCTGTCCCTGAAGCAGGACTTCCTGGACAGAGGTAGTGGGATGCTGCTGGTAAGGTCATACAGACACCCACAGAGCCACCTTAATAAGGGGTGATGCCAGCCTCACCTGCTTCCAGAAATATGAGGCTCCTCTGACCTGCTGTGGGGCATGATATCATCAGCCTTCAGGAGGGCGGGCTTTGGGGGGGACCTGCTGCAGCTGTTGTCACCATCTAACTTGGTGTACCACAAGAGGTTGCGGGCCCAGAAACAGCTGGACCTTCCTCCAAAAATATCCAATTTTTACCTGACTCCTTAAACTCACCACCTCTGACACAAAACTGCCAAACTCTCAAAACTCTCCATATCCAACCATAAATCCAATTAAAAAGCACCATCCTTGCTCTGTGGCTGGATGCTTGGCAAAGAAATCCCAATGCCCTATCACTTCAGTACTTTTTAATTCCTGCCAGCCCTGAGACTCTGGGGCCTCTTCCCTTGGACCCCATCACACCTGGATGGTCCTTACCTACATGTGGACTAATTAATCTGATGAACTTTGTCTGCCTGTCTCACTGGAGTGATAATTTTGGGATATTTCTTCCAAGCACCTGACAACTTTCCCAAGACTTACAGACACTCCCTTACCTGTAGGCACCCATCTACTTTGATTTTTTTCCACATCTAGTTAAAGTTAGTCAGGAGAGATGTTGACAACTGGATGATGTAAATGCATGAGCCTCATTCCTTAGGAATTTTATGTGGATGGGCTGCCTGTTATGAGACACATATAAACTTTGTGTTGTAACCTGAGCTTTCCCTTTAGTGTGACTCTGAACTGGCCCTGTGCTGTGGAGCAGGGGAGCCTTTTCTAACTGAACTGCTTTTGTGTAGCACATCTCTCCTCAGTCTCTGCCTTTCACATTGCCTAGAGAGCAGCAGTGGCCAGGACTAGACCTCTGCAGCAGCAGAGTTTTACAAGGATGCTGAGTCCCTGCATAGGAATGACTGCTTTTCTGGGAAAAAAACAAAACAAAACAAAAAAACACCAAAAAAACCCCACCCTTGTCATTTCTCCATCCCTCTGAACTTCTGTGAGGTCTATGATTTTTCTGAAAGAAGTGGTTTTGTCAGCAATGGGGCAGCTATGACTGAGATGTGCTGCACAAAAATCACCCCAAGCTGGCACAGCTCGTCAAAAGCAGCTGGAGTGAGATTATTTGCTGTCACACTCTGCCATGCAAGGGCAGCTGGTCAATGATCTCCCTGAATGACTTCTCCTGGCAGTGGTTTGTTGGAGTTTTTGAAAGTGAAGAAAACAGGGTATGGAGCTGCATGAGCACAGACTGGGGCACAGCACCATTCCAGTGATGTCTTTTATGGCAGTGGCCCCTCCCGTCTGATGGGGGATACAGGTTTTGTAGGTCCATCAAGCTAGCAGAAAAAATCTGCCTTACAAAAACTTTGCCTGCAAGGTTCTTATAAAGAATTCTGTTCTTACTCTTGCTCCTAAAAAAGCAGTCAGGAATTATTGCAAAAGCAACACAAGTCCCACATGTAAGTGGGACAAGACCACTTAAAGCAGTGGGAATTCAGCATGCCTGGGAGCTTAGAGCCTGGACCTGAGAACCTTAAGGCAAATGAGCTCATCACTGCTCCTTGCTACTGCAGATGAGGACCCACCAGTTTCACATGGATTTTGTTTGCCTTGACTCAAACTGCTTCTGAAAGTAAGGCTTCGTGCTTTAGGGACTTCTGTCCTTTTTCTCAAGGCCAGGTAATGTGGCCACAACTTAGACATCTGGCCACAGACCTGCAAAGATGTGAGAGATGCATTCTCTTTGCAAACAAGAGGAACATTGAATGTTGGCAATGGAGTGCCTCATCTGATTTCCTTAAGACCAAGTAAGCAGTCAGGGTGCAGTACTCAGAGGTTGCATGACCTTTTCTTTCACCTATCAAGAAGACAATGGAAAAAGGGAATTTTCCACCTGTCCTAGGTGGTTCCTGTTGAGCATCCTCCTCTGTCTTTACAGTTCCTAAGGAGATAATCTATTCCTAAATACTATTGTACATAACTATAGGATAATCATAGATCTCATGTACAGCATTTAAATATATTGTACTATTTAGTCTATTTCTATACAGTGTACATAAAACCTTGTCTTTATGAGACATCGTACCAACAGATAAGCGATAGCAAGGTGAATCTTCTCTAAGCGTGGTTTTCCTGCCTGGAAACTTGAAGCAGATGACAAGTATTCTCTGTTCCTTTTGTTCCTCACCAGGATGGACTCCCTTCCTTCCTTCAGCAGACTCTGTGCTGGGAGCTTATAGACAATGTCACTTCTGTAAATATCATCCTAAGGCAATACTCTTTGACATACTAAGAACTATATTGTTCATATTATTCTGCTTGCTAAATTATGTTTTGTTAATCAAAAATCTACTCATGCTGCCTTGCACGATCCCTTGAGGCTGATTCATTATCATTTGTTTTGGAATCACTCTCTTAGTCCTATTGTTTAACAATTAAATATAAAATGGTATTGGACCTACCTTATTTTTGGTAGGCAATTTCCCATCCTTCTGCTGGATCTCTGCACACTTTGGTAGCCAGATTTGGTGTGGTTTCCTTCTGGCTGAATTGTTTTCTGTACTGGCAGTTTTACAGAATGAAACTCAGTGACCAAAGCAGTTCATTATCTCACTATACGTGCATGCAGCACTCAGATGTCGTGCACCTAAAAAAAACAATAACCAAACCAAAGCCTCCACTGCAGGCGAACATTAACAAGTGGGGGTGGGAGAGGAAGAGAGGTGGAATGGATGAGTGATGTAGCTTCCTGGGGTGCTGGGATGAGATGGTGGCCTCCACCAGCGACAAATATGTTGCAGAATGGACTCCTGCAGAATGGACTCCCTCTAGCTTATGTAGTTTGAAATAGAAACTTACATGGTTTTGGCAAGAGGAAATCACATGCTTAGCCATCTTACTCTTCTGAGAAATTCTATGACAAACTGGTAAAAACCAAATACTTCAAACCACAATGAAGCATAGCCTTTGCTACTGAAGCTTTCTAGTGCAGTCTTTTTTTTGCAGAATGGACTCCCTCTAGCTTATTTTTTAAAATTATTATACTTTTATTCCTTTTCCTTTCTCCTGAGCTACAAGGAAGAAGAAAAACAGAAGAACCAGGAATATAATTTGCAGTCTTGTTGGCTGGGGGTGAAGTAAGTTTCAGATGACACACTGTAATTGCAGTACACTGCCAGAAAGGAAAAAAATAATTTCTGGAAGACTTCAGATGTCTGCAGCCATTTCATGAAACCTTGGAGGTAAGAAGCATCAGGCAGCTAGCAGGACACACTAACAACACATGCTGTCCCCTGGGAACATGTGGCTTTGCAGATAGAGGTACACTACCATGAGCTAGGTCTCCACTAAGCAGCCTCCCTCCTTTGTTCTGTTTTGCCCTTTGCCAGCCAGTCCAACACCAGGTTTCAGCAACAGAAGCTACAACTTGCAGCTGACATCAGGGTGTTAGCAGAGAGAGGCAGCCCAGTGTGGGGAGAGATCACAGATCACATACCTCCAATTCAAACTTGACAAGGATAAATAGCATTGTCTGTGTACAAACTACCCTTGTGTGCTCTGATCTGAAATCTGTGTGCAAACACAACAATTTGTCTGTAACCCTGCTCAAATGAGCACCACCTGGTCCTGCAGCATCCCTTGGCTTTGAACTGCCACAGCCTGCCCTGATGCAATGCTAGAGGCTGGAGCAAATGTTGGTAGGTGCAACTACTGTCCTTACCTCAGTGTACTCCAAACTCAACTGAGATGCTGACTGACTTGCCATTCGCAGGCACTACTTGAACATGTTATGAAGTTCCAGACCATGTGAATTCAACAGGCTGCTTCCCAACAGTGCTATCTACAACGAGAGCTGAGGAACCACCTCCAAAAGTCACTGCAATTCAGAAGTAGATGAAACCCTCTCTACCTGCTTTGTTCTCTTTACAGGCAATGTCTTGAGAGGTGGCACTGAATCCTTCTGACAAGGTAGGCAGATGTCCAGTTGTTAACCTGGGCTTGGATGGCTTAAAAAACAGTGGTTTAGCCTGTTAGTTGACAAACCAATGATTTAGACTATAATTGTGCCTAAGTGACTTCCCTTGGCAATGTTTTCTGGAAGTTCAGCTCTGTGAAATGTTAATTGCCTTAGTCACTTGGTCTGTGGGGAAATGCTGGCATTTTGGGACTCTGCAATTCTTGTATGTTCTCTTTTTGATTAACTCAGAACTAAAGAGAACATCATGGTGAAACAGAAAGGAAGAAAATAATACCAATCGTTGTGCTTTTCAAGCAGTTGCAGAACTACTGCCTAATTTATGCCCAAGCATTTGCTGTCTTTGGAATGTGACTGAAGCTCAGGCATGGCGTGCATTCTCAAAAATGAGGACATTGTGCAACTGAAGCTGAAGAGCATGGCAACTGACTGACAAGAAAGGAGGTCTGTAATCTACCAAAAGTCTATGCAAAGATGAACAGAGCAGCAATACATGCACTTACAGTTGCATTCACTAATTTCAAATAAGTGGTTGGGTTAATGAATCTCACATTGTGAGTAAAACTTTGTGTATAAAGCAATTAATCAACTCCTGATGTTGTCTGGTCCCTGGAGAAAGGGTAATGCCTTCTGGAGGCTGACCTGGAAGAGAGACTAGACAAAACAAAAGGATAAAGTAGGTATTTATTAAAAGGCCTCAACGGGTACACCTGGGCCGCACAAGAGCCCAGCTGGACTACCCCCAAGATGGACCCCAAAATGGTTACAAAGTGGATGACCGATCATGAGGTCTCATACTTTTATAAGTTCTGGTCCATTAGCATATTAGAGTCAATTGTTCAGGTCATGAAGCTCCATTCTCCTTGTTTGTTCTTCTCAATTCACCATTGTTTTCATTCTTGAGCCTGGAAGTTTTCCTTGATATCGAGCTAGAGAAGGAATTATTTTGTCTATCTACTTTGCCAAGAGAGCTTAGTAACACTTAATATGAAACCTAAAACTACCCACTAAAACAGCACAGAGTCTAAAAAATATAAAAGCTAAAACCTAAGGCATCAGGGGAGTGGTCCAACAGAGATGCCGCAGCAGCTGGATGTGCGTGCAAACACTGACTCACTCATGAAGACTGTTAGAGAGGTCCCTGCAGGCTCAGGTTCCCTATGGCACCAGGAGCTGTCAGAAGAAAGACAGAGCTTGGAAGGAGCAGCCAGCATACACAGCTCTTTCTCACCAGAGATGCTGTAACAAATTAAAGCCAACAAATTTTTCCCACTAGCGGAGCCATCTCTGTCCTTTGCTAAGACTGAAAGTCTGCTCTTCATTGAAAAGTGTTTCCTCTAGCAGCACACAGTTTTTAAGAATTCTGGAATATCAGTGTTTCTGGGAGAAAATAAGTTGGTTAAAGATGTCAAGAATATTTCCTACATACCAATTTGGCATGCAATTCTTTTTAAAATGAAGTGCTGTTCCTTTTGTGATTGCCAAGTGGTGATCTCACATTTTGATCAGGCCAGAATGCCCTTCCAGAAATTTTGCAGGAAAGTACAACTATGTAACTAAGGGAAAGGAAAATAAGGTAGCTTAAAGGAAAAAGACAATAGTATGAAGCAACTGCATTTTTCAGACTTATGGGAATGGATTCTTGAACCTACTCAAAAGCACATCAAAATTTGGAATACTAAAATAGAGGAATACTAATACTTGAGCTGTTTCTGTTTTCAGATTAGTTGCCACTAATGAGAAAAGGAATCATAAATGTGAAAGCATGTTTGAAAATTAAAAAATATAAAAGATGGTTTGTATTGGTGTTCGGTCCGGCCTGCTGACTTGCAACCAATTTGCAAAATTAGAGGCTAATCTGTGCAGCCATTCAACTGAGAGAAAACATTTTTTTGCAGTCATAGTCATTTGGAGTAGTAAGAATTTGTAAAAAAAGTTAAGCCACCTTATCAGAAATCAGAAACATGAAAAACATGAATACGGGGACGGGGACGGGGACG
>VZTB01000554.1:0-20705 GCA_013397245.1 Thryothorus ludovicianus | reverse complement strand
GGGGGGGGGGATGCCCGGGAGAGGTGAAAGAGTTCGTCCAAATGAACGTTCGTGAGCTCGGTCCAGCTCTGGGAGAGGGGACACGACCTGCTTGTATTAATTATACAATCCAAGTGATGTTTCCATCTGTTCAGTTCAAAGTCTTTGCAGACAATGTCATCATCGCTCATTGGAGAATGGCTTTTGCAATTTTGGGCATACCTTCTGCTGTGAAAACTGACAGTGGCCCTGCTTACGTCTCACAAAAGACGCAGCAGTTCCTACATTCAGCTCCACACCGTTGATTGGAAAAGGTTCTCTATACAATTGCAAGAAAGACCAACACGACTGGAGAATCTTCCTGATCACTCTAAAGTGTCTTCAAGCCTCTTGAGCTGTGTTCGTTCCCCTTCTGCATGGAGCTCTGCAGGGGACTACAAACGTTTTTATCTTTTTTATTTAAAAAGGGGTACTTGTGGAATATGGACTGATCAGAGAAGAGCAGTTGTAGCATTCCCAGGCCTAGCCTGGGAAAGCTTGACAAAAGAATCCAAACAGAACTTGGCACCTGGTGTTTGTCCAAATACCACAACATGTAATACATGATGTTTCTGCTAAGAGCTGAAGGATGTTTATCCAAAGAGGCCTTCTTGCCCAATTAGCTTATTGTATTCTTTAATTAACATATCAGCTTGTAGACTTCAAAGCACACTATAAAAGAGCTGCTTTGTTTGAATAAACCGCTTTTAGCCATTGCCTTCTGAAAGGAATCGTGTTGCTGTATTTCACCACTCTGAACTCTACAGCAACAATCACAATCCACACAAAAATGGGAACACAGGCATAACAATGACAAAGCAAAGAGGCACAAAAACAATGACTCAGACAAGTTGCATGATCTATTTTTATGTCATCTCAGGTGATGGTGGAGGAGGAAGGGTGTGCTTGTGGAAGGGCAACCCTGTCTTTCTAAGGGACAGGGCTGGGGAAGGATCATGGACTGTGGACATGGGGGCAACCTCAATGGAGGAGAGGAGAGACCAAGGCTCTGCTCTTTCCCTGAACCAAAACATGACCTAGGACCCCAAGTCTGCCTCTTGGCTTGCTTTGGTCTCCTTAATCTAGAAAAAGAGTTGTGTTACAGAAGCATCAGCAACTCCTGGGTCTTCACTGATTTATATGATGCGTGCAGACCCCTAACTGTGTCCTCTGAGTTACATGTAGGGACATTTGCACTACTCATTGCAGCATGGCCTTTCCTAGAGCTCAGGTCAAGGCCAGGGTGGCCTTTCTTCCTGCAACACAGGACAACACTGGGTGCTGAGCCAGTTTTGAAATCTGTGCTTGTATTTAGGTGCTTATGAAAACCCAATCTCATGGACAAAGTGCTTGTGAAAAACTCAATATCCCTGTCTACTGAGCAGCACAGCTGGGAAAGCCTGATTTTCTGGCTGTGACATTTGTTGTCATGTCCCCTAAAATTCAGTTGTGTATTAGAGGCAGTGTCAGGTTTTCTGTGCTTTAAAATGTTCCCGACATATTAAAAGTCCTTTTTTCCCCAGATACGATCAAAGAAGGAGTTCAGAATCTTCGGCTCTTATTTCAAGGTTGTATATTTAATCTTATCTATAATATTCTTTCTCTAACCTGCCGAGGCCTTTCTGGCAGGACAGCAGAAGGCACAACTCTTTTCACCCTTGGGTGGTGTTTATCTTTTATACTAAAAACTACGTATACATTATTTACAATTACTTTCCAATACCTATCACCCACGCTTTACAGTGAGTTTCTACTCTAAACCAATCACCCATGCCACCATCACAGCAGAAATGGAGAATGTGAAGAAGAAGGAAGAAACCTAAAAAGCCACAAGGTTCCTCCATCTTAGCAATACTTACCCCTATGTGCTAAAACCCAAAATATACTTTTACACCTTGTGACAAACTTATTATCACTCTATTTAAACTCTTGTGACCTGTAATTCTTCTTTTAAGGTTGGCAATAATTCCCATGGGCTAAAATCCAAACCACAGGTGTTTTGGGCTCTGTTCCAAGGTTTCTGAGCTCCCTGACCGGGTTTCTGATCCTCCAGGGTAGTCAGGGGCAAGCCCTGGTTCCGACAAGGCAGGAGGTTTTTACAAGGTGTCATTTACTGTAGTTCTATGGTGGGGAAAGTCCCTAGAGTAAGAGTGAAGCATATAAGAAAGGGGAAGTGACGCTCAGTAGATCACTCGTCTCACAGAGCGCACAGCTGAGATGATGATGATGGTCACTTGCCTGCTCCTCTCCAGCATCTGGACCACTGCTCCAGGTAACTCTTTTTTCTGTCTGGGGTCTGTGTCATTATCCTAGTAGCATTAGGGACCTCAGAAACCATGCCAGCCTCCTTCTGTGTTGCTGGATGCTGCAGTACCCATCTTGCACCTTCCTGGGACAAGCCCAGTGGTGACACAGCACTTGTGACACTGTCCTACTTACCTGAGGCTCAGGCGTGTCACTGCTGGTTGCATTGACAGCATCCACTTCTTAATTTAGCACCAGTGCATTTATAAATTCCAGAGAGATGTATAAATTTATTGCAATGGGCAAATTATAAAGCAAGCAAACTGTGATTGTAGGTATCTGCTCAGGCATGAGTGTATTACACTGGTTTTGTATTTAAAAATCATGTAGAAAAGGCAGAATTAGTTTCAAACTACCTTCCATGATCATGGTACGTAGTCTGCCTATGGCACTGCTGAGATCTGGAAAGCAAAGTGACTGGCACAGGCTGACAACTGGCTTCTTGGTCTTTAGGGGAATTCCACCTGGCCATGGTCACATCCAGAATGTCAGAGCACTTTGTTGAGTAGGTTATCCTAGTATACCTCTGGGCACTGCAGACAGCCTCACCCTTCTCTGCAGAGATATTTCCCTTTCTTGTTAATTGAATTATGTTTTAAGTGCTGCAACTGTTACTACTGATATCTCCTTTCCCATGCTGACATGCACAAGTAAACTTTGAAAACTATTATGCCAAGAGAACTGTGGAGCTGAGCTGTCAGCTTCACCTTGCCTGTATCCTTAACAATTTTTTCATGTCTACATATTAGAAGAGGAGACTTTTTATACCATGGCATTTATGCGGTGCAGGTTTTCTGCCTGTGGAATTTCAGTAGGGTCTCTTCTGCAGCTGTTTGTTGGCAGCATGACTTTGATGCTGAGATAGGAGGATAGATGTAGTTTACGTCCTACCTTGTTTTTTTTCTTCTGGTTTTCTGATATTTGCTGATCTCTGACAAGTGTGGATACATGATGTATAGTTAGACACAATATTTTTTAGCAGTTTTAGTGATTTGCTTTACCCCATGCCATAGGAGGGCTGAGAGGGTGGTACTGGGCCTACAGCTCTTTGATCATCAGCATGGCTGAAAGTTCAGGGAATGTCTCCGTGGGTGCCCATGGGATAGCAGTCCAGGATAGCTGACAAATCAGTGGCTCCCAACACCAGAACTGTCTTTCTCAATAGTGCTGTCTGCACCACTGGCATCAGGCTGGCAAGACACTTGGTGTGAGAGCTGGCAGGTCCACTGAAACTCTCTGGGTAGTTCTTTCAAGCTGCATTTTCAATTTTTCCCTGGATGGAGGGATAGAGAAATCCTTCAGAGTTGCTCTGCTTGGAAATGAGGGTGAGGGGCTGCGGGGGCTTCTGCTGGAAGTTGGGCTGCAGAAGAGTGTGAGAAATGCTGAGTGTGGCACCTGCTTCTCCCCCAGCCTCTGTGCAGGTGATGAACAGAAGGATCCAGTCAGTCCAGGCAGGAGCAAATGTTACTTTTTCGTGCCAGTCAGCCACGAAAGAAGATGTGATACAGGTGACCTGGCAGAAGGAGACGGATGGGGCTGAAGACAACATAGCAACTTACAGTACGATGAATGGCCAAAAGATAGCCAAGGCCTATGTCAGCCACGTGAGCTTTGCCCACAGCGAGTTACAAGCCTCAGCCATCTCCCTTCATGGAGTCACCCTCCAAGATGAAGGATGCTACAAGTGCATCTTCAACACATTTCCCTTGGGGGCTGTCACTGGCAGGATGTGTCTCAAGGTTTATGGTAAGGCATGGTAATTGTGTACGGGATCAAGGACGAATAATTTTTCCTCTCAAAAACCTTCCCTAACATTGCTACATTGATGCGGGAAAAATGGTTCTCCCTGGCTCTCACCCTCTCTGGTTTTACCTCTGATAGGAAACCAGCATTCAACTGTTCTTTAATTTTCTTCCCTTTCAAGTCAGCAGCAGCAAGATTCAAAACTGATGCATAACCCATGACTTCCTCCAAGTTTCCCTGGCCCTGTGCTGTGCTGACAGATGCCTGGCCACAGCTGAACCCCGTGCTCCTCTGCTTCCTCTCACTGCTGCTCTCACCTCCTAATCCTGGAAATCAGGCAATTTTTAACTTGCTCTGCCTTTGGTTGTAAAAAAATTGCAAAATATTCAAAAGGCAAAGAGGTACATGCATGACCAGAATAGCTGGAAGCTCATTTTGAAGCTAGAGTAAAAGTAACAGTAGTTGGGCTGGGGTCAGGAAAAGGATGCCCAAAAAAAAAAAAAAAAAAAAAGCAGAGGACTGCAATACTGTAAATACTGTACAGCTCATGGGATTTGACACATGGATATCTTGAGCATGTCAGCATCAACTAGTTTAAAAAAGAGAGTTGAAACAAATCATGAACCAAGATGATAATATTTGTCACCTATGAAATTATCAACTAGCAAGTGCAACCTGAAATAAAGAAATAGATGAACTCAAAAGAACTAAGAGTGACAAGCTGCTTCTCTTTTGAGGAAAGCTGCTGGATTTTGTCCAGCTGAGAAAGCTGAGACATTAAACATGCACTGAGGACACCCTGTTGGCTCCTGGCTTTCACAGAGATGAGACTCCTGTGAGGAAGTTGGCCAAAGATCATATCCCATGTGGAGAGTATCAGTGTCTATGCCCTGTCACTGGTGATATGACCTCTGCAAAGTATTTTGTTTATCCTTAGTACCTTCTGCTGACAAAGACACACACATATGTCCACACATATGTCTCTGGAGTCCTCTGTGTGGAGAAAGGAAGCTCCTAACTTATAGGGGAAAAGAAGTGGTTGTGTAAAATACAAGGGAAAATCAAGTCTGGAACAGTAGTTCTTTTTCCCTTCTTTTGGGAAAACCAGGGTAGAAAAGAGAAATTAGTCAAAATTCATGCAGTATTTCATATACGAAGAGGAAAGTTCCTAAAGAAATCCAGTTCTGAGTCATTCAGAGGGTAAACACTGATTATGTTACAGGAAAAACATAGAAGTGCCTTGCAGAGGAATACCATTCTTTTTGATCATGGAAATCTAAACACAGACATTTCCTTTGGTTTTTTGTTTTGGTTTGGTTTTTTCATTTCAAGTAAGGGAATTCTTTCCCAAACTTACCAGCCTCTTGATTATGGTTCATCCTTCACCAGAGCACTACTTCTCAAAAAAAAAGAACAAACTGATATTTTTCTGCTGCCACAAACACTCATGCAAGCATTTCTTCCTGCATCTCAGATGAAAACGCATCAAGTGAGAAGGGTTTAAATTCTCTCACAGGCCACTGCCAGAGGCTGTCTCACCAAGGTGGCCTTCCTATAATGTGCTGTATCAAACCAGCCTTGGAGGGTCACCATGAACACACTGAGCATTTGACACTCTGGCAGAAGCATTTAGTTCATATGGTTATTTCATTGAAGCTAATTTATATGGCTATTTATGTGGCTACTTAAAAGCCACAGTCCTGCTTATTATTCTCCAACTCCTAATGATGGGAACAGCTTGTCTGAACAAGCCCAGAGAGTGCCTCATGGTGGAGAGTGAAGCCAACAGGAATCTCCCAAGGCTCAGATGTTCAGGGCAAGGTGACCAAATGAGAGCCACCAACTGAAAATGAAACGCTGCCATGTCTTTGCCCTCAAGAGGGGATTGCCAGGGAGTTCACAAGCTGGTGATTGCCCGATTACAACTTGCAAGAGGAAATGTTCCAGGACATCGCCACATCATGAGGAGAAGTGAAACCACATAAGAACTGTATACAACACTGTGAAAAAAGAAACAGGTATGACTAGAGGGATCTCAGACCTGCCTGGCTGAAAACAGCAAACCCAGGAGGAAGCAGAAATGTCCTACCCTGTACCAAAATCCATTTTGGAACTGAATAGTTTCAAGCAAGCTTGACAGGTCTGTTTTGAACAGTCTGCCTTTCCCCCTTCATTTTAGTTTGGAAATATTTTGCCAACTTTTATTGCCAAAGAGGATTGAGGGACAGGTATGGAGAGAGGGGGATGTGCCACATGAGGATAGGCAAGACTTTGTGAGTCACAAAATTCCCTGGACATTTGCTGCACCATCTTTGGAGACCACCTGCCTTTGCTGTAGATGGCACCATTTGCCTGGAAGTCTTGAGCACAGTTGGAAAAATGATTTCTTAGGGAAACCAAGGCATAGTACTGCTTAGTACTGAACACCTATATGGTTTGAAAAAGCTTTCTGTCATCATGAGGCATTCTGTGGTTCCTACAATCTTTTATCATTCTCTGTAACACCATTGCGAAGCCATTAAACACAAAAGGCATCTCATGACATGATAGTCCTCCTCTAATTGCAGAAAGTCATTACAGAGGGTCCTTTTTTCAAATATTTGGGAATGCTGACAGAACTCAAATTTGGGAACATCTGCAATACTGATCGGCAAGAAAGACTAAAGCAAGAACTGGCATACAACAGTCCAGGTGAAGATTTTTTCACTGGAAACAAATATTTTGATGAAAGGCAAAAAAAGCAGTCAAGTGTATGCATCAAATATGAACAGCCGGCACATACTAGCAAGCAGTGTAGCAGGACTTTACGGCAAAAGCAAGCACTTACAAGTTTGGACAGTACATCTAATTACAGACATTTTCTAGAGAGAAGCTCAGGTCCACAGGATAATTTCTTGGGGTCCATTGTGAGAAGAGAGAGAACTCAGTCAGAAGAAGAGCAGGTTTGGAGTGTGTGTGTTTCTGGCAAGACACTGAGAAATTTTTCTCATCCTCTATGGTAACATCTGTGACTTCTCCCTTTGATTGCTTTTGAATTTTGCAACCTAATATTTGAAGTAAAAGCTGTGGGAGGATATGTTATTTTTATGCATCTCGTGAGTGAAAGAAGAAGTTCACAGATCATTTATTAATCTAAAATAAATAAATTGTTTGTGACACTAGTATTTTCATACCTGGGAGATTTTGAGAAGTTCCAACTGAAATCCCCCTACACACTTTCCATGTTTTTCTCAGAGGTTTCAGCAGCTCTGTGGGGGTTGAGTTTTTGTCTGTGGTTGACACAAAAAGTGAGAAATACAAGTTTGTTTTTTTAGGCTCACACAATCATAATAAGTAAATGAGGTCAGGCTTGTAAAAAAAATAAAACAACAAAAAAAAGCAGCTAAATTGTTGGTTTACGAAGTCTTGCTTCAACCCTGTGGCAGTATGGCTTGAACAACACAGACAACCTTTTGAGGTGCATCTGGAATTGTATCAGGATGTTAGAGATGTCATTAAGCATCTGGCACATGCCTTTCCCCTTTTTTGCAATGTCTCCTACACCTCACAGGCAAATCTTTGTTTACCTCACAAAAGGATAAATCATTGTTTTTCCTAAGAAGAATGAAAAGAAGTTTTGTTTGCTTGTTTAAAAGCAGGATTGTTAAATGATAGTGGTATGTTCTAGTGTTGGGACAAAAATTAATTTCAGCATAAATATTGCGCTTACCACTGTTATTTTTCTTAAGTAAGTAGTAATATACACATGGAGTTCTAATAATATAGCCGTGGATACTTTTTTAATCAGAGGGCATTTATGGTAACTCAGACTTGATTGAAACTAGAATTGACACTGCACTTAAATGCTTAAAAAAAGCAATATTCTCAGAAACAGAGATCTAGAAGTAGAGTGTGGTTTAGACCCCTATTCCATCAGCATATGCACTGAAGTAGAAGGCAGGCTGGTGAGCTGCCACGCAGAAACCCATGGGTTGCATTCCCACATAGAACTACACACTTTTATAGATATTGGCCTGTGTAAACTGACCTTATCAAACTGAGAGGAGGCTTGAACTAGACAACCTTCTGAAGTCCCTTCTGACCTAAATTATGGTATGATTTTATAATTAAGATAAATAGGCAATTTTTCACATGGGGACATGTCTTATATGTTCAGATCTCACCTGGAGTTCTATCCAGGTTGAAACCAGCTTTCTCAACTTCTCCCCCTTACCTCTTCCTTGCCAATACAGTTTGCATAAATAGGAATCAACAAGTAGGCATTATGTGAGTGAGTAAGCATGAATGATATCTGTAGTTCATCCTTCTTCCAGACTAAATTGTGACAGCATCCACAAATCTTCTGGGGTGAGAGTGTTCAGAAAAAGTGGTCTTTCATGATAGTTTTGAGGGATATTATGATGCACCCAAAACTCATTTACAAGGGTAAACAAAGTTATACAAGCACAAACCCTCTACAGGTGAAATCTCGTGGTGTAACCACAAACCAATTCACTATTGTATGCATAAATAGATGCATTTAGTCCTTTGATTTGCAATTCTACCCACCTCAATCAGCAGTAAAGTTAATCCTACAGGTAATTTTAAGGGAAAATAATTTTAACCCATTTAAGCATTTCACTCTTTCAGAGAGAAAAGGACATATGACTTCACAGTTTCACTACCTTCTGCTTTTAACTCAGCCATAATCACCACTTCTCAGTTGGGATGCTGCTGCTAGTAACAGAAGTGGAACAGATGCTTCTGCCCTCTTGCCTTTTCTTTTGTTTGACTCTTCACTTCCAGACTGCTGTCTGATCACTTTTATGTTTGTCACTGCTAGGGCTTTAGGAAGGGGGAGCTGAGATTAGATAGTAAGATTTTCCTCCAAGATAATTGTAAATACAGATGTTCTTTGCTCAAATATAGGCAGCAACTAATAGACTTTGTCACTGTCACTGTGTTGTTTACAGCCATCTCGGACCCCAAAGTGGAAACCAAGCTAATACTCAATCCAAACAAAGCTGAGGACTCTGAGAAAATGGTGGGGATGAGCTGCTCAGCAACAGGGAAACCAGCTCCAAAAATAACCTGGCAACTTCCCAGCATCCTGCAGCAGAAACCAAGGGAGTACCACATAAAGTTCAGCAACCAGACCGTGACTGTCATCAGCAATTTTACCCACACCCACTCCAAAATCCTTCAGGAGTTCCCCATCACCTGCATGATCCAACACCCTTCTCTAAATGTGACCCTGGTCCTGCCCACAGACAGCCTGGAGCAGGGTCAGTATGTAACTCTGCTACTGCTCTGGAGTGGGGCAGAAATTAGGAAGCACATCCTGGGGTAGATCAGAAAACTCCTCAGGGGGTTTGGAGCAGGTGGGAAGGCACCTGGATAAGCAGCTGTGGCTGGGCTTGGGAGGAGGAGGTGCCATGGAATGTCCAGATGCCCTGGCCAATGGTACATAATGTCCTACTGCTCCTCAGATCCCCTTGTCCAGCATGCTGTGCCCCAGCCTCTCTGTCTCTGTGAAGGACTATTTGTGACAGGGTTCCTTGTCACATAAGGTGACAAACCAAGATGTGCTAGCATTGGGTAGCTCAGTGGGGCTGTGCTCTGCATGCCTGACCTTAACATCAGACCCCAAGCACAGGTCTGCTGGCAATGCTGTTCGTGTTCATCATGCTGGAATGTGCTCCCAGTGCCCCTATCCCACCCCACTGCACCCCAGGGAATAGCCATGGGATGCCTGAAATGGTTTCAGGTTGCTTTTTTATTTCGTGCACAAACTGAGTACCTGCTGCTTTCCCCACAGGTCCAGACAGCAGCATGGCACCAGCCTTTGCCATTGCAGTGGGAGTCCTGGTCCCCCTGACCTTCCTTCTCCTCATCTGCCTCCCCTACCACTGCCTCAGGCACCTACGTGACCCAGAGAGAGATGCAACCTGGCCACGCTGTGTAGGTCTGCCTTTCCTCAGGGTGCTGCAAAATTCACCCCCACAGGTCTTGGGGCTCAATACCATGACCGGGCTCTGCCCAGCCACACCAGGACTGCCTGCACACTGTCCAAGCCAGGCTGAACCTGGGCTGTAAAGGGACACAGGAATGAGCCCACAGCCAGACAGATGGGAAGGGAAAACCTGATTTTGCATAGCCAATCTACAGGTGCCCAAGAGTGCTAGCAGCTAGAAAACATTCTCTGTGCCAATGACAAGGCATGCTGTGGTGGAAGCATCACTCCAGTACTATATTTATGCACAAAATAGCTGTGTAAGCAGTAGCCAGACCCTTGCATTAGTCTTCTACATCTCCTAAAATAACCTTCCTCTGCACAGCCAATGCAGCTCATGAAGGCAGCAGCTTTGAGGGCAGATCTCCAACAAAATGTGATCTTAGAGGAAAACCATGCCTATGTGAGGAAAGCTAAGGGTGCCACACTGGGGCAGAGGCTGAGGCACTGCTAGTTGTTCACTGAGGCTATCCTAATGCAGAGGGTGCAGGATACGAGCTTGAGGTGGGGATAAACTGAAGTGGCATCATTTCAGAAAATCACAGTCCAGTTTTGAGAAGGCTCCTCATCCTCCTTGCAGTATATGTCTAGCATGTGCACCCTGGATTTTGGTGGAAATTTTGGAGAAAAAGAAGCAGTGGAGGAAATAAAACGTCTTCCATGGGTCTTATACATCTAGGTCCAAGCTGAAGACTGCTGGTAGGATCGCAAGGGGAAAACTTAGTCTCCCTTCACAGAGAGATACAAGGACTTACTTGGCAATACAAATACCCAGGATCTTTACCCTCACACTTAAAACATCCATATATTTTGAAGAAATAAACACAACAATCTCTCTTTTTTCAGGTACTTCCAGCCTGCACCAAGGCCAAGAAGTGCAGGCAGTATGGAGCTGCAGGCAGGTGGGCTCCTGCAGTACCCCCAGCCTCGGTGCACCACTCAACACCTGAGAAGCTGCCTAACCTACACATGCAAGAGAGAAACTCTTAAAATGGCACCTCAAGCTTCCAAGCAAGCCTCCTGTGACTTTCTCCAAGAGAAATATAAAAAGAGACAATTTATAATAGATATTTATTTAATTTATTACACTATAATATTCTGTTTTTTAAGAAAAAAATGTAAAGTATTTATTTGAAACTCAGGCTGGCTGTGTGGGTGCATTTAGTGGAACTCATGCTTTGTATTTTTGGGCTTTAACATTGTTTATTACTGTGATATTTTAACATTGCAAACCTCAACTGAAACAAGGCAGCATTTTGTAAGGCTGCTGGCTTTGGAAAGTGTTGCTGATGGATCACTGGAGACCCCCACCAGGAGCTGGGCTGCAGAAAACCTGTGGAACAGCCCAGCACACTGCTCTGAACTTCAGAGGTTGAACTTGTTCCCTAAAGGGCACAAGAGATCAGGCCAAGACTGCAGCCAGCCCGAACTTATAACCCAGATGCCAGGAGCAACAGGCTTCAAGCCAGGAGGTACAAGGAAGTACCAAGTCCACTTTCCAGCAACCTCTCCTGGAAAGCAACATAAAATGCACATAGGTGTTTCCGTCTTCCCTCTTCCTCAGGTGTTTCCTCAGCCCCCTTCTCTAACATCCCTGATCTATTACAGCTGCCTTGTGTTTCCTGGCATCCCACCCACCTGCAGGAGGCAGCAAGGCAATAAAAGGATCGTTGCAGGGTTAGTAGGTTGCCCAGTGCATTTTGTTTGTGTTCTGATGTAGTGGCAGGTGAGTGCAGTGGGAAGCAGGAGGCTGGTAAGCCTAAGGAAGTGGATATTTTATTTATTTTCCTATGGCTAGATAAGTACCAGTGCAAGGCAAGGTGTGTTCCCTATTCTGACAATACTTTGCTTCTAAGCAGTGGGTCAGATCTGAGCTATAATCTCCTGTAATTCCCTGAATTGCACCATATGCTTACAAAGCCTTGTAGACTTAGGGAAGGAGAAATGAGCCCACCTGGCTCACGCTTGTCTTGTGGGAAGCCACCAATGCAGGCTGCTTCCTCTCCTTCTGGCTTCCCAGAGCAAATGCATGTAATCTGGTTTTTCCTATATGAATCACTAAGTTGTAGTCAAAAAGCCAAGTGAACTAAAATAAAAGTAAGAAAGTGAGTTGAGCATGAGTAAACCTGGTCTTTGCTATAAAATACTTCTTTTAGGGCCCCCTAGCACCTAGAGATAGCACAGCAGGTGAGTGAGGAGAAAGGGGAACTGACTGCAGCTTTTACAATTGGGTTTTTTTTCCTCCATAGCCCCCTAATTGTCAAAGGAGGAAAGAATGGTTTGTCCAAACTTTTCCACCATTGCCGCTTTACATGACTTCTTCCTTGAAGAGACCATGGAAGAAAGGTGGTTTTCCCCTGGTTTGTGGAGGGCAGGAATAGGGTGGAGAGCCCCAGGCACCCATCTTGAGCAGGCTGTGTGGCCTCAGCCCTTGCTATGCTGCAGAGTCTGCAATTGCAATTTAGGGCAGTTTGAGTTTTAACATGTGGTTCCTGCTAGTGTTTAGACTAAAGTTTTGTTGTTTGATTTGTTGGGGTTTTTTAATTAAAAAAAACAAAAAACAAATCTCTTGCAGAAATAGGGTTTGAACATGGGTAAAGAGAAGAATCCCTGAGGGAAGAGAGAAAGGTACAATGTCAGTGAGAAATCTATTCAAATCCAGGAAAATGGCAACGACTGTCTATTACTGTTTTCTACAAGCTGCTTGTCTGGAGTATGGGAAAGCAGGGCTTGGAGTCACAAAAGCATGTGTTTATGTGTGGGTTTGTAGCTTCTTTTACTTTTTAGATGAATGTAGAAAATGTTAATGCTTTTAGGAGTTTCTCCTTACAAACATGATAGGCCCAGCAGCTGGGTGAGGGATGCAATGGCTTCCAGGTAAATTCTGCACAAGATCTATTTTTTCATTCATTATATCAGAATGAGAGCATGACATCCAGTCAGAGAACAATTAAAACCAATACATGTACTTCATGCTCTACAAAGCCACCTACTAAGATGCAATGCCATAAAATGCTGTGTGCTACTGCTGTGGTGTTTGGCTTCACATAGTAATGGAATGAATGCAAGAATACAGACTATGGATAATGAACTGGCTGATAGCTATGAGGGGAAGAAAATAATATGAAATAGATACAAAGCATCTTTTGTGGAATAAACAAAAGCATAACTGAGGGAATCAGAAGTTTTAACTATGAATTATGAATATCCTAACTGCTGTTATGAGACATAACAACATATCCTATGCTGTTATGTGATTAGTTTGTGCTTGTCAGTCCAGTTACTTCTGTTAACAATCTGTAAGTATTCATTGGAGGTTATATATTCAAATGGGTTTATACAGATAGCTAGTATTTGTTTTAATAAATGTGTGATTTTAATAAATGGATGGGTTTGATTTCCAGCACCTTTTTTCTGCTGGGGCCCTGCATGCCTGTAGGTGGAGGCTGTAGGTAAGGCTGGTGTGTAGCCTGAAACGTGAAATAGAAATAAAACTGGTAAGATATTTAAGCGAAATAGACTGCTCTATTAGTCTGCTCCAATACAAGTGATATGTAGCAGATTAACTTTGTAAGTAAATGGAAGCAGACCATATTTTCAAAATAAATACAGGAATGTTCTGAGCTACTACTGCCACCACAAAAAAAAAAAAGTAGAAAAAAGAAAAAAAAAAAAGCCCAGGATGTTTGTCTGTTTTGAGGCTGGGAAATTGTCAGTGTCGCCCAACTCTGCCTTTGGCTGCTTCATGTCACTGCATTTTGTTCAGCCTGGAGACAAGTGGTGTTGATGGAGGGTATAATTTCTCCAAACTTATGGAAAAAGAGTATGTGGGAATACCACCTTCCTGTTTGCCTCTCACTTAGATAAAACTGGTTCTGGGTAATGTCTCTCTCCTTATAAAGCAAACGTAGCCTGCACCTCTCAGCTTTGGGATCCTTCAACTCTGACATTAGCCAGTTTGGGTTAAGATTTTAACTCATGTAAGAAGTGTCCTTTTAAATAACTGAGATAGATACATAGATAGATAAAATGAAGGTTCTTCAGGCTGCACAAAATGTTTATGCTTCTGTATTGGTGTGCCTGGCTATTTCAGAGGTAAATTATGTTGATATTTTATCCTGCCTAGATACTTGGTTCCTAGTTCTAAGAGAGCAGTAAGATTGTCAGCAAATTGACCCCAACAGCTCTGGTTGAAGATATGACTTTGAAAATGTAGCTGAAATGTTTGTCTTGGATATTTTACAGGCACTGGCTGAAATAGGAAAAACATTCTTCTTCTGAAACCAGTGCTGGTAGATGCATGGTGTCTACCATTTGTACAGTGAAAAGAAACTTTGTTTTGGTGATATATCTTTGAAAGCATCATTTATCAATTCTCTTTTACGTGACCCTGGGATTCATCTAAATACCACATCAGTAACTTTTCAGACATGGAAGAAAATATAACCCATTGTTTTTCATTCAGTTTTCAGCACTGAGCCCCTGGAAATCAGCTGAAATAAGACAATTGCACTAATCAATTGCATTTTTCTCTTTTATAAATGAGACAGATACAAATCCAGTGTATTTTTGTTTTCACTCTCAGTACACCAGAAATTGCTCATGTTTTTGGAAGCCACACAAAGGCCTTTCTCATATCTCTGCTGCTTTCATCTTTGGATGTATAAAGCTATGTGTGAAAGGAGCACTACATACTTGTCCAACTCTTTGTGGATGGACTCTGTTTTAGTCTCAACTTTGAAAAAAGCTACCTGAAATTTCTGAGAAGCCTGAAAGAATCCTCAGTCTGAAACCCCTACACAATACAGAGCTTTCAATTCCTTAATGTGTCAGAAGCTTTGGTCCCTAACCATCCTAAGAAAAACGCAACTTTACTTAGTAAAAGAACACTTGAAATTGTACATAAAAGGCTAAGATGGAATGAAAGCCTTGCAGAAAAAAGCCCTACTCTTCTTATTAATTTTTTTTTTTTCAAATCAGAGTATTTTGATATTATCCTTTAGATAAATTAGAGAAAGCCTAGCTCTTATCATAAACACCCAGGCTTACATTTCAGTTTAAAGAAATCAATTTGCCTTGAGCCTTCCTTGTTTATAGGAATGTAGCTATTTTCATAAATCAGATTGTGGTGGATTTTAGCTGCCCATCATCTGAGTAACAAAAAATATCATTGTTTGCTGCAGGTTTCTCTCTAAATACCAGAACCTCTAGAGAAAGAGGAAAAATGGGAAATGTCCTAGTGTAGTTTTCTGTGAATCTTTGCACACCTACTTTAGAATGGTTTAATTTTAAGCATATGAAGTGTAGGCTGCCTACTTTCTAGGATTTATTAGCAGAAAAAAGGTGCCAGTTGTCAACTCAGTGCTTCAGTATTTATGTATATAAAGATGTATGTACCAGGTTCTCCAGTGAGCTTGGGCCAAGCACAAGGATTTTGTGATCATTGTGCAGATTTAATCTCTCCAATCTCAGGTTTGTGACTGTATCACTCTGCTGTAGCAGACATGATTTGGGAGGCTTAGAAAAACTAAGCCAGAAACTGCCAAGAAACAGCATCGGTCATCAATAGTGAGACAGATGTTTTCCCTGAAAGATGAGCAAGAAGGGGCCCCCTACTTGATTCTCTACAGCTTCCTTCATCCCCTTAGCACATTTATACTTTCTCTGCTCTTTTTCTGGTCCATGGGATCCAGAGTTGATACTGAAATACCATGCAGCACAATACCTCTGCCTCAAACAACAAATTTGTCCTTTATATTCCTGATGCTTGACTCAGCCACCTGTTTTGCCTTTCCTGGTTGTTTCAAGGTTGTTTCATCTCCCTGACATTGTTCTGTCTTGCCACACCTTTGAAGATACTGTACATGTACCTGGATCACCTCTCTTCTGCTGGGCACCTCTTGTTCTTCTCCATCCAGCGTTGTCATAGGGCTGAGCTGGGAAGTGGGAGCTACGGGGGAAGGAGAGAAAAGAGCAAAAGGGCACCCAGAGACTGAAGACAGGGGAAAGATCTCAAAGTAGAGTCATATGGGGAAATATCCCCAGGAAAACTCTCAAATTGGCAATTTGTTAGAAAACACAAGCTTAGGCCTTGGCTGCTTCCAGGAGTAAAACTTCTCCCAAAATTAGCTTTGGAACATGAATATGACTTGCAATCTGTATGTACCTCTCTGTGGCCTGTCAATTCTGCAGGCACTAGAAACTAAATAATTTGAGAAGTTTGGACAACCAAGCCACAGAGATACTTGGTAAAACTAATTCAAGGAGTGCTTAGAAAGAGAACCCTTTAATATTATGAGAAAATGTCCTGTTTTGTGAAGTCTGCAGAGTTAATTAGCAATGGATGGGAGCAGTTTGCACTCATTTTTACCCCTTGATGACCAGCATATGATGTGTATCTTCCTGCTGGGGAAGATAAGGACTGAGCACAGCAGGAAGCTGATGCTGCAGGAGGGATCTGACAGTGGATATCACTTTGTGTTCCTCAATTGATTTCTGATCAAATGCTACCAATAGAAAATAAGGGGAATGAACCTTTCTGGTGATAAAAATGGCATTTTCTGGTTGAATGTCTGCTTGCAGCCTAGATTTCATTTTCTCCTCACCCCTTTATCTTCAGGCTGTGACCAGGAGCAGGGTGCCCCTTGGTCCCTGGCAAAACTGAAAACAACAAACATGAACCACCAGAAAGGGGGAAAAATACAGTGCTATAAAACTGCAGATGAACTGTTTTTGTCTATTGTATCTCGAGTGCAAGATACACATTGCAGTGGTTGGTATTTGTGCTGGTTGCATAGTGTTAGCTACACTGTTTGCTCGGGCCAGTGACATGCTGTCCTGGTCTGAAAAGCAAAACCTGTAAGACACTCCAAGTCAGAAATGCAATTTATTAGGAAAAGGGAAAATAAAACAAAAGGAAACAAAATACATTCAAAAAGGAAAAAGAAAACCATTGACAGAGTCAGAATGCAACTTGACACCCTGTTAGTCAGGGTGTTGGCAGCAGCCTACTTGCAATGGTGGCTGCAGTCCNAATGGCCCATTAGCAGAAGACCTATCCCTGGAGGGAGGATGGGCAGTGGAAGAGATAAGGAAACTGCTCCTGATGGTTTCTTATCAGCTGGCTTATCAACAGAAGATTACATCACTACCCCATCCCAGTTCCAGCAGATGGTACTGGAATAACACACCCTTGATTATATTTTACACTGCAACCCATGACACATGCTGCCCTCATGCAGCTGCCTGTGTGCATTGAGCATATTCATCTCCATGGGCTCTTTGGCCTTTCTAAGCCAGGAAAGTTCCCTGTGTGAGCTCAGCAGCATTAGCTGCATCCTCTCTTGTCACCAACTGTCCTTTCTCATCCTGAGATCCTTCTGTCAAAACCTATGATGTTTGTTTTTGTTGAGGTTTTTGAATTTGTTACTAAAGAGCCTGAATTTTGTTGGCAATTCTGACCCTAGCAAAGGGGACATAAGTGAGTTGTCGTTACTTTCTCTGCTCTCCATGTCATAACGTTTGCCCTGTGTCTTAGTTCGAAGACAGGTGTGCCTGCTAGAGAAAAGACAATGGAGAATGAAAACTTCCCCTCTCTGAATTGATGTAATTTTGGAATTAAAGGGGCTCTAAGGCAAAGATATTGGGATAGGAATAACAGTTCTTTACTAGTGAGTTTAAGAAGATAAACAAAATAGCAACAATAACTATAGCATTAACAACAAAGCTAGGGAAACAGTCACAGTTTTCTCCGATGCTGGCACCTTTTTGGGCTGAGGAGATGTATCCGAAGCTCAGAGGCAGTAGCTGGAGCTGTAGAAAAATGTCCTGGCTAGGCAGGAGAAAGGGCTTGGAGAAACCCAGAGCAAAACTGAAGCAGCAGCAGGTGCAGGACAAGGGGGAAACAGCTCCCGGCAGGGCAGGGAGAGACCAGGTTCTGAATTCCTGGGGGACCCATGAACTCACGGGGAGCCCAGTCCCAAGTAAGGTCTGGTGAGATTTCCCTGCAGTCAAAGAGTCAAGGACTGAACTCTCCTGTTCTCTCAAAGCCCCTCAGAGAGAGATGTAGTCAGTGCCATCCTCTCTTTGACTGTTACTTCCTTTGCCTCTTCCAAGTGCTTTTAAGTGCCCACAAGAACCCAGCAATCAGCTTCCTAGCAACTTTTTTGGGAAAAAATACTATAAGAAAGCAACCCAACACCCTGGAGCATCTCTCAGCCAGCCCCTGAGCACTCACTCCTAGCCAAAAATGCTTCTGCTTTCCTAGCAGTAGGGATACCCCTTCTGCCTAAAGCATGAGTCTAGGATGGGGAGTTTGGCTGCTCTCCCATGTAGAAGGATGGAGAGGCAATGGCAGGTGAGGGGGAAAAAATACTATCCCAGCCCAACTTCTCCCCAGCCCAGCAGAGAAAGAAGAGACATCAGCCATCTCCACAAGCCCAGAGGAGCACAGGGGCTCACAGGCTGGTCAGGAGCCCACACTAAGGTCTCAGGAAGAGGCAGCTTCCCCAGGCCCCTCTCAGGCATGTCCCAGGAGATCCTAACCCTAGGGTCTATGTGAGAAACCCATCCAGATGAGTCCATCAGTGGAACACCTTTTGAGCTCAGGGAGTCACTGCCTAAGGGCTATGGACACATGAGGCCATGCAAGTGAAGTGCATTTGGGGATTGCACCAGACTGTGATGCGATTCTTAGGGGAGGAGACAAAGGTGGGAAAGGGAAGAATCAAGGGCATCTGGAATAAAAAGACTGGGAAAATGGATGGATGAAGGAATAAAAGGGTCTGGTTCCATTATGCAGGAGGCTGGCCCAGTGCTCTGTCACCACAGTTGGTCCTGTCTTCTCATTAAACTCCATTTCTAACTCTTCTGCACTGAGGGACACCCCAGCTGCTGTGCACATGTATAGGGGGCCCAGGCCCTGATGTCAGCAGCTGGGCCAAAACCAGGAGTCCCATGTGCCTGAGTGAGAGAGGCCAAGTGCCAGCCACCAGCCTGGACCAGTGATAGAGCCTGTGTGTCCCTGAGATGGCACCTGGGGCGAGCAGGGTTGAGCCAGATTAGCTGGTGAGTAGGTGGCATGTCCTGGGATGCTCTTTGATGTCTCACAATTAATCAGGCAGGAGGATCTGTGCTGTGGATGGGCCAAGACCATCAGAACTATACCAGAATTGGTATTTGGGGAGAAAAAAAAATTGGTTATTTTTTCAAGGCCTTGATCTGGGAAACCTCCCCTCCAGCTCTGTGTATCCCTGGTGAAATGACTTTATGAGGAGGGTTGTACAGCAGCGGACCCTGACTGACTGCTGCAAGAGAAGACATTGAAAGGGACTGATGAAGGAAGTGGGCCTTGGATATCAGTTCTTTCCTCTCCTGGAGAAAAAGGTCTTTCAAAAGGGCAGGGAAAGAATGTAGAAATATTCCCAAGTCTGTTCTCCACACTTCCAGGCTGGCCACCGTTGAGTAAAAGAAGGTGCAGTGTTAGAAGTGTTTCAGAGATGTGCTTCCAATTTTTTTGCAAAGGCTCCTCTGACAGCATCTGTGGCAGCACAGCCTCAGCACAGAGCACTGTCTGTGGTAAGCACACAGTACCCTCTGGTGGAAGAGATCATGTGTGCAAGGGAGAACAACCATTGAAACAGTAACTCACCAGCACTGTGCTTTTTCTCTTTGGTCTCTTAGTATCCAGCAATCTTACCTCTGATATTAAGAAATTACAACCACCATATCCAAAGTCATTCTGTGATGAAATGACTCTTTGAGAGTTGCCCAGCAGCAGGCACTGACTGTGGTTGCTGGAAGAGAAGATGTTCAAAGAGACTGATACTGTTTTTGTTTCAGTTGTTTTGCTGGTTGTGTTTCAATTCTTCCATCCTTTCCTGAAGAAAGACGTCTTTCAGAGGACCAGAGAAGCAAATGTGGAAATATTTCCAAGTCTATTCTCCACCCTTCCAGGCTGGCCAGCATTGGGTAAAAGAATGTGCAGTAGTGCGGTGGCAGAGTGAAATGGGAATGGCTGACATTTGGTTGTACCTGACAAGGAAGCCAGACTGCCCAAATTCCTCAGACAAATTCTGCCCTAGGTTGCCTCCTAATACATCAGGATTTTATGTAGCTGAGCATCCTGGTTAATCGACTTTTAGATAGCAATCTTAGGCTTCTTGGCCAAGGGACCTTTAGAAGTCAATCTCAAGTGATGTTTCAAGCAAGGGTTGCTCAGTACTTAAAAGACAGCCATTCCTCCCTTTCTGAAAATCCTGTACTGATCCAGCTTCCCTTGAAATCTGTCATGTTGCATGCGTGTGGGTTACAATTAGGGCTGCAACTTGGTATTCCTCAAATAAATTTCTTGATATTAAATGCCCCTTTTCTTTTCTGTAGAGAAATCATCTCAGTATTTTTTCCCAATGGCTGTCATTGTGGTGTGTGTGATCTTCTGTTGAAGTTGTGATTAAAAGTCATCAATGTATGCAAATAAACACAAGGAAAAACAAACAGGTGAGTGCATTTGTAACTACTGCTTTTCAAAGTTAACTTTTTCCCAGAAAATGGAAATTTTTGAAAGAAAATGTGCAGGTTCTGTGCTGTGCAAAAGCAAGCAGTGGTATGCTGTATTTTCTCCCTGGGGGGCTGTCCTGGGTTGATGCTA
>VZTB01000551.1:70767-81921 GCA_013397245.1 Thryothorus ludovicianus | reverse complement strand
GAGGGATTTGTTGAAAGGCCTCAATNAGCAAGATAAACGAGGGATTTGTTGAAAGGCCTCAATGGAACACTTGGGCAGCACAAGAGCCCCGCTGGACCACACCCAAGATGCCCCAAAATGGTCACAGAGTGGATACCTGATCACAAGGTCTCCCACTGTTATAAGTTCTGGTTCATTCGCATATTGGAGTTAATTTTGCAATTTTAGGTTTTGAAGGTCCATCCTCCTTGCTTTTTCCTTCTCACTTCAGTGTTGTTTGTGTTCTTGGGCTTGAAAGTTGTATCAGTTGTCCTTGGTAACAAACTAGAAAAGGAATTTTTTTGTCTACCTACTGTGAAAAACAAAGATTGCACTTCAGGATTTTTTTTTAAAGTTTAATAAGGATAAAAGATGTGACAAAATGGCCAGCACTGGGGTGTCTTTGGTGATTAGCCAGGGAGCACACCAGGAGACCCCAACAGTGTTACCTTTATGCTGTTACATTACTGAGGAGCGTGCATATTCATGCATTTTATACATTACTCAAACATTGTTGTGAACTTTTTGATGTCACAAGAATTCTTCTGTTTGGCTTCTTCATGACGTCCTGTGTGTCAAGCTAATATATTTTATTCCTCCTTATGTCTCCATCCAGTTGTTTCACATCCTTCAATAAGTACTTACTTAGTACGTTCTCCTTAAATTTAACATGGTATTTTTAAATTAGATTGTTGCCTTTTATGTATTAAAGGGAGAAAAGAGTAATATGAACTGCAGACTGAAAAATCTCATTTAACAGAGCTGCACTGCTCTGTCAGTTTCCTTATTTACGGCACCAATCCTTGTCGACTGTGGAGATTATCATTTCCTGTCACGGGTTTCCGCGGAGCCGGCACGTTCCCGGCAGGAATTCCCGGAACAGCTGGAACAGCTGGCCGTGCCCTCGGGACCGAGGGGCGGCACTGGGGAGCCCCGGGGCCGGCAGGAACACCGATGGCTCCCCGGGAAGGGTCGCGCCCCTCGGAGCCCCCGGTAGCTGCAGGGAGCGCACGGTGAGCGGCAGCCGCAGAACCTGAACCCGACACGGAGCTCCCTCCGCCGGGCCTGCTCCGTGACAGGGACAGGGACAGAGACCGGGAACGGGACAGAGACAGAGCCCCGGCTCCTCCTCCGGCACCGCCCTGCCCTGGCACCGGCGCGGCGCCGCGGGTCAGCGCTCCATCGCTCCCTTTCCCTTTTCTTTCCCTCTCCCTGTCCCAGGCGTGTCCCTGTGCCGGGAGCCGCTCGCTCCCTGGCCGGGGCGGGGCCCATTGCCCTGGACATGCGGCGGCTCAATCAATTCCGTCCAGTCCCGGCTGAACTCCGGCACCGGAGCAGGAGAAGGACCGTGAAAGTGCTGCATTCGTACCCTTTTCTTCTAAGATCCGTGAGAGAAAGTGGAATTTCCCGAAAATAATTTCTGAGATATAAGTCATTAGTTTCAGCCATTGGCAACCTCTCCTCCCTTCCTAGATAAGGTAACCCAGATAACATTTCATAGGGAGAAATTCCTATGTCCTTTCTTGGAGCAGTTCTGATTCATAATAATGCTAATCTGGTTTCAGTCATTAATTTGGTAATACTGCTCTTAAGGATAGGGTTGATTCTCTCCACACATCCAGAGCTTTGAGGGTGCCAAAGGGTCTGAAATTTCCAAATTATGTCTAATGCAACATATATAGAATGCAAAATTTTTGAAGTAAAGTGTGTTCCCTTATCTGAGTTCTTTCTTTTAATTATTCCATATCTGGTAATTACTTGTTCTAATAATAGCATCTTAGCCACTTTGGAGGTAGTTGCAGTTGAGGTAGGAAAGGCTCCTACTCAGTGGGTGAGGAGATCAGCTATTTCAAGAAGATATTTCCATCTCTATTTTGGGAACTCAGTGTAATCTATTTGTGTACTTTGAAAGGGTCTAAGGGCTAGGGCTCTTCCTCACTAGGGTGTTTTCTCATCACTTTTTTATCTTTTAACAAATCGAGCATTGTTCAGTCACTATTTTGCTACTGTTTAGACTCCCTCACAGCAATAAGTTCTTAAGAACTGATCACACAGTGCTTGAGTTCTCCAGTGTATTCCTTGGTGTAGCTTAATGAAAATTTCTCTAGCAATTGCTTTATTCATTATTTGCCTCCCTGCTCTGCCCTGGCTGTGACTGGAGCTACACCAAAGGCTAAGTGCCTGCAGCCAAGTGTGATTTGGTATCTGGTTCTGTTTGTTGTTGCTGCCAGTGTTGTTGTTTGTTTGCCTTGTTACACATACTAGTAAAGAACTGTTACTCCTTCTCCCATATCTTTGCCTGAAAGCCTCTTAATTTCAAAGTTATAGTAATTTGGAGGGAAGAGAGTCACATTCTTCATTCCATAGAGGTCCCACAGACACCAAGACAAGCTGACAAACAACAATTTATTAACAACTGCTTAAATAACAATTAGATTATTAGCTTAGGTAATTGAAGATAGGTAGAGGTGTCCCCTGCAGCATGGAAGGGTAGCTGCAGAGGTCTCTGGTTAAAGGTGGGAGACCCTCAGCAGCAAACACAAAGTTGCCGGCTCCTGCGGGGTGCTCCAGCTGACACCCAGGCTGTCACTGCGGGGTTGGCTCCCAGCTCACCTGCTTCTTGAGCCCCTGCTCTTGGCCCACCTGCCGCAGTGCAGGGCACCTCGGTTCGCCAGGAACCTTCCGCTCCTGGGCTCTGCCTTTCAGGATCACCCGCACCTTCTGCCTCGGCTTCAGGTTAGGGATCCTGGGAAGAAAGGGACTCTATTAGCCAGAGGGACATTGCCAGCCAGCTGCCTTTCTGTCTCCTTGCAGAGCACACAGTGCTGCATCCTCTGTCTGTGCAAGCAGCGAGCAGCAGATTAAACAACTGCACTGGCTGCATGGAGGCTGCAGAGGTGCAAGGGCAGGAGCATGACCAGTTCAGTGCCTGGGGACCAACTACAGCACACGGGGTTCCATGTAGAGAAGCAAGCCTTGCTTGTCCCAAAAGGAAGCAGAGCTAGGGACTGGTCGGTTCCTGGATCCCTCGTTCCAGATTTTGCAATCTTCCAGGAGCATACAGTGCCTTTTCCCAGTGTCTCCCTACCAGACAGGGATCTTTCTGTGCTCCTGTGGGTGTTTCTGCTGCCTCTCTGGGGCTGCCTGTCTCCAGGCCCACCTCCCCATCCCAGTCAGAGGCACTGAAGGGAGGGTTTTAGGCTGTGCTTGGTGATGCCCAGCAATAGGCAGAACCTGAACAGGAAATTCCACCTGAACCCGAGGAAGAACTTCTTTCCTGTGCAGGTAACAGGTTGTCCAGAGAGGGTGTGGAGTGTCCCTCACTGGAATTATTCCAGAGCCCTCTGGACAAAACCTATGTGCCATGTGCTCTGGGATGACCCCGCTTGAGCAAGGAGGTGGGACCTGATGACTTTCTGTGGTTCCTTCCACCTGTCCCACCCTGTGGTTCAGTGATACCCATCAGTAGCTGGAGTTGGCAAGTGCGTAGATGTTCCCACCTGCACAGCATGGTGGTCTCAAACGTCCCCGCACATTTTGGTAGGAACTGCACATGGAACGTTTGCTTCCGGCCGGGCCCGATGGTGCCACGGTAGGGGTTGATGGAGAACAGTGGCACGTCATGGGCAATGTCTGGGAAGATTTCCAGGGAGGAACTGACACGCTGCAGAGGAAGATGCTTTTGCTTTGAGCGGCGGAGCTTCTTGGAGTGGTCCTGGGGCTTGGGCTGCTGCTGCTCAGGCTGCTCCTGCTGCTCCTTGGGCTCCTGCTGCTGCTCAGGCTGCTGCGGCTGCTGCTCAGGCTGCTCCTGCTGCTCCTTGGGCTCCTGCTGCTGCTCAGGCTGCTGCGGCTGCTGCTCAGGCTGCTCCTGCTGCTCCTTCAGCTCCTGCTGCTGCTCCGGCTGCTGCTGCTGCTGCTTGGGCTGCTTCTCCTTGGAGCGGCGCTGCTTCTTGGCACGCTTCTTCTGCTTGGAGTCCTCCTCAGAAGNGGGAGGAACTGACACGCTGCAGAGGAAGATGCTTTTGCTTTGAGCGGCGGAGCTTCTTGGAGTGGTCCTGGGGCTTGGGCTGCTGCTGCTCAGGCTGCTCCTGCTGCTCCTTGGGCTCCTGCTGCTGCTCAGGCTGCTGCTGCTGCTGCTTGGGCTGCTTCTCCTTGGAGCGGCGCTGCTTCTTGGCACGCTTCTTCTGCTTGGAGTCCTCCTCAGAAGGCTGCTCAGGCTGCTGCTCAGGCTGCTGCTCAGGCTGCTGCTGCTCAGAGAGGGGCCGTTCCTTGGCATGGCCCCGCTTCTTGGAATGCTTCTTCTGCTTTGATTCCAGCTGCTCCTCCTCAGAAAGCTGCTGCTGCTCAGAAGGCTTCTGCTTCTGCTCAGTCTGCTGCTGCACCTCAGAAGGCTGCTCCTGTTGCTTGGAATCCTCCTTCTGCTTGGAATCCTGCTGCTGCTTGGCAAGCCGTCGCAGCTCAGAAAGCTGCTTCTCAAAAAGTTGCTTGTGCTCCCTCCAGAACTGATACAGCACCTTTCTGTGATGCCTTACAGTATCAGAGGAGAGGAACCGACCTGCGGAGAGAAGAGGACACCTTTCAAAGGCAAAGTCCTACGTTCCCAGCAACTCTGCCTCCTGCTGCAGGTAGGTGGAAGAGAGCTGGAATGTACTTGGAGCATCTCTGGCCAAGTACTTCATTCTAGCAGGAAACAGAGCATCTGAGAGTAAGGTCTCTGCCTGCAGCATACACTCCTGTGCCAAAGCAGGAGAGTTGGCTTTAGACAGTGACTTTGCATTTGCCCTGGAGTGGTGAACTGCACACAAACGGTGGCTGCAGGGCAGCTCACTTGTTACACCATTGTTTTTCCCACTCTCAGACTCCTCAAAGAGATAACCTGATGTCTCCCTTCCCAGTCCTGACCCAGCACGTGGCTCTCCAGAGCCTGGCTCAGCTCCTTTGCAGAGCAGAAGTGGCAGAGCAAGAACAGAAGGGGCTGAAAGGCAAAGGTGGACAAGGAGAAAACTCTAGCTGCAGCTGGGAAGATGCTGATGAAAGTGGACGTGTGGACAAGGATGAAAAAGCAATTCATGTTTTGGGGTGAAATGGCAGAGTCTTCTCCCCAGGCCCTCAGCTACCAAGTGAAATGCCCTTACTCATCAGAATTCTTGAGTATGACCTCTTCACTGTTTCAGTCTCTGACAGTTCCGCCCAGGAGTATTCCAGGGCTACCTTCCCTGTGTTGTACATCCTGAAACTGAAAAGAAAGAAGGAGGAATAAAAAAGAAACGTCCAATAAATGTAATGCAAATGGTACAGTAACATTGTCCGATGGACTCCTGGTACCACTTTCTGCTGAGGAGCATCTTCTTGCCCAGGCAACCCTGCCATGCTCAGACTGCTGTTCTGGATGGTCCAAAAAAGCATTTCAAAGTCTGGAAGTTTAAGAGGAGAGGGCCAACATGGTGCCCAGGACATTGAAGCTAAGGGGCTTACTCTGGACTTAAGGTCTTGGTTTGACTGCAGACTTATTCCTGAGCAGATGAGCACAGATGACATGCAGTGACAGCAAACCCATGGCTATTCTCAGCAGAAAGGAATGGCAGCACTGAACCTTTCCTGACCACCATCTCCTGCTTGGCTTTGTGTGCATGTAAATAGGCCTGTGCTGGTTTTGGCTGGGGGGGAATTCTGGGAAGCAGGCACTGGGTCAGCCCTGTAAAGGCAGCTCCCACTCAGGGCCCTGCCTGGCCTCCAGCACTCACATGGTTGTCCTTGGCCGGAAGGGCACCGTGTCCTTGACCTGAACCACGATGGTGCTCAGTCTGAACTGGGCACTGGCAACCAAGGCACTGAGGTACACCTCAGCCTCCTGGCTGCTCCCCTGCTCCACAGTGTGAGCTGGTTCTGGGACTCTCTCGACCACCTGCAAACAGAGGAGGGAGGAATCACTGAGCAGGGCCCCGATAGTCAGGTTGGGAAGGGAATCTTTTGTCCTCCAAGATCAGCCTCACAAAGAGATTAGAAAGGACCATTCACTTTTACTTCCCTAGAAAGATGACAAAATTGGGACTGTTATGCTACAATAGTTGCTTTTACTCACTGATCAAAGCAGTCCCTACCACAGCTGTTGATATACCCATGGAGACTAGAGCTGCATTCTGTACTTCAACCTTGTAGAGGGACTGGCTTTTTCCCTGGTCCCCTATAAATTCAGCAGGTCTCAAAATTAGGATTAAGTTTCCCTGCTGGAGCTCTATGGATGGAGAACCCCAAGACTGAAGAGTTCTTAAGAAAGCACTTTTTCTTCATGTCTTAGGAGAAAGTGCTCTCCAGATATCATGTGTGGAGCAACAGCCCCACTGCTGGGAGCTGGGGACAGGCATTTTGGGATGTGAAAGGTCTCACTAGGAAAGCCTCCAACTGCAGATGTTCTGATAGGAAAGGGGATGGCTTAGACGCCTTAAAATGGTCCAGAAACTTGGAAAGAACCTTCACCCAAGATAAGTGTGTTTAGCAATAATGATAATAAAAGCAAGAGTCTCTGGAGATGATCCTTCTCCCGACTCTTCCATACTGTCATAAGTGACTGGGCTATTCCATTATGAGATATCCCACAAAATACAGAGACCACAACCAAAATCTCTGGTGTCCATGCAGAAAAAACTTGGTGTTCACCAGCATATGAAGTATATTTCTCTTCACTTCAAAAGAAGAGACAGAGTGCAGCAGACTTAACTCCTTGTAGGTGAAAAGGCACCAAATGAGATGAGATTTCTAACACCATAAAATGGGATAAAATCATAAACCATTGTCTCCCATTCAACATGGGCAGCAACACTTGTGCTTGTGGCACAGACTGATAGTTTGTGTGTGGCTAAAGGTCTCTTGTCAAAAGGCTTCCTCCTCGTGTGTGAGTGTATCTGGTCACTGTGCATCCAGCTCTCCCCTGCAATGCACTGCTGCTGAACCTCATGGCTATCCAATGTCCAGAGGAAGCAGGAGCTACTCAGTCAGCAGTGATGGTGTTTTGGTGGTTCTTTTTGTAAAAGCTGCATTGGCTTTTTTTGCTGTTTTGCTTCTTACCTTCTCTTTCTCAGGCCAGCTGGCTGCCGGGTCTTGCCTGGTGGTATCCTCCCATTTGACAATGAACATTCGGTCGTCCCAGTCTGGAATCTTCCTCAGTGGCTGCTCAAAGTTGATCTTGTCCACCTTACATTTCACAAGGTGCCTCCTGAAGGTGACTGGGACATCTGATTTCAAAGTCACTGTGATGTCCTTGACACTTCCAGGGTGGAGGTGGCCCACCTAGGGAGAATCAGGGAGTCAAAACCAAACTGGAAGCACTGCTAAGGGCAGGACTGACAGCAAAAGGGACTAATGTGATGAGCAGCTGTGCCAGGAATCTGCACCTCAGTGTGGATTTATGTGAAGTTTGAGAGACGAAAGTATGAACAGAAGATGCCACCTCCCATAACATGACACCTTTTGTGCAAGGCTGGCAGCCTTGGCCCAGCCAAGCCAGTGACTGCATCTCCTGGAATGGCACTGGAATGGGCTGTCACTGGTATGTGCCACTGGTATGTGACTCCTGCCAGCTTCTGTGAACACTGAGAAAGGACTTGAGCAATGGGGAAAGGCAGAGCAGTCCATGCTCACCTTGGGGGAGAACTGGAATGGGTCATCTGCCTCCCACTCGAAGCGCATGATGCTCGTACAGGTGTGGTTGGTGATGGTGAAGGTCCTTTGGCAGGGCTTCCCGACAGGACAGTCTCCAAACTGGATGTGATTGACTCTGACAGCTGTTGAGGAGGAGAGCAAGAGATCTCAGCATGCAGGGAGCTCCATCTTCCCCCCTCATGTGCACAGACACCTATATGTTCAATGCTTCCTTGCTCCAAGCCAAGCCTTCCTCCCTCTAGGAGGGAGCTCCCCAGGCAGTTCCCTGTCCCTCCACTTTCAGGGAAACACCCTGACACATCCCTAAGCCAGCGACATGCAGCACAGCACACACTGCTCTGCGTGCATGGCTGCCACACCCACAGGCCACCAAGTGCAGTGGGTGACAGCCCAGGCCTGGCTAGAGAGAGGACACACGTGATCAGGCATTTTCCTCTTCCTTGCTCCACCTCAGCAGTCTCCCCTCTCTTACCATCAATGATGTCTTTTTTCATACTGCTCCTAGCATTCCTCTCCTGTGCATCCACCTCCAGTCCATCAAGGGTGAATTCATCTTCGTGGCCTTCAGCCACCAGCTCTATTAGAGCCTTGTCAGAGTAGACGTCCCCCACTAAAGTATGAATCTTCCCTTCCAGACGTTGAGCCAGGGTGGGTTTGAAAATTACTTTAAACTTTGCTGATTGCCCAGGATGCAGAAGCAGGTAAGGCTTCTCTGGGGGCTTGTCCTCTGCACAGCAATGAAAATCAGAGGTAAGTGATACAACTGTACAGAGGAAATATTTCCACAGGATATATGAGGAATAAGAGGTTGAAACCAGCTGCCTTCTAAGCACAGGTTCTACCCCCAGTGGTTCCAGACCCTCTTCTGATGTTTACAAGTCTGCCACTTCCAGACACGTCACCACTTAAGCAGCTTAACCTCAGGTTGATGCCCAGCCCTCGTTCCATCTGCTTCCAGCCAGCTCCAGCCATATGGAAAGCTGAGCCAAAGAGTGCTTCAGGCTTCTGCTGGCTGTCTGTGTGCTCCAGAGCTGTGTCTGTTCAGGCTGGTACCTTCCCACACACAGCAAGTACCTCAGAGGGCCCACTGAGGTAGTGACAGTCCCCCACAATTCAACCCACCATGTTTAGAAAAACAGAACTTCCTACAACTTGCTAAGAGGAAACCCTGCAAAAAATCTCTAAGAAAAGTTTGGAGGATAGAGAGCCCAAGGAAAGAAACTGTTTCTAACATCTGGTTGCTGCTCAGAGAAGCCAAGAGCAGGGCACATGTTTTCCCTCTGTGCATGATCACACTTCATGGTCAATGAATTTACCATTTTCCTCGTAGCCCTCTTCCACATCTTCAGTGTAGAATTTTTCAAGTGTGGAGGGCCTGCTTTTCAAGAAGAACACTCCATGCTCATCCTCCAGGTGTAACATAAACTGAGAAAAGGGAACACAGAGCACAGTGATACTGGTGTGACTACTGGATGGCACAGGGACTGACACCACAGTGCTGCTGGTCCTGCAGGGAAACCCAGCCCCTCTCCCACTACAAACAGCACTCAGCACAAAAGTTAAGTCAAAGCAGCTGGGGAGAAAGGGTGTTCAGAGGCATTGGACAGAACTGACACAGAACCAAACAGGACAGAAAGTAAAGAGCAGAATGTAATTAAACCACAACTATGGTTACTTAAAATGTAGTAAACTGGGATCATATACAATCTAATGGAACTGGAACATCACATGCACATGAGAACAAAAGGTGACCTGAGAGACGGGGGAGAAAATACCTCACCACCTTTCTTGTGTTCAACTTAAAGAAGAAAGACTGGGTGGAAAATTTCCAAGAGCTCCCTTCTTGGAGAACAGACGTCAGCCACTTGCTTAAAAAGAATTTCTGAAACCTCTTCCCAGGTCTGCCATGTCTTTTGGGACCCTTCCCCTGTGCCACAAGCACATGTTCCTTGAGCAGGCCCTCACCCTGGCAGGTATGATGCCGTTGTTCCGGATGGTCAGGGGGAGCTGCTCTGACTCCCCCAGCGGGAGCCTCTTGAAGCGCAGCACGGCGTTTCCCCTCTTGCTGCGAGCGCTCGGGCACACGACTGTCACCTGCGGCTCGTACCCCTTCCCACTGATGGTGAAGGTCAGGATTTGAGGTTTCATTTTCATAGAGCTGCAGGAGAAGCATAGAAACATTTTCAGCTGGTCCTAACCCATTTCTCACTGGGGCAGCGAAGCAGTAAGAGCCACCCAGAGTGTTTTCTCTGCCTGGTGCTCCTGTACCCCACAACAAAACCCCCCACCAGCCTCTTCCCAACCCACTCAGGGCCATTCACAATAGGAATCTGCTCCAAAGAGCCAGAGCCTTCCACAATAATAGTTAAAAATATNTGGGGCAGCGAAGCAGTAAGAGCCACCCAGAGTGTTTTCTCTGCCTGGTGCTCCTGTACCCCACAACAAAACCCCCCACCAGCCTCTTCCCAACCCACTCAGGGCCATTCACAATAGGAATCTGCTCCAAAGAGCCAGAGCCTTCCACAATAATAGTTAAAAATATTTTCACTTAATTGAATCATGCAGTACAGCAGGTAAATAATGAGGTGACAGATGAGACATGGCAAATCCCCTGGCTGCAGTGAGATGAGACACATGCAACAAGCAGAAGCACAGCATGAAAACAGTAAAAAAGCAAGAAGGCAAAAGGAAATCATTGTCACCATCAGTAAAGATTACTTCCAAGAACACTAACAAAGCAATTGCTTATTAGCAATTAGACTTCTCTTCTTCCTATTCAGCCACTTAAGGGTTGAGGAAGGGCAGGTCAAAGCTCCAGTACACAGGTCCCAGGGCAGAGGAACTGGGCTCCTCTTTCATACCAGCTTCAGTCACTCACATATAATAGCTTAATGAATGCCAGGGAATTACAGAGGATCACTTAATTTTACAGAAACAAAGAGGAAATTGTGACTGCTGACTTGCTGGCACACAAACTGCTTCATCTAAGCCTTTGCTCTTGGAAACCCCCCGCTCAGCTGCAGCACATCTCAGTAACTTTCAGTTGGCTACCTAATATTTCCCTGCCTTCATAGTTCTTCATACAGGCTAAACCATCAGCCTCATTTTTCTGCTCTATCTAAGAGTTATTGCCTCCCAGGTCATTTCATGCCAAGTATTCTGCCTAAGGCTACTGAAAGCATTACTAAGCTAACAAGAGGTCTGTGCCTTCCCCAGTGGAGAGGCAGCTATTAGTGAGGGCTCCCCCACATTTCACAGGTCAGTTACCCTTTTGGGACGATAAGGGAAGCCTTGAAAATACAGTCATAGTTCTGGTCATCTGGTGGGGTGAAGGTCACTGTAGCAACAGCATAGGATGAACCAGGAATGGACACCTTGACTGGATACAGCTTGAAAATGTTGTTGATAGGGCTTTTTTCCTTGGGGGAACATAGACAGCAGCATTAGGAGAAAACACCTTTCAACATGACACAGTTT
>VZTB01000551.1:0-63250 GCA_013397245.1 Thryothorus ludovicianus | reverse complement strand
CCTGGAAAGACATTGGGCCATCCAAGTGTCCTCTGTCCTTTAGGACTTCCCCCATACCTGGTTCTTTCCCTCCCCCTCTCCCTGGTTAAAGGAGCTAGCCTGCCATGTGGTTGGGAGTTCTGGTGGAGCTGCTGCTGGATTCACGGGCCTTTGGGCCAGGAATAAAACTCTGGATTGAAACCCTCCATCAGAAGCGGCTCCTTTCCTTCAGTATCGCCTTGGAACCTCTCAGTCAAAGGTGACCCTGAGCTCCTGCAGGCCTGGACTTGTCCCCAAGCCCTCAGCTGCAACATCCTGTGAGCCTGAGGTATCACCGGGGTGAAAACACCACAGAGCTGCCAGACAGGCAAACAGCAAGGGCCAGCCAGCTCAGGCACAACCTCCTGGGAATATTGGATCAAACTCCAATACTCAGGGAATCCTGGATATTGAAAGAGTGCAGAAATCACAAGGTAACTGCAAGAAACCTTGATACAGAAATTTTTCATTCACCCCTTTACAGAGTCTCAGAAAGAGAAAGGAGGTGACCACCAAAGAAAGGCAATGAATCTTGGCATTTCAGTGGCTCAGATTTCTGGGGTTCTCCTTTGGGTTCCTGCTGAGCTGTGAGGAATTGCTGGTTTGTGGCTGGAATCTCTGGTAAAATAGTTGAGATTAGAGAGCTCAGGTTTTGTATTTGCCATGAGGTAGCCAGCATGGAAACATGTTCTAGCCATTGACAGAGAGAGAATGCAGGCCTGGGAACCCAAAGAAATGCTCACTACCAGGCAGCTGGACTCACCTGTACTCAATATTGTATGTCCCTTTGTTCTTTAGATTCAGGACTTTCTTGACATTATCCATTACATTAGCCGTTCCAAATTCCAAGCTTCCATCTGGACCTGCAGAAAACCCACAGAGCGAGGTCAAACACTGTATTTGTGAGCTGCTGCAGAATACACCAGATCACAAGCTACATGCAGACCTCAGCACAAAACCCTTTTCAGCAAATTTCTGTTCCTGAAAGTGTCATCCAGCTACTTGTCTCTTACTCAAAATATCTGCAGGCTTAGTAGCTAAGGAGCTTGGCTTCCATTTCCTCACTTCCAAGCACAAATCCAATTACTTTATATGCTGTGCTGAGCCTGTGGGAGTTGCCAACTGCCTGTTCACATCACGATTGTTTCAAAGCCCCCAGCTCCAATCTGCACATGAAGCTGCACACTTCAGAGTTCAGAAGGGAGATACTTAAGGCTGTGAGTGCTCTGACAATGCTTCATTCCACACAGCTTGCAGGGTACATGCTTTATGTATCCATGCATTCCTTGCATGCCATGCCATGCCATGTCCTTTGGCTGCCCACCTCCCAAGGTAATGCAGTGCACCTGGACTGCTCTGTTTGGGAGGCATCCACTGACCTTCAGGCATGTCGATGTCCAGAGAAACATCATAGACTTCTGCAGAGACATTGATGTTTTCAGTCTGAACAATCCCCAGCATGTTTTCTGTATCTGAAACCTGAGGCAGCAAGAAGCAAACACTGTTCAGATTATTCTTCTAGTAGACAGCCTATAAGTCCTTGTCTCTGCTGGCTGCTTCTCCCATGGCCTCCACAGCTTCCCAAGCATTGCCAGACTCCTAAGCTTTGCTATGGGATTCTGCTGCAGCCCAGCTCTGCACACCTACAGCAGGGAATGCTGCTGCTAAAGCATCCTTGAGAGGCACAGGGATGTAAGTGTGAGGTGTCTCAGAGCAGGTGGCATTGACAACCCTCTCCAATCACCCAGCACCTTCTCTGAAATGCAGCCCCTAAACCACGGGGAACAAAATCCCAGGGGGAGAGTTTGTTGCACTATGCAAGCGGTTCAGACAAAGTTCAGGAGGACTGTAGAGATCATGCTGCAGTCTGTACAACCAAACAACAACCTTCAACCATTCACAGGGACAAGGTGGTTGTGGTACAGGCTCAGGTGCTGTGTCTGTTTATCTGGGGGGATGTGGATGCACTTCATGCTCAGGCAAGTGCTGCATAGAGGCAGAAGTTTGGGGTCACCTTTGTGCCTGTCAGGTGCAGCTCTTCCTGACCCTGTCCCTAGGAGCACGCTCTGCCAGGGCAGGGCACAGTCCCTCTCACCTCGAGCCGCAGGGTCTTCTCAATGCAGCCAATCTTCTCAGCTTTGAAATTCAGTGTCACTTCAGATTCTGAGCGGGGCTCAATGGTGCCATTATTTTGTGACAAAGAGAAGTCCTCAATGAGTTCATCCAGCCCATTAATTTGCCAGGCCATGGGCAGCAGGGTGTCGTTTTTCAGGACCAGGGTCCTGCTCTCAGTCCTGCAGAAGGCACTTGGCATCAGCTACTGGATGGTCACACCAGCCTCACCACTGACTGCAACTTGGAGCAGCTCCATCCATGCCCCAGAAACCAGAGTCAAACATTTTCTCTTAGGCACGTGTCTTGGAGTGCTTGTGGGCTGACTGACCTGTGCAGAAGCAGCTTTTCAAAAGACAGCTCCAGGGGGCTGACCTCCAGCTTCACGTGCACCCCATAGCAGCACAGGCCAAAGACCACTGGGTTTGGGTTCTTCCCAATGTGGCAGATGAGTTTGTTTTCCAGGAAGCCAGGGGAAGTGGGATATGCCCAAATGGTCAGCTCCTGGACCCAGAAAGAAAGAAATTGAAAGAGCACTGTGTGTGAGCAGGAGGAGCAGCCCCATGGCACTTCTATGGTGCCTGCTCTACTTGCCCTTCTCCTACCTGCTTCTCCTTTGGTTTCAGTGTCATGCTGCGAGGGTTCAAAAGGAATGTCTCTGCTTTCCCATCATTCTCAAAGGAGAACTGGACTTCTATATCCGTGGGGGAGTTGTTGAGGATGGTTAAATTCTCAGAGTTGCCAGGAAAGTTCTGGGCCTTGTACCTGTCCACAAAAGGGGAACAGAGCAAGGCAGAGGAGACTGTTGCCTTTGCCACACATCTAGGACATCACTGTGTGCACCTGAGGAAGCAATGCTGGAAGACCTCTCTCTAACAAACAAGTGAGGGAAATGGATCCCTGTCAGGGGCATGTGCTCATCCTTGCCTTTTACTCTGATGTCTTCCCCTGTACTCCACCCCAGAAGCCTGATGATGCTCAGGCCACTCCAAGAGTTTTTAATTCAAATGTGCCTAGAAAAATAACAGTACACCAGGCACATGGGTTCTTTCCCTTTCTTTCTTGGGGTGTCTTCCCTGCAGGGTATAAAGAAAGGCTTTTGGAAAAAGAGTTTAGCTAATCTCTTTTATAAAAGTAATGACACTGCTTTGGATTTCATGGCTTAGCTCAAAGTCTGAGAAAGAAATATAAAGCATCCATTCCCAAGAGGAATGCAAAAAGATAACAAAATACCCTTCTCTCAGGTGTGGAAATTACATTAGAGTGAAAGGGTTAAAGAGGCAAAGAGAAATCCCAGAGCACCCATCAACCTGGCTAAGATTGTCTGTTTTTTAANCAGAAAGAAAGAAATTTAAAGAGGAGTGTGTGTGAGCAGGAGGAGCAGCCCCATGGAACTTCTATGGTGCCTGCTCTACTTGCCCTTCTCCTACCTGCTTCTCCTTTGGTTTCAGTGTCATGCTGCGAGGGTTCAAAAGGAATGTCTCTGCTTTCCCATCATTCTCAAAGGAGAACTGGACTTCTATATCCGTGGGGGAGTTGTTGAGGATGGTTAAATTCTCAGAGTTGCCAGGAAAGTTCTGGGCCTTGTACCTGTCCACAAAAGGGGAACAGAGCAAGGCAGAGGAGACTGTTGCCTTTGCCACACATCTAGGAGATCACTGTGTGCACCTGAGGAAGCAATGCTGGAAGACCTCTCTCTAACAAACAAGTGAGGGAAATGGATCCCTGTCAGGGGCATGTGCTCATCCTTGCCTTTTACTCTGATGTCTTCCCCTGTACTCCACCCCAGAAGCCTGATGATGCTCAGGCCACTCCAAGAGTTTTTAATTCAAATGTGCCTAGAAAAATAACAGTACACCAGGCACATGGGTTCTTTCCCTTTCTTTCTTGGGGTGTCTTCCCTGCAGGGTATAAAGAAAGGCTTTTGGAAAAAGAGTTTAGCTAATCTCTTTTATAAAAGTAATGACACTGCTTTGGATTTCATGGCTTAGCTCAAAGTCTGAGAAAGAAATATAAAGCATCCATTCCCAAGAGGAATGCAAAAAGATAACAAAATACCCTTCTCTCAGGTGTGGAAATTACATTAGAGTGAAAGGGTTAAAGAGGCAAAGAGAAATCCCAGAGCACCCATCAACCTGGCTAAGATTGTCTGTTTTTTAAACTATTTCCATTTCATCTCCTTGAGTTGTCAAAATAGACCTAGCCCTCCAGAGCTCCCACGGAGACAAGAACTTAATGTTAAATATTATTTTTAAAAAGTGAGTAAAAGTAGAAATACACAATAGCTTCAATGACAGTGTGTTTAGGCAGATTTTATCCAGCAGTGAGGATATTTCCTGCAATGTCATTGCAGGAAAATGTAATTCCTGCTGTACATTCCCCCAACACCCACTGGCAGATCAACCATAAAATCTTAATAATAATTACAGGTTAATGAAAGGCTTACAAAACCATCTACAGAATAATTGCTTGATCAGGCTACCTGCAGAGCTCAAAGCATTTCAAAAACCACCATAAAGTTAATTTCCTAAGAGGTGAGGCTGAGACCATGGAGGGGGACAAAAGCTGACCCCCAAGTCACCTTTGGACTGGCAGCAGCATGTGGCTCTGGCCACCAAGGCACCCAGCAGGCAGGCAGAGCAGCTCCTCCAAGGCTCATTTGCCTCTTATCTGCTCAAGTTCACACATCTGTGGTCCTTCAAACCCATGTGTCTCCCAGGATTCTGCTGGGGACTGCCCTGGACTGTGCCACCAGGACAGCGTGTCTCTCCAAGCGTGTCCAGGAAAGAACAAGGCCCAGCAGGGAGCACGTACCACTCTCTTGATTTCCCACACAGCAGCGGTCCAAAGTGGAATTTCTTTGTGCTCTCAACATATTCTTTGTAGATGATTTCATCTTCCTCCATGGTCTTCCTCCACTGTGGAAACACCACCCTGGGCAGAGAAAGTGGGGAAGGAGGAGCTATGAGATGCTCCAAGTAGGAAATGCAGTCAGAAAGCCATAACCCTTCCTGGTGGCCGAGGTACCATTTGCCTTCTCAGCTCCCAGCACAGGAAGTGATGCTGGATGACCTCAGGCAGCAGGATCTGCCCAGGCCAGAAGCCCTGAGGGGCAGCCCTGGCTGTGAGTTCAAGGAGCAGCAGTGTGGGGACTGCCAGGGCCCAGCCTTACCGTGGGCTCTGGTTGATGCTGGGGTACAGGCCGGTGCCACTGCAGGGCAGCTCGTACTGGCGCTTTGTCTCCACGAGCTCAAACCTCAGTGTCTGCTCAAACTTCCCTGGCTTCTCAGTGGAGAAGTGGACCTTCAGCTCCACCTCACCGTGGGCAGGCACTATCCACCGGCACCGTTTCAGCCTGGCAATTAAAGAGGAGGCTTCAGACATTGATAAGAAGCAAATGAATCAAGGAGCAAGGAGGCTGCACTTGCCATCCCAGGGAGGCACTGGCACAGGGTCTCTGTAGACCTGGGTACAATGAACCTTGTTTGGCAAGAGGACCAAGAAGCAGAGACATGACCTCCTCCCATGCAGCTCACCTGAGGAATTCTGTGGGGATTGAGTCACTTCTCAGCCTACTTTTGGATCTTGTTAGAGAGGAATCCCAGGGACCTTCTGTTCCCTTTTTGGAGATCTGGTTCTCCTTTGGAGACTTGTTTCTGCTGGTCACTTTACCCATCTTTGGCTGGCTCTCTGCAGAACTGCCCTCCACATCTGGGGCCTTGGCCTAAGGACAGAGAGAAAAAGGAGGGAGAGGTGAGCTCTGAGACATCCTCATCCTAGAATGCAAAATGGAGGTTTGTTAAACCACAGAAGAGAGAATAAATAAGTCCAACTGCCCGTGTACTTAGCCTTCCTTATTGGTGTTTGTTTTGCCTAGGACACCCCCCTCATTCAGAACCATTTCCTCAAAGGAAGTTGATGGGTTTAAGTGATTTTTTCTGTCTTGTCTTACAGAACTGCTCTGTCTCCAGCAGAGCTGTCTCTTTTGTCCCATCCCTGATAGAAAGCAGACCTGCAGACACAAGGCCCCATCCCATCTTCACTACCTCTCCACAATGATCCTTTTCCATCCAACCTCTCCCCCATGGTCCCACCTAGCCTGGTCCCTGTCCTGGCACCTTCACTGCTGGCACCACTGGAGCACCCACCAGATTGTCTTCCATAGCAGCACCTCCTGGTGCAACAATGGTGAAGGGCTTCACGTGCTCTGCAGAGCCCAGCCGCTCCTCTGGGTAGCCAACTATGGAGAGGACAGCAGCAGGGGGAAGGGGAGGCCCTTCAGGATGCAGTCCCAGATATCTCAGCATCTAAGAAGAGAAAATCCTGTTTATACTTCTGTCATCTTCATCTTCACAACTCTTTCTTTAAAGGCACTGAGCTTTTGGCAATGGGGTTTTTGAATTACATGAAGTACAAGTGCTTTGTTATGCCCAGTGGGGTGAGCAGGCTCCAGAGCAGAGGCAAGAGCCACAAGCAGGACCAGGAGAGAAACCTCTCCTGAGTGACTCAGCTGAAGAAAATAATGACCGTGAGCTGCCCCATCCTGGGACCTTTTATAATGATTTTCAGGCTGGGTAACTCTGAATAGATGGGATACTTGTACACAGAGCACTCCCACCTTCTGCCCATCTGAGGGATGGTGATAATCTCCCCATTCACACAGATGCTACAGAGCCATTGTGGAACATCATGGGGCCTGGACAAGTCTCTGTGCCATTATCACTTGGGGGAACACAAAGCTCCACGGCCCAAGACCAGAGCAAGCTCAAGATCTAAGCCTTGCAGGGTTTTACCTGGTCTGCTGTTGGCAGCCTCCCATCCGTCAGGATGTCCCTAATCATGGCCTCTGGATCTGTGACCTGGATGTCCAAGCACGGCACCCCAACATGCTCGTCTCTACTAACTGCCCCTTCTGAACCTTCACTAAGTGTCTCCAGCTTAAATGAGTGAAGACTGCTTTGATCTCCATTTTTTTGTCCAAGTTTCTTCTCCATCTTCTCCTGAGACTTATTTGTCTTCTGACCTTTGCTTTCAACAGAAGACTGGGACTTGTTTCCTTTTTCAATCACGGGTATCTGCACGGCACCCTAAACCCTGTCCCAGTAGGTGAAAACCTGTGTGACGTTCTGCTGACAGGACTCATAGATGTGAAATCTCAGGATCAAGTTCTCCACCTCATCTGGGCCCTCTGGGATTTCAGTTTCTTCCTTCTCTGGGGCTTCGTTTTTCTTCTTTTCTGTGGATTTGGCTTTGTTCTTTAATGAGATTTTGATTTCCCACATAGTTGAAGCATTGTTTTTACACTTCTCTAGGATTTCGGTTCCCTCCTTGTCTGGAATTTTGGTTTTCTCAATTTGTAGGATTTTGGTTTGCTTCTCTTCTGGGATTTTTGTTTCCTTCTTCTCTGAGGCTCTCGTTTCCTTCCTCTCTGGAGATTTGGTTTCCTTATTCTCTACGATTGAGATTTTCAACATCTCTGGGGCATTGTATTTACAATGCACTAGGAATTTGTTTCTCTCTATGATGCTAGTAGTCTCAGTGTCTAGGATTTTGGGTTCCTTCTTCTCTGGTGCTTTGTTTTCCTTATTTTCTGAGATTCTGATTTCCCACATCTCTGGGACTTCGTATTTCCACTCCTCTAGGATTTTTGTTCTCTCATTCTCTGGGATTTTGATTGCCTCCATCTCCCGGATTTTGGTTTCCTCCTTCTGTGGAGATTTGGTTTCCTTCATTTTTGGGGCTTTGGTTTTCTTCTTCTCTGAAGATTTGTTTTCCTTCTTTTCTAAGACTTTGATTTTCCACATCTCTGTGCCTTCATATTTCCACTCCTCTAGGATTTTGGTTCTCTCATTCTCTGGAATTTTGGTTGCCTCTATCTCTAGGATCTGGGTTTCATTCTTTTCTGGGATTTCTGGTTCTCCCTTCTCTGGGGCTTTGGTTTCACCCTTCTCTAAGATTAAGGTTTTCAACATCTCTAGGGCATTGTTTTTACACTGCACTAGGATTTTGGTTCTTCCTGAGACTTTTGTTGTCTCAAGGTATAGCATTTTGGTCTCCTTCTCTGGAGATTTGTTTTCCTTCTTCTCTGGGATTTTGATTTCCTTCTTTTCTGAGACTCTGATTTCCCACAGCTTTTTCTTTTTACACTTCTCTAGGAATTTGGTTCTCTTCTTATCTGGGATTTTAGTTGTCTCAATCTCTAGCATTTTAGTTTCCTTCTTCTCTGAGTCTCGAATTTCCTTCCTCTCTGGAGATTTGGCACCCTTCTTCTGTGGGAATTTGGTTTCCTTATTCTCTGATTTTTCAAGCTCCTTCCCCAAGGAGGCACGCTTCTTTTCCTTCTTGTGCTTCTCTTCCTCTTTCTTCCTCTCTTCCTCCTTCCGCCTCTCTTCCTCCGCTAAGGCTTTTGCCTCCTCCTCAAGTTTTTGAGCCAGCCGCTTCAGCTCCCTTCAGCAAACAAAATAGAAAAAATTGCTGAGAGTCACCACCAGAAACCTGGGTTCACTAGTCCTAGCTGGCCCTGCACTTTATTCCTTGATCCTGAGGCCAGGCAGAACCACGAGACCATTTTCGTGATATTTCCTCAACCCACAGAGGCTGGGAACATCCCAAGTGAGGGGAATGGTGGAAGGGGACCTCCAGGACCAACCAAATCTAAACTTTGCCATCAAAAGGTCTTGACTGTGCAACTTCCCTCTTAAGGGATACCCAGACATCTCCATCCAGCCCACTGCCAAAGGCTGATCCACCAGCTCTCTGCACTGATGCCTGAAAATGCCCTTTGTCTCTTGTTTTTCCAGTTTAAACCAGATCACAAATGGCTAACATCTGCTTATCCTTCCTACAATTCTTACACAACTCATTCAGCCCACTTGTCCCTGGGCATAGCCTTCTCCTTAGTGAGAATAATCCTATCAGTCAGAAAGCAAAGACTGCAGAGACTCCTCTCCTGCAAGACAGGCTCTTGCCAGCCAAATTTCCTGCTGGAATCCAGCTGTGACCAAGGCAAACTGGTGCCATCTCCTCCCCATGAAACCAACTTCAGCCTGGGCTGAAAGAAGTCCTGAAACACAGTCTTGGTTTAAGCAGCCTCCCCTCCCAGCTCCACACTTTTCCTGTGAGTCCTGAGCTGGGCTGCCTTGCTGGAGCAGAGCTTCTCCTGTGCCTGCCTACTGCTGAAGGGAGCCTAAAGGACATGAACTTTTATGGGTGGTGTCCCACCATAAGGAGAACCCTGGCAGATCAGCATTGTGAGGACTGCATCTGTGGCAGGACCAGGACCCAAAACAAGGGTTTGTCTGTGTCCCACACCTGTCCATACCACAATCTCACTGTTTTGGTGAAGAAGGGAGATGATGATGAAGATGCAAATCAACATCATGGACTTACACATGCAGAGCCCAGCTCCCTGCAGGCAGCATCTAAACTGGGAGGGCTCACCACAAAAATAGAGAAGATGTTCTATCTCAACAGAAGGCCCTTCCTCTCCTGGGAGCCAGGGAGCTAGGAGTGACCATCTCTTTGTCGCTTCTGGCCTTTGCTATCAAGCACCTCTGAGCTCAGAGTCCTTGGAGCAGGGAAACCCTCCAGGGACAGTACCTTGAGCAGGAGCCCACGGAAGGCCTACTCACCTTTTCTTCCACATACGGTTCCTTTCCAGTATTATTTTATCCACTTCAGCTTTCTCCTCCTCAGGGAGGGCATCATACTCGTCCTCACCTATTTTCAAGATGCGTTCCATGCTCCTCTGAATAGCTTTTTCCCACTGCAGTTCTTTAGCACAAACCAAAGGAGAAACCATGAGTGACTGCAAGCAGAGCTGGGTGCTCTGGGTCAGCTGCAAGGACCCATAGCTTTTTCCAACTCTGCCTATCATACCAGGAGATATTGGGGAGCTTGTATTCCAGCTCCAAAATTCAGACAATCCCCCAAACTATGGCCAGCCAGGGAGTTCCTGTGCTTTGCCTGGCTTAAATGCACAAAGGACAGTCGTTTGTCACTGAGCTACAGCAGCTTGCACTTGTGCCCAAGCTTTAACGTTAGAGATTAAGGTGAGTCTTAAAACCTCTGATCTGCAGCTCTGAGAGGAGTGTTGGTTACACTGAGGCAGAAGGGGGAATGATTAATAAAAACATTTCTTACAAGCTCTGCTGCAAACCCAGATATACAGAGATAAAGTTAAGGGCTTGAGAAAGAAGGTTAGAGAGGGATGGAGATATCTCACCTTCCTCCTCTCTTTCAGCTTCCTTCCTCTTTCTTTCAGCTTCCTCCTTGGCTTTCCAAGAAGCATAATCCTGATACAGGTTCACCATGTAGATATGAGGACAATTCCTGACAGCTTTGAGTACGCAGAGCAGGGAAGATTCCAAGCTGCTTGCAAAGAGGCTCTCCAGACCATCAAAGACCACTCCCCTGTAGCAGTCTTCATGCTGCAAATAAAGGGAAAAGTAAGTCAGCCATTGCACGCAGGGGGCTTTGCAGCAGGACAGTAAACCCTGATGTCACAGGGCACCAGCTATCCTTGTCCCAAGTGCACTAGCTAAGAGCAGCTTGGATCTGTCCTAAGACTGCCAATTAAGGGCATCTTCAGCTTCCCCCTAGGTTCCCTGCAGACAGTCCAGGATCTTCCAACAGCATCTACAGACCTCCTCCTCCTCCTCCCTGAGCCATACCTCACTGCCTGTGTCTCTGGAGCAGGAAGACTCCTTTCCCCCACCCCACACACCTTCAGCCTCTCACAGAGGATGTCCACCAGCAGCTCCTCGGGCAGCACACAGCTCAAGCAGTTCAGCTCCTCCCCATGAGTGCTGCTGATGTTCAGCTGCTGCGGCGCAGGAGCAGTGGAAACTGTGAACTGTAATATGGACCATTGTAAGGAAAACAAACCATGATGGAAAGCCCTGAACAACTCCCACTGCTGTGCTTGGAGCTGAAGTTCCTCACTCATGGAGACTAGAACAACCCAGCAGTGCAGGCTGGGGGCTCCAGGGGATGGAGCTGCAGGACCCATCCCTTGGCCAGCAGAGACCCAAGCCTGCAAGCCTCCAGTGCAGCCTCCCAGCACTTTTCTCACTGCCTGCAGCCACACTAGCCAGGACTGCACTCTGCCAGCAAACCATTGAGAACCAGTGGAGTTGTCTGCCAGAGCACATTCCTAGCTCAAGTCATGTCCAGCCTGCCAGCTGGGCTTGGCACTCCACATACCAGGCCCTGGCTGGCACAGAGCCTCCACTGTAAGCAGCCCCTGCCTGTCTCAAAGACAATGCAAAGGTCCCAGGCATCAACCAGGGCAGATCACATTTACCTTGAAGTCCTTTTTGTCAAGTCGGCTGGGTGGGTCCTTCTTCTTTTGTTGTGAAGAGTTCTTGCCTTTGGCATTCCTGTTGATTTTTTCCACAGAGCCTTGTTTATTCCTGGTCAGAGCAGTAAGCTTTAACTTTTTACCTGCACAGGAGAATGATGGTTCAGAGGGGCTTTGAAAAGCAAGTAGGCACCTTTCACCACAATGGGCACAACCTTGGGCCCTGGAAGGAACATGGCACTTTTTCCCCAGTCTGCTGGGCACTGGCAGCACTGTTTCCCAGGAGCAGCTCCTTCCCTGTTTATCTTACCAGCATGGTAAAGCATGCCATCCCATGCTTGATTTTAAAGTCAGCACTATGTCCCTCCTAACAATGGTGCATGCAGGTAGCATTGCTTGCACAGCAGTTCCCCTATGGATCAAGGCAAAGATTCATCCTCCAGGAGCATTCCTTCCACACACTGCACCCATCCTGCATGCTTATGTGGGGACCTGCAGCCCTGCCCCACTTGCATCACCTGTCTCCACTGAAGCTTAATCCTCCTTGTGGGAAAACCACAGCTAGGACCCATAGACTCTTCTTCCTTCCACCAGCTCCCAACCCAGTCAGGTTCAAAACTGAGCAATGCAAAACTTCCCCCTGCACCAAGCCAGGTCTGGCCTCACCCTGCAGAGCTCAGGGTGCCCAGTAATTTTCATGAAAGTCTCCAGTCTCACATGGAGAACAGCCCAACATGCACGAGCTGTGTAACCTGACAGTGGGCATAGGTAAATCTCTGGAGAAAAGACCTTATCTGTAGCATGTCTCTCATTGGAAATTCCTCTGGGATGCTGTCCTTCCTTTCCTCTCGTTTGTGAGGTTATACTCATAGTCAGTCCTCTTGTGCTTAATGAGCCACTTTAGAAGACCTTTTCCATGTTAAAGTGGGCAGCAGGTCTGCCTGCTGCCCATAAGGAGCAAGCTCAATTCAGCTTTGAAGAAATATAAAATATTTGGGAAAGAGACAGTCATGCTTCACCATCCCTAGAAAAACGAACATGTGCCAAGAATTGCAGCAAAGGGGGCTATAAAAGAACCCCTGACTGAGCCCTTCAAGTTGGTTTCTTTTTTTTGGTTAAACAAGCTAGAGATGCACTTCACCCATGTTCCCTAAGAGACCTAAGGACTGAAAAACAGCTGCTCTGTGTAAGCAGAAGTGGACAGTCATGGTGGGTTTCTCAAGCACTGGCTCTGGGTGCAGCATTTCTTCTAACCAGCATTACCGTTTTCTTTTTCTTTCAGCTCCATGGCAGCCTTGGTGCAAAGCTCCCGGGCACAGAGCCCTGCTTGGCTCTGATCATCAGCAATGGCCTCTTTCACCACGGTGTCAATGGACAAGTGAGCAGCACCATAATAGTGACACAGGGCCGCCGCTACCTCTGTCTTTCCTGAGAGAGAGAGGACTGCTTGGTGACACTTGCACATGAGGCATTAAAGGGACAGGCCCTGGAAAAGTCTCAAACAAGATTTCCTAGTTAAAAGGACAGTGGGAAAGCAAGTGTCCCTCCAGGTGAGGCCACGAGGAAGGCAGCTGGAGTGTGGTTACAAGCTCTGAATTGCAGAGCCAAGAGGATCATCCCCACCTCCTGTTCAGCTGAGGACTTTGCCTTAAGCGCCACGGTCCACCAAGATGCATTTCTCCTGCTTGCCCCTGTCCCTGCAGCCTAGGGCTGAAGCTCACATACCTGCCCGGGGTGTCCCATGGATGATGACAACAATCCCTCTGTGCTGCTGTGCTTCAAGCCCCTGGGAAGATGGCTCAATGCCCAGGTGGCGCATGACAGCCCGAGAGAGAGGATTCCCAGTCACTTTCACCACGGGCTCAGGATACGGTGTGACAGCCGTGTGAGATGCTGCAGTGCAAAACCAGGGGGAAAGTCAGCCTCCTGCCTGCCTTTGATCCTCATCATCCTCCCCATCTCCTCAGATCCCAGGGAAAGAGACTTGGTGAAAGCAACATGACTTTGTTCTTTTGTTGCTAGGACGGTGCAAATATAAAAGAGCCAGTGATATGAGACCTGGTCCTACTGGCTGAAGAACTCATCCAATCTTAGTCTCTGTGGCTAAGGGACACAAGGAAATATCCTGATTATTTCCCCAGTCTGTGGCAGGCAGATAGGAGCTTGCTTTGGCTACACTTAGGGTTGGTAGAGGATGCCACAGCCCTTCACCCAAGAGTTCCTCCACCAATCTGGGGAACAAGCATGGGCTTTCCCTGGAGAACAAGGTGACAGAAAGTTCAGGGTGTATGGACTGGACTCCCTGCTGTGATCACAGTCAAAACAGATATCACCAAACCCTCACTGTTTTTCTGACCTGGTGCTGCCTCACCCATGGCCTCAGCCTCAACCTTGGCCTCAGCCTCGGCCTTGAGCTCTGCCTGTTGAGCCTCCAGTGTCTTCTGTTCTTGATAGTCCTCCAGCACCTCTGGGGGCAGCGTCCCACCCACAGCACGTGGAGGCATTAAAAAGTTCTGTGGGTGCTTAGAGCCCACTGCCATCCTCAGGATCTGTGTGCGAAGGGAAGAGAAACCATACACACGATTCCTTCTCTTGCCTTTCATCACACACACTCAACAAACCCACTTTCTGTCTCCTCCCTTCCTCCCAACAACACAAACTATTTAAGTGCTCCCACAGTATGTCAGCAGAGCTGGCTTTGCCCTGGGGATTGCCTCCATCTCCCTGGCAAAGCCTGGGAATGCTGGCGTGCTGTGAAGCTTGGGCAGCACATACATGAGGACCAGACCTGCCTTCTCACCTTCTCCTCCTCAAGGTACTGCTCATCAAAATCCAGTGAGTAAAATTCAATGGGGAAGTTGCATGGGTTCTTCACCACCACTGTGGCCTCTGCCCCATCGCTGTCCACCAGCACCCATCCCATCTTTAGTGCTGGGGGGATGAACTCCAACCATGGCTCCAGACCTTGTCCTGAGAGGTGCAGCTTTAAGTGATTGCTGCTCCCACAAATGTTAAGCTTCAGCTCATTCTTGTAAAACTTCTGAAAAGAGAAAAGTGAAAAAAAATAATCCATGAAGTCCCAAGTGACAGGACCCCAGAGATAATATATGCCCCAAGGTCAGGGTGTTATTAGTCCCTCCAAGGTGAATGGAAGTCATATTTACTTATGCTAGGGGACTACAGTATTATAGTAGTCCAGGTCTGACTAACTGGGATGAATCCTGGTGTGCACTGTAACTGGGTATTTGGGTACCAGATTGGATGTACAATGGACTGTCAGATGTCACCTAGTCATGCAGGAGTGCAATGCTCACGAAAAGGGCCCTCGGGGTTACAGTGTCCAGACACAGTCCTGGCACTGCTGCTTGAGGGAAACACTAGCTCCAGGAGAGAGGCAAATGAACTCTCACAGGCTAGAAATAAGACTTGTCTTCTCAGCTTAGTTATTGGGTCTGGCCAAAGCCAGACACAAGATGGTTACATCTTTCAAGCAATTAGAAGACCCCTGGGAATGTTTGTGGGCACAGAAGCAATTGCGTCCACACTGGTACACACTGTCATTTTCCAAGACTCAGCACCCACAGGCAAACTACTTTTGAGAATGCTCCATCCTTTAAGCTGAATCCCCAGCTGCATGGGAATGTGCAGAGCCCCAGGGACTGCTGGCAGCACACCACTACAGGTGACTGTCCTGCCGTGCCCAGGAAGGTGTCAGGTGGCTGTTTGCTCTGTCAGTTCTGCAGCAGGATGAGCCTAGACTGGCTGTTCCAAGATTATCCTCTGTGAGTGTGCAGCTGCTCTGCACTGAGTGTCACACCTGCAAATACAGGCAGGCAGGGGGGAGGCTGAGGGGACCTGGGCACATCCCTCCATGTGCCAGGAGGCAGCCACAGAGCCCTGATGCTCTCTCTCTGTGCAAGCTCCCTGTGGGCATTCCAAAGCACATCTCACGGGAGTGCTCTGAGCTACGTTGAGTACAGGGCTTGCAGAAAGCTCCCTGTGAAGGCAGAGCTCATAACCACGCTCTCTGCACCAGGCCCTCATGTCCAGATAGCCCTGACAGGCCTCCTGGACTGACACCTGCCAATCTCACCTCCTCCCTGGGTGTAAACTGGATTTTTAAGTCCTGCCACCTTCCTGGCTCAAGGGTTCCTGTGGAGGGAGTCACTTCAAAGGCACAGAACTCATTCTCCGGCGCCTTCTGCTTCTGACGTATGGCTGGTGCCATGGACTGGCGCTGATTGTCCTGGGCACAGAAAGCAATCGTGTGAGATCTCCTCAGTCTGTGAGGACAGAGCCTCAGACACTGATACAGTGCTGAGAGCACCCACAGCCAAACCAAGTGTGGCCCTCTAGGCTATGGCCTAGAGCTGGAGGGAAAACCTGTAGACAGGGTAGGCAGATAGGGAGCTACTGTCCTCAGAAGTGGAGGAAAGGGTGAAAATAGCAGAAAAACAAAGCATCAGCTAACAGCTCTAGGCAAACCAGCCTTGATCTAGACCTTCAAAAGCTTCTTCAAACACCCCGTAGACTCAAGTCTCAAGCAGGCACAGGAGTAAAAAGGGCAAGAGACACAAAGAAAACCCAACCAGGAAGTTTCATGTTCAATGTCACCTGTGCTTTACCTTTGTCACAGACTTGACAGCAGTAATGAACCATGTGCAGGGCACTTGGATCCAGTTGTAGAGACGGATTGTCTCAATCTGGCACTGCCCAACATGGATATCTGAGAACTTCAGAATGTTTTCGGAGAGGTCGAGCGACATTTCAGTCACAGTGGCATGAAGGCAGATGAGAGATGTGTGGCCTTTTGTCACCTGGAGAAAGACAGAGAATTCAGCGGAGGGTGCAGGTGACATCTGCTGCTGTGCCCAGCCTGCTGCCTGCCCCAAGAGCTGTGGTACCTCTATGGGTAGTAGCACATCCACATCACCCCGTGGCCTGTGGGCACTCTCAAAGCACACTTCAAGTGGCACGGTGTGGCCAGGGGGCAGCCACTTCATCTGTTTCAGGTCCACGCTGAAACCTTGAACAGATGAAAACAAAGCAGTTGAGATACACAAGAAACATGAAATGTGCCATAAACACGTTAAGGTCTTACAGGTGTTCTGGCTGAGAGGTCTAGGGAAAACCCCATGCCATGCTGTCACCTGATCAGCCCTCAGACACAGTGATCCACTGGATGAAAGCATAGCCTTGTCTCAAGGTCTCTTTTGGAAACCTCTTTTGATCCACCAGAGAATGTCACAGGCTGTTTCCTCAGTAAAGGCTGAATACAAGTGCTGTGACAGTGTGAATTCCAAACAAAGCACTTCCAAACACAACAGGCCCCACTGATTCACAAAAAAAGCCCACAGAGCACCCAAAGAAACTTGATGCTCGTGGGAGCCAAGGGCAGAAGATGCTGAGAGGTGACCAGGGTGATGAGCCCATCTGGCCCCTGCACTGAAGCATTAGGGCAGTCACAGGCAGGCCAAGTCCCTGGGCATGGCTGGCCAGGAGAATTCTGCCTCTAAAGCTCCCAGCAAGGGCACTGAGAAGAAAAAGGTTAAAAATCTCCCCAAGTTCAGTGACTTAAGCTAATCTGTCTGAGACACCTCCTTCAAGCCCACAGGAAGTATCTCCAGCATTTACCTGTGTCCTGCAGGACAGATACATCGACCTGGAAGGACACTGGCATCTGCCCAGGGTTGGTGATCTTCAGAGTGCGTCTCGCAGTGAAACCCTTAAGGACAGCGCCCATGTCCAGGACATACTCAGACAGCTCAACTCTGCAAGGAGGAGTAAGGACAGCCCTTAAACACAGCCTTGCTACATGTCCAAGTGGAAGGAGGATACAAATAAAATGGCTATTTCTTTATTCACTGCTATAAAATCTCAGCTCAAGCCCTTGAAACCCATGGCCTGACCACCTGCCAATGACTTTGGGAAGTCAAGAGGAGTGCAGGCCTAGGTTTGATCAGCTACTAATGGCTCCTGAAAATAAAATCGGTTTAAAATGGACACTGGCCACAGCTCCTCTGCCATGAAAAGCCAGTATAGGTAAGTACACTGGGCCTCCACTGGTCTCAATGAAACTGCTTAGCCTGGTGTACAGCCTGAGCCTGAAATTGCTTTGGGGCCCAGGAATAAGGTTTGCCTGCACAGGAAATCTTCATTGCTCTGCAACCAGATCACATGACCTGTTCTGCAGAGCATCTTCTCCCTGAATTGAAGCCTCCCATGCTCATGCTGCATCATGATGGTGCAAAGGGATGGACCAAGTTACCTAGATAAGCCCTGCTACGCCACCAGGATTCAAGCCTGCCACCCCACAAGGATTCAAGCCATCTGATTTTGGGTATTAAAGGGTTTCCTGACATGTGCAGTTCCCTTCGCCTTTTTTTAGTGTGCTCTGTTAATTGGAACCAAGACATCAGCTGGGATTTGTCTCTTTCAGAGCTAGTCAGCAGGGACAGAATTTATGCTGTCTGGAAGGGCTTGAAGGTCTGCACTGGGTCCCCTCAGCTCTAGGGACAGAACCCCACACCTGTGGGGAGCTGAGCAGTCCAAAGCTCAGTGTGGTGCTGGGGAAGGGAGGACACTCCACTGCTCACATGTAGTGTGTCACAGCCACTGGGACCAGACCCCTCCTGAAGCCCAGGCTGTTCCCAGCTCAGGAGACAAGGAGCTCTCAGGAGAAGGGGACATTGCTGGGTGTTCCCCACCTGGAGATGGGGATGGGAGTCCCTACTCACTTGACAAGGCTCTGGCACAGCTGTTTACCAGGGAACCTGGTCTTTGAGGGACAGGATGTGAGCTTTTTCTGCATCTCCGCAGCAGCCTTCTCTACTGTATTTATGTGCAGCTGAGTGTTTGGCTGAGAAAAGGGAAGAGAGTGTCTGGTTAGCAAAGGTCTTTCCCAAGGCCCAGCTTGCATCTGAGAAAGGATCCCACCCTGCTTGTGTTGAGAAGGGGTCCTCCTGTCTGTCTGCTCAGCATCTGTGACACCTCCTGCTCTCTTAGCCAGAACCTCATCCCCAGGGAAGTAACTCCAGCATCTTTGGCTGCCCAGCCACTGTTAGCAAAGTTTGCCTGATCTGGCCAGGCAGACAGACAAGCCAGGAATCTTTCCAGAGCTCCAGATACTTGCCTGCACCCAGCCAGTACCAAGGCAGCTTGGACAAAAGCTGTCTTGAAAGGGAACTGGGACCAAGCTGGTGCCTCTTGGAGATGAGCACTGCCAGCACAGTCAGACAGCTGCTGTTAAGGTCTGCAAATCTGGCAGACCTCGGGTTGGGACCAACAATCTCCCCAGCAATGACCTGCATCTCCTTCAAAGCACCATCAACTCCATGCCTTGAGCATGGCCTTCAGGATCTCTCCCTGGGGTGGGAAGTTGGTGCAACCCCAGAAGAGATCATGGCCAGAGTGACAGCCCTTAAGAGCAATGCTGAGGTGACACATGGTTATAAGTGGGCAGGGAGGTCCCAAGTGCCATCAGGACACCAGAAAGCTGCTGTGGGCTGCAAGGGGCTCAGGTGACAGGGAGAGGCTGGCATGTGCCAAATGGGGCTGCAGCTGTTCTTACAATGCCAGAGCCAAGCAGGCGGCGCTTCGGGTTCTGCATCTTTGGGTTCTGAGTCTTTGGGGCCTGAAGTTTTGGCGTCTGAGGTTTTGGCGTCTGAGGTTTTGGCGTCTGAGGTTTTGGCGTCTGAGGTTTTGGCGTCTGAGTCGTCGGGGTCTGAGACTTCATGGTCTCAGTATTTGGGCTCTGAGTCTCCTTCTGAACACCTGATTTATGACTATTTTGCTGCAGGGGTTTTGCAAGCTGTTTCGGTGGCTTCTCATCTTTTTCATTTCCTGAAGGAAGTAAACATATACAAAGAGAAGTGTGAGAAAATGCCAATCCCATTTAAGCTGGGAAGTCCCCGCCTCCCAACACTGGTTTCTTCCAAAAAGAAATCCCTCAAGCCATCTATGGTAAGTGGATGCTGCTGCTCCTCTCTGAATCCTTATGTTTGCTTCCATCCATCTCCTTCCCCACAGAGAAACATCTCATCCCCTGCAATGTCATGCAAATCCAACCCTGCCAGAATCCCTGCCAGCCTCTCTTACTGAAAGGCTTTCCCAAGCCTTTCAGTCTAGCCATCATCCTTCAGGACCCTGCCAGATGTGCTGGCAAGCTCTGCAGGGTGGTTGCTGGGACAAAGACCCCATGGGATGGGATTGTCTGCTCAAGACTCATGAAGCAACCAGAGGGCTTGGGTTGCTTGGGAGCCCTGAAACCCTCCAGGCTTGATGGAGGAGCATGAGCTGCCCTATGAGCATATGGTAGGGAACAAAACCAGAGGGGCCCTTTCTGGGGGCAGACAGACAGTACCCACCTTTGATGTTGCAGGGCAGGTTCACACTGATCATGGGAAAGGATGCTTCTCCTTTCAGGCAGATATTTTCTGGGTCCAGGTCATCCACTTTAAGCTGGTAAGTCCTGCTGAAGGCTCCTGGTAATCCTGGCATGTAAGAGAATTTCAGCACTTCCTTCTCGCCAGGTCCAAGGGAGCCCTGCAGGGACAGAAGAGGGAGGGAATGCATCAGTGTTTGATGGGGGATGGCTCAGGGGACAGACTGAGAAGACAGATTCTCATCTAGAAGAAACCATCAGACCACATCACCTTCATGATAAATATATCACAGCATTGGCTTTCACACTTGTTAGAGTAAAAACAGTGTTTTATAATGTTGACTTTTGTAAAAGAAGTCTTGCTGAAGTTTAGAGTTCTTTTAATGCAAATGTTGTGTTGTCATACCAATGTTGGTGAAGAGCTGTTGTAATATTAACATTTAACCAATGAAGGAATGGAAACCTGTTGAATGTGTTGAAAATGACCAGGACTAGGACAACTGCACATGCTCCAAAAAGGTGGGACAAAGTAGGAACTATGTTAAAATGTTTGAATACATACAACCATTTGTAAACACATATTAGGTTGATGCAATATCCAAGGTCTCTAAGGGGTGTTGCTGTGTTGACTGGTGTGTCTCTGGCTGCAGCTAAGCATCTGATGCTGTTACTTCTGCTTTATTGACTTTGTCCCCTATTGTCTCTTATTAAATTTTCTTTAAATTTTAACTGAGGAGTGGGCTCTACTTCCTTATGTCCAAAAGGTCGAGCCTCTGACCCTGGGGTGCAGTGTGTCCTCCCAAGGGCTCATGAGGTGCTAGCCCCAGCACAGCCTGATGTGAGCACAGCTGTGCTGCTAACGGGGTTTGCCCTCTCCCAGCAAGAGCCCGCCTCAACAAAAAAAGGCTCTTTTGCTGCTGCTATGGGAGAGAAGTCCCTGCAACTCAGCAGTGCCACCAGCTTCTCTCATCTCTTGTAGGAGAGAGGCATGAAGAAATGAGAAAGCCAGTTGGCTTCCTCTTCCCACGGCAAGGAGGGACAAAGGCAGGGGTGCTGCTTTGGCTCAAAGACATCCAGGCAGGACTGAGAAGCTTGGACAGCAGTGGGATGCTGCTCATTTTTCTCCTTGCTCTTCCAGCCCCACTGCTCCTTGACCTCCTCACTGCCCCACAAAGCCACTGCACAGCAGCAAAGCTGGAGCAGGCAGGGACCAGCAAGCTACGTAAGGGATATTAAGTGGTATTTAGTGCTGGCAGCAGGGAGAGGCAGGGCCAAGGACTATGTCCTGTGTGATCACACAGCCTGGCTAAGATGACCCTTAGAAATGTGCCAGCATAACCTGAGATCTCAGGCATCAGGGTCCCCAGAGTGACTGTGAGGAAGCAATTAAATTTTAATTTATGCCTCAATATATGTTATAAACCCATTTTCTGACATGGGGTAAAAAATTACTATAGGGGCTGTACATGTGCTGGGAGTCTTAACATATCCCACATGTAAAGGAGGTTGCCAGGAGAAAATGCAGACAGGCTCCGTCTCTAGAGGCTGCAAGTGACCTCCCCCTTGGAGGTGAGCAGACTCCAAAGCCCAGGAAAATTTTGCTCGTCTGACGAAATTCTTGTCTTGCTAAAAGGGCTGAGTTATGGGAGGAATCAGCATATAAAAGCAGTAAACCTTGCTAGTTTTGTCCTGCCATTTTTTACCGCAGGGTTCCAGTGGTAACGCTCTGTCCCTGTCTTCTATAACTCTCTCAATTTCTCATTTTCCCTCTCTGCTCTCTTTTCTATCTCACTCAGATTGAGACCATACCCTTTCTTTATCAGTAAACAGTTTTCAGATATAATACTTTGTTGCGTTTGTGCCTTATATTTGTCCGAGAAATCTATCAAAAATATTTCTCCTCTATTCCCCTTACAGTGGGACAGGACAGTGACCAACACACTTGTGTCTCCCGCCGGTGTCTGCCCTGTGACAGCAGAGCCACCCACCAGCCATGGTGGAGTCTATCAGGAGAGCACTTCTCTGCCCCAGCAGAAATCATTTACAGCCCTCTCTCTCTCATGGCTGGGTTTTGGGTTTTCCCCTCCGACGTCTTTCCCCCCTTCCCCACCTCCCCACCCCCTTTTTTCCCTTTAACACTCTCCTGGGCCACCTGACACAGTGCTAGGGTCAGTCACTTGTGCTACTTACAGTGGTGGGCGTGACCAGAAACACACCAGGCAGATTTTGGTCTGTAGGGACAGGGTTTAGCACCCAGTTGAATTCAATCTTGCCAGTGTTTGCCAGGGTGACTGTGCTGTGATGAATTTCATTAAACATCTGCAGAGAAGGCATAGGAGAGGGAAGTTACAGACCCAGGCCTGCTGCTGGGAATCTCCTTCCTCTCTCCTGGGGTTGAAAGCAGACACATCATGGGAGCAGGGACCAGGGAGGAGATATGGGCACTTGGGAACCTGAGGAAGCCCCAGGCACAGGGCACCCGCACAGGACCACGGAGCTCTGGCAGCACACAGAGGTGGGGTAACAACCATGTGAGGGCCAGTAATAAATGAACCAGGGGACACAGGCCCTCTGCACTCTGAGGGGTCACCAACACCCAAGAGAAACAGAGACAGCACTGAGGCATTCCAGAAGAAAAGGCACCTGCATGCAAGTATTGGCAAGCAACATACATGCAACAAGGGAGTCACACAGGGTGACACGAACAGGCCAGCAGCTGGAAATATCTGTGGGCTTTCAGCTGAAAAAGAGTGAAGTGGAGATTCCAGGACAGTGTCTCCAACTATAGTGGCTGGAAGCCCAACTTCTTCCCTTGATTATTGTGTGGATTAAGCATGAGCTTTAGACAAAAGCATCTCCTTGGAGGTCAGGCTTTAGGAGTAGATCAGCAGAAGGATGTCTCAGGGACATGCCCCTCAGGGCATCCCCACTGGGACCCTGCCTGCCTCAGGAGGCAGTGTTGGGTACCCTGAAAAAGGCATTTCCATCATTTTGGAGAGGGTTGGAGATGGTTATTTTAAACCAGCTTGGATGCCAGATGTGTCCCTCAAAGGTTGTACTTTCAAGCCCCAGAGCCAACAAAGGGGCAGGGAAGGGGAGGGAGCCCTGGACCAGAGTGGGCAGGAACCCGCTGGCCATGGTTGCAAGGCAAGGAGCTGTGCCAGGGGACACGTGTGGTACCTGTATGCCACAGTTGATCTCCTGGGGGCTCAGGGAGTAGCTGACACGTGAGGCCTCCCCAGTCACCACCACCTTGTAGGTGGGGCCTCCCTCCACATGGCACAGTGCTGTGGCACGGGCGATGGTTTTGAGGTGGCCAAAGAAGGTGAAGGAGACCTCCTGTCTCTCTCCCGGCTGCAGCACGCCCGACAGTGGCAGGATACTGAAAGCCTGGACAGAGGATAGGAGAGATTGAGGTGTTGAGCATGGAAATGGATGCAGAGGAGCATCTTGGAGCAAAGTGCAGCTGTAGTCAGAGGGGCCTATTCCTCACACAGCCAGAATCACCCTAATCTCATCCTGCATCCATGCCACTGACCAGCGGAGGGACCACAGGGAAAATTTACTCCCATACTCACAGATCAATGCATTAATTAGTACATTAAAGTCAACTGTGATTTCTCCTGGCAGTAGAAATTCTTTCTAATGCACAACTTGCCCTGAAAAAGCTTTTATCACTGCTTTTAAAAAAGGAGGAGACTCAGAGTGAGAGCTCTTGGAACTCAGCAAAGGACTCCAGCCCAGCTCATCTGACTCCTGAGGCTTTTCTCCTCTCTCTCTGATTTATATGCTGCTTTCTCAAGGTGCTACAGCAAAAGCTCCTGCAAAAATTTCCTATGGACCACCTGATGAGGTGAGCAGTGGGGGAGCAATGCTTTCCATCAGTGCTGCACAGCATCCTTGGGCAGCTCTACAACATGTCCTGCACGGCCTCTCCAATAACCAGTTGCTCCAGCAGCACATTGTGATGGGTGTGGAGGGATGTGAGGCCCCGCTGTGGGCAATGCTGAGGGCCACCAACGGGACTGGGAGCTACAGCCCTGCCTGCCACACTGAAAACGTGGAAGTTACCCTCTTACCTTCTGAAGTTTGAGGGGAGTGTATGGTGTGTCCACAGACAGCCTGAATTCCCCCTGCCGTAGCGGGACATAATCCTTCTCAAGTGGTGGCACCTGAAAAACAAGCCATTTTCTATGCTTGGAAGAAGAGACAGCCACTTTGCAAAGTCTCCGTTTTCAGACAGCTTCAGGGCCATCACTGCAATACCAGCTCTCGGGTGAAAGCAGAGAACTGGAAACTGGCTGGGTTGGGAAGAGGGTACAGGGAGCTCAGCACTCATCACAGCTTGCTCTGGGTAGGAAGCTGGAGGTCTTATCGTCATTATGCAGATAAAAGCCTCATCTTACATTGTGAAGAAAACAAGGCAAAAAATCCCATACTCAACACAGGTCTGTAGGATCTGAACAGGCTTCTCCAAGGAACACTCTCCTATTTCTCCCTCCTACACACCCCATGTCCAGCCATGGGTCCTGCTGTCCAGCTCATTCTCAGGCACAGGACAGCAGGGCAACAAAAAGGGAGGTCAACTTGTTGGTGGCAAGCTGGGGAGGCAACACAAGCAGTAGGTATAAAAGAAAATCTACCTCTGCTCCTAAAGATTGGGCAAGATCCCGTGCTCCTTTCAGGGCTAGGGTTGTGGCTGGGTCCTCCACATTTCTAATTCTGAAGAGTCTCCTTTGAGATGCCGAGCAATCCAAACAGGTTCTCTTCATCTTTGGTGGTTGGGGTTTGAACTTAGGTGGATAAAGCTCATGTCTGGAAAATAACATAACTATGAACAGAGACCTGCAGTCGGAGGAAGGGACACCTGCACAAGAAGCTCCTGGTCAGGATGCAGCCCCTGGGTGGGTTTCTGGTGCATTGAATGGAGAAATTATTTGATCCAGCCCTTCCCAATCCAGGCTGGAGCAGGTCTTTTCTAAAGGCAGCTGAGGAATGACACTGAGGTAGCAGTGGTGCAGCAGCTGCAACTGCTTGCACTGAGGAACTACAGAGGACAGGGATTAACACCTTGTAGGGATGCAAAAGGCACAGTGGGAGAGAAAAAGACAGAGAATGCAAGCAAAAAGGTGAGATTTGAGGCACCAAGGGGCAGATCCAGCCAGTGATGAGCCAACACAGCCCTCCCAGCACCCAATGCCAGAAACTCTGCAGCTCTTCCATTTATCAGGAATGTTTCCCTGACAGTGTTAGGGGGGTTGGCTGACATTTTCTAACATTCCCAAGTGACTCAGGTCACATTCCCCATTTTAAATTGAAGCAGGTGCTCAGAGCAGCTCTGCTTGTGTTTCTAATACCATATGAGGGACACAGTTGAGCCATGCCTGCCTGACACTCTGCTGAGCTGCAAGTGCTCCCCCACACAATCAAACATGACCTGGATGCTCCATTCCCAGACAGGCATTCAGTGTCTATAATGACCTGCTCCCCAAAGAATAACTGTCTTTAGCTTTGTAGCTTGTTCTCAAAGGCTGGATTTCATTTCTGGATGAGAAGATCTCTCATGATAATCCCCAAGAGATCTCTAATCATCTTTAATTGATCCACTGTCTTTAGTTTTAATGAATGGTTTGAGGCAACTTCCCAGGACCATGGTGCCCAGACAACAATATTTTTCACTCTAAAGCAGAAACTCTCTGGGAGACAGGTATAGGAGATGAAGTGATGAACGAGTCCTGCTGTCAAGCAGTACAGAACCCATAAGGGACATGTTGCAGTGGGAAAAAATCAAAATGAGTAACAAGTGACAAAAAAATGGAGTGAAGAATCCAAGGTGTCCACTGAAAGCTGACCTCTGAGAAAGAAATTGTTCTGGCGCTAAAGAAGTTGTCTCAGAAAAGAAGGAAAGGGAAGGTAACAAGATGTCCAGCATCAGCCCAGGCACTAAGTTGCTCTCTGTCTGGTGTTGGGACTTTCTGGGCATCCTCCAGCACAATGCAAGGGAGGAAGGCAAGGAGCAGAAAGCAGCTCCTGCAGAGAGCACCCACCCAAAAGCAGAGGGGTCAAAAGGGCCTCCAGCAGCTCCTGTGGGAGCTGGGACTAGGAGCCCTTCATCAAGGTGGACATTGCCTCAGACCACAGAGGTTTGAGAAAGCAGCTGTTGCCCCAGCTTTCCTCCCCAGGGGAAAGCCCCACTATGGGGGCTTACATGGCACCAAATTGATGGGAAACCTATTCCCTGAGCATCCAGCCTGACCACAGCTGGGCAGTGTTATTTGCACAAGGAAAAGTCAGAAACAGTCTGTCAGTTCCTAGGCAAACAGCTTTGGTCTTTTCAAAGTACAAACAGGACACAAGGAAGAAGAGCTTCAAGGAGAGGGCAAAGATGCACATACCTNGGGCAAAGGTGCACATACCTCAACCTGTTCGCCTGGCTGTCCATCTGGAATGACCAGTGGTACTTGACTGGAAGTGGGCTGCAGTTGGTTATCTCCAGAGAACGCACTTCTTCAGTGCCAGCCAGGATGCAGCCAAAGTCCAGAGTGCTTGGCTGGATTTCGAGATTCGGGAAGTGGACTTCTCCCTGAAGGGAGATTTGCTCTGTACGAGGATGGCCCCTGACCATGTTGATCTTCAGAACCTTATTTTCTTTCCAACTGTTCAAATCCCGTTTATAAGTTGGGTCAAATGCGATCTGGAGATGACAGGTCTCCCCTACATCCAATGTCATAGGCTGCAAGGAGATGAACAGTAATTAATCACCTGTGGGATGATGTCCCAAGGTCTGACAGCATGAAAGAGTAAATGCTTGAAGTGTGACCCCAGCATGGACTTCTCAGTTCATTGTTCATTTCTTTACAGCAAGGGTCTGACTGCAGGTACCACAGTCTAGTCCAGGATTCCCTCAGGCTCACATTTCTGTGCTCAGCAGCAATACAAGGAGGTGGCTGCTGGAGAGGTGAGATGCTTTCCAGGAGACACCTTTACTCCATGGCTTGCCCAGACCAAGTTGCCTGGTCTCTTCTCCTTGTGCCTTAAAGCCAGGATGGATTTTCTCAATTCAGATAAGGCTTTGATTCCTTCAGCAGCTCTGCTGATGCAACTCAGGTCAGCCCACTGCTGATGCTACAGAATAAACTTCTTGACTCAAGGACCTCCCAACAGAAGTGCACCACCACATCCCTCCTCTTCAAACCCCACTGGAGGAATCCAGGGCTGCTCACCAGGCCATCTGGAAGGGGCTGCTGGTCTGCATCACAGATCATAAATGGCTGCTCCAAGTCCAGCATAAGGTCGAGTGGCAGCAAGCAGGTGTTTTTTAAAGCCAAAGGCTGGTACTGCCGTGTCAGGACATCACCGGGTTTCTTCAGAAACAGGAGATAAAGAAAAACAGCCTCAACTAGCCATAGACCTCCTTCTGCTTTTGCTGCATCTTACGTTTTTCAGCCCCAGAATGGCATACATATCTATTTACCCTTTTTATTTGTTTCTACCCTTCCAGGAAATTTTTCTTGATAGCAGATGTTTTTCATGTTTAGAAACCTCAGCATCCTCTGGGGAACAGGGAAACGCTCCCATCTACAGATGAGGGAATAGGCCCCTGAGAGGAGATGGCTGTCTGAAAAAGATCTAAAGCAGAAAGTGAATCCAGACCATTTGTCCCCACTTTTGTCTCTCTATTGGGCAGAGCAGCACTAGATGATCTTCACTCACATCCAGTCATTTCTTACAATCTTATTGGCTCTAGCAGCCTCATAAAAGCATCTCATCTGCAACATGAGTCCTGCAGCCCCTGCTACAGGATCAAAATGTCTGTGGTCCCCAAACAATGATCAGCCTAGGCTCTTCCTTCCTGTCTATGCATTGTGCTGGGCTTCCTGCCCAGCAGGCTTAGAGAAATCAGAGAGTTTGGGAAACTAGTTCTGGATGTACTGAAATCAAACAGGTGCTGTGCCATAGTATGCAATAAAACTGTTCGTATGTGGGGCGTTGAGTAGAACCCAGACAGAATCAGGAAGTGCTGAAAAGCTTCTAATTACATCTGAACTGCCTGTTCCAGGGGTTCTGTACTTCAGTGGAAGCCTGGGAACCAGAGGAGAGGCCTGAAACTACCAAAACCAAATAATGAAACTTCTCTTTTTCAGACAGCTTGCAGGAAAGGGAAAGATGATGCTGGACTTGGGATCCAGAGACTGAAGAGCACCTGCTCTGCCTCAGTGTTGTCATCACTGCAGCTGCAGGATGTCTGGGGGTGCTTTGAAGCAGGGGAAGCCTAGGGAAATGCACAGAGCTATACCATATAGCTCTACCATAAAGCATCCATGCCAAGAGCAGAGAAGGCAAAGAGACACAGGAGCTGATGGGTTTTTCCTTGTCAGCCTGAGGAATTCAGAGGAATCTCCATTTTTCCCAGCTTCCCTACGGCATTGGTGTACAGACATCCCTGTGCCTTGGAGGATCTTCAAAAACCTCCCTTTATAGTGAGCAGAGAAACTGGCATTTCTCTGGAAGTGGCCAAGATCCCCCTTGGCAATGCAGCTGTAACTGCTATTTTACTTTGGGGAAGTTAAATACCAGTCTCCTCTCTAAAAGCATCTTCACTCACTTTACCAAGTGCCTCAGGAAGGGTTAAGAGGGGCTTTAACACAAGTATACATCCCCCTCAACCATGCTGTTAAATGCCAGGATGCAATCCAGAGACTTACCTTCTCCACCCGGAAAGAGAGTTCTCTGGCTGACATTTCTATAGTGGGATCAATAAACTTGCAGATAACAACTGTTTCTATTATCTTGTTCATCCTGTTGCTGGTCCCAATGATAGCTTCACACATCACATAATCCTGCACCTCCTGCATGCAAGAGTCACTTGTCACCAGTGGGTGGTGGCAGGACATCCAACAAATGCCCTGCATTGGCTCAGCACCCACCACCCACCACGGGCCCTATTCCTGCCACAGAGTTATGGTCACTGCCCCCTTTTCTTCCTGTGATGCAGCTTATTCATTCTGCACTCCGTACCTCTGCATCCCAATAACCACAAAAGGCACTGGTGAGAAAGCCCCTCCCTTCACGTGGCTTTTTACTCCATGCTTACCCCAGATAAACCACTTGGCACTTGTTTAATTCACTTTAATTTTGGGCTCCCAGTCTAACTGTAACTTATTTCTCTGCCCTTCTTTGCTGACTCAGCAAGTAACACTGCCCTGAAAGAGCAATATTTCCTTCCTTCCCTACTTTGGGATCAGCACTGGGTTTTGGTAGCTGTGGAATCACAATAAAGCCTTAGCTAGTTTGATGGTGGTCAGCTAGGAAAGCAACTGGGGCTGCCACAGAAATGTGTGGTCTTAAACCAGTTTCTTGAAGGCCCCTGCTCGTTTCCGCAGGCAAATGTCAAGGGACAAGCCCAGGGGAAGGGATCTGATGGTTCCGAGGCTCAGCCCTTGGTGGGCACCTCACCTGAGGGATGCAGGAGGAGCCTTGCAGCACCACGTCCACAGACTCGCCTGGCTGCACATCCATCAGCGGTGGCTCCAGCCAGAACACAGGGGTGGGACGCTGGGGGCTCTGGGAATCAGCTCTGGACTCGGGGCTACTGAGGGCTGAGACACTCTGGGCCTTCTCCTCAGGTGGGCTGTAACTCTCCACACTCCAGAAGAGCCGGTGGAAATGGGGGCCCTCATTTGTTACTTTGAACCGATGAATACGGGGAGCGTAGCTAGAATAGAAGCCAGGATGGAAAATAGTATGAGAGTAGCTATTTCCCTGGTTATCAGATTGCTCCCAATGAGCAATCTGAGGTGTTAACAGCTTGGAGATTGTCTTCATTTCCAGCTCTTAATGTGGACCAGAAACAGCTGCTCTTCTGATGTCATTATTGCAAAAAGAAATATGTTTATAATTGTAATGTAGCATTTCCCATGTGAGGCTAACAGGACCTGGTGTTTTCCTCCAAAAGGTTCATTCTGGGGTGATTCATACTGTTACTGTATTTTGTATTAATCTATGCCCAAAACTGTAACTGAATCTTTGAGATCCTGCACTCTGGAACCTTGTTGGAGGAGTATGACTGCAGGCATTTTTAAAAGCTGGCTCAGAGGCAATTTCTGGATGATCTCAGCAAGCTGATAGGAATCATCTGCCTGCTCCAGGAGAGGATACCAGGGGAGTAGTGCCTCTCGTTCAGAGCAGCTTTGGTTTTGCACTGGTAGCCATTTGTAGAAACTTCATTTTGCAATTAGAAACTGTTTCTAAGTGAACTTTGTAAACTCTGCTGGAAGCAAAAAATCAGGTGAGGTCCTGGGCCAGGCAGGGCAGCAGCAGAGCCCATGAACCGCAGGAGGAAGCAGCGNCCATCTTCCCTTGGTCCCTCAGCCACACAGAGGGACTGCCTCATCTGGGCACCATTTTGGGAACTTTTTTTCTGTGGGAGTCTGTGAGATCATCACTTGGTCAAGTGAAGACATAAATGTATTAGAACTAAAGACAATTCAGTAGCAATTTAGCAACTGGTTTCCCTTTCAGTGGCTTTTGAGGGTATCTAACAACTCTCAACTGGCCTTCTAAGGATTTCTAAAGGAACCTCTGCCATCAGGGTAGGAGTCAGGGCTCTGAACACTGAAGAGGATTTTGCCTGAAAGACTACAGCAAAACTGCTCCTTGTTGAGACAGGAGGAGAGGTGGGAGTGATCTCCTACCTGAACTGGTTTCCCAAGTTGAGCTCCGAAGTGAATGGTTTATCTATGACAATTGTGGTGCCAGTGCCCACAGCCTGAAGAATGAAGGTGGTCCAAAGGCTCTTCCCAATGAACAGCTTGATACTGTCATCAAAAATCCCAGTGTCATCCAGGGTTGCTGTGATAGTCACAGGAACCTCACCCTTAGCAGGGATCACTCCTTCTCTGGGTTCAAGGACATAGCAATGGGGTTTGTAAGCCTGTAAGACAAGCATAATATGCATTCAGAATGGAAACCAAACACCCTTGTCTCTTGTGGGATATAAGAAAAGGAAAGACTAAAGAGGGGAGGGTAAAAATCATAAAGGCTTAATTTCCCTAAATTTAAGCTATAGGATCGGGCAACAGCAGAGCTCATACAACCCGTATTTTCCCCTCCTTTAACAGACTCACAGAATTAACCCAGTTTTGCCCAACCCAAGGAACACTTAACCTCAGGAAAGTGTTCCTTCCCCAGTCTTTCTCTGGACTGTGTGCCAAGGAAAGCTGCTTTCTCTCTTCTCACTACTCACAAAGGCTCAAGAGCAGAGGAAATCATGGTTGCTCAAATCCCACTCCAGAAACCACTCAGCTGGAGGATACTGCTGAGAGCCTGAAGAATATCTCTGCAAAACCAGTTGAGCAAATCTGCAACACCAAACTATTCTTTCGCAAGGGGCCATCAGTGCTTTTCAAAAGCCCCTAAAGGACTGAAGCTCTCACTTCCCACTGATCATCAGCTGTAGAGATGTGCCCCAGTGTCCTCTGCTTTGGAAAAGTAACCTCTGAATGGTTATAGCAGAGCAGGAAAGCAGGAAGCAGAAAGAAAACTAGACAACGTTCTCTGTGGGCATGACCCACTCTTCCCAAGAGCTCTGGTCATCTGGTTTCTCATGAACTCCACGGATTGGGCAAGAGAACTGGAAGCTGCCCCAGGAATGGAAAGGCCTTGCAGCAGCACAGCTGTACAGACACAGCTCTGCAGGTCTGGTCCTGGTATGAGCATGTAAACCCCATCCTTTACATGCCAGGCCCACCTAGCCAAGGTGCATTGCTCCCTGCAGAGGCTGAAAGCAGAATTTCATTGTAGAGGCAGGGAAAGCTGTCCTGGAAAAATCCCTCTTTAAGGTTACATTTATCCTCCAAACAGCTGAAATAGCAGCAAGAGGAAAATTCACACCCCTTGTCCTTGGCCCAGGAGGCTGTGGCTGGACTCTCCCACATGGCCTGATGTTTTATCCATGGACACAAACAAGTTCATAGTATCAGGTTTTAACCAGCTCCACAAGTTCATCACACCAAGTATGAAGAACAAACCTCAAGCCCCTCGTAGCTCCTCCCCTTCAGCAGACATCTCACCCAGCCCCAGCCTACAAGCCCTTCCTGGCTGCACCAGCCCTGCTTCCCCTGCCAGGGGAGCAGCCTCATCTCCTTCTGCCCCATGCAGCCTCCACATATTAAGCAACATTTCTCTGTAGCTGGTCCCCAAAGATGCTCTTCAATGGCACAGACATCACAGGATGTGTGGGTACACAGCCTCCACACATGTCTTTGTGTGGACAGCCCAACTGGCTTGACCCACAGGAGGTGTGAAAATTGCCTCCCCACGAGCTGTCTGAGGACTCTGCTCTCTACTATTAACAGCAGTTCGGCACAAAGCAAATGTAGATGGAACAAGGAAACCATGGGGAAAGCATAGAGAAATCCATGTTCTCTGGGAGCAAAGGACCACAGGTTTCCCTTGATCTTTGACATGCACAGCTAAAGACCTTCCATAAAATGAAGGGAGAATTTGTCAACACAGTCCAGACTAATTTCTGCTTCAACATCTCTGCAGTGATTTCACCGAGAGGTGCCCCAGCTAAAACCACTCCAGAGCCAGGTTCCTCTTGCCTCACCCAGATGGAATACTGGAATATCTTGCCTCCTCTCACACAGGGTGATATGGAAATCTTGCACATAAAAACCAAGTCACGGCTGCTATTGACCAGTGAATTTCCCTGGAAAAGAGCCCTACAGATACTTACGATCTCTATCCTGAAGTCTACAGGGACAAGACCTTCATTGAAGAGGGTAAAATGTTGTGAACTAGGCTGTAGTGCTGGGATCGTGCCAAACTCTATCAGCCTGGGACTTGGATAGATGTCCTCGAAATGTCCATAGCACCGTAATAATCTTATCTGTTCCAGGAAGTAGGCAAGAAAGATTTTAAAAGAAAAAACTAAAACAAACCACAACAGGGAAAGCTAAAAATGCTTAGACAGCTAAAAAAGCTCAAGTTATTTCTTTAGGGACAGCTACCACTCTTCAGCTGAAATGCTGGGCTTTTGGGGAAAAAAAATAAAGAAATTACACATTCACCTCCAAATTAAAAAGGATTAAGGTAAGAGAAACTTTCAAACTACAAATTATTGGCCCAAAGGTAAAGGCTTTGTAAGAAATCTCTAGTTAAGACTAGGCTGACAGTTAAACAACTGGTTATTCTGGTGGGGAGAAATCCACCTCTTTAAGGTAAGCAGCCTGATAGTTGAAAGCAAATGTTTTGTCAAACTTCAAGCTCCCTGGTACAGCCTGCACTGCCTGTCCTTCCTGTTGACTGCTTTACATGCAGTGTCACAATGGCCCAGGCTCAGATGTTTGGTGCCATTCAGGGAATTTGGCATCATCATTTCCATATGTTTTAATATAAATTTAAATCCTTGCCACTATTCTTCAAATGCTATTTCCTTTCTTTTTCAGAAAGCTCAAGGATCCCAGAAGTCTTCTGACATCCTCTTTTATGCTCAGAGAGATGACAAGACATTTTAAAATAGCTGTTTCCAAAGTTAGTAGCATTTTAAAGATTAATTAACTAAAGTTATTCTCGATTCCACCTTAGATGAACTACATCCAGTGTGAGACACTGAGATTACCACCTATAAGGCATGAGCTGTTTATGTCACTGATCCCTTCTGTCCTTCTCCACAGCAGCCTGTGCCTGTTTTCCCCAGAAGAATCCCTGTACACTTTGCACCCTGCCAAGACGAGTTGCACAAAGGCACACATCTCCCCTTGCACTCACCACTGGGTTTCTTGCATCGCCAAAAATGCCAATAAGAACAAGGGTGTTATGCCTGCCCAATGCTTGGACTTCGACGGTAACAGGAATCTCTGCGACGCTGTAGGGCGGGACAATCCCACAGGGTTTGGTGCTGGAGTAGAACACAGTAGCGCCCTCCCTGTGCTTCTAGAAGGGACAGAATTAAATGCAACTTCAGAGGGACCTCTAAAGAAACTTTAAACTCCTTGACATCCACTGCAACAGCAACTTACACACATTTTTAAAAATCCTCAGGACAAAGATAAAAGGCATAAACAGGATGCAAAAATTTTAGGCTTAGCATCCTCATGGGGTCCTGCAAGGAGGCTGCCAGCACAGGCATTGGTGTCTGTGGATGCAGCAGCTTTTCACAAACCCTCTAAGATCTCCCAAAAGAAAACACCCTGAAAAGTAGAACATAACCTGTTTCTTCAGGAGGTTAAACTGCACCCTAAAGTTTACATTCAGGTAGGATCCTGTTCTCAGCAGATCTTTAAGGCTGAATAGAAACCAGCAAGGTCTTATCCAAACCCTTTTTCCCCCTAATAATCTCTCAATAATATTTGAGAGGAGGAGGTGGATGCAATGTCAAACCTGGGGAACAAGCCCATAGCAGCCAGGAAGTTTGGTGCTATTCACAACGAGGAACTTCTTCTCGTATGGCACCTTCAGGTGGCACTTTTCAAACAGCAGGATTTGGGGGTGAACTTTCAGCTCAGGAACAAGACATCTGGGAAAGAGATGACCCCAAGAGAAACAGAGATACTGAGAGAATGGAGAACATTTACCCCCGAAGATTTGACATGGAGCATAACCCATTTGTCACTGTCAAATAGACATTTAATAGCCCTACAGTGATAAATTGCCTTCAAAGTCTTCCCACTCAAACATGTCTTTTCAAGGAGGGGCAAACCCTGAGAGGCAGCACCCAGAGGCTGCCAAGTGCCCCAGACAGAGCACTTTGTCCCACAGCTGTCTCAGCCCCTCCTTTACCCAAGAAGGCTTGCAAGGACTCCTGTAACAGTCCCAGTGATCCACGAGCTCTGGGGGAGCCTTCCCAACAGGGATCAGTGCTCACTAAGGCTCAAGGAATACACGACTCCAGTGTCTCAATTAAAATTACTCCCATCTCTCCCATGGTGCTGTTGCCCTAACTGAGAACTCAGCTGTTTACCAAGTCTTGGAGGACATAAGCCACCACTTGCCCCACAGAGTGGGTGATCACCCCCTCCCAGTTCCTACAGCTTCCTCGGTCCTTCACTCCACAAGTCCACGCACTGCCTGTCCCCAGTTGCAGTTGTTTTACAAAACTGCAGCCCAGGCACTGACTGGATGGCTCTGCCTGGGAGAGGGAACACCCACAGCAGCATAGCAGGATGGAATTCTGCTGCAGCCAGAACAACTTTTAGTTTAAGTCTGAGAACACTGAAACTCAAAATGGGAAGCAGAGGGAAGGACAAAAACTAGAGCTGACCTGCCACATCAAGGGCTGTTTTCCCCTTGTAAGATCTTGCCCTCACCACTTTTACTGTGAGCCACTTCCCCACTGTCACGTGCCCTCGTTAACAGAACCAGACCCCATCTCTCAGCAGGCTGTTTGGTGTGTCCCAAACCAATGCACAATGGTTGCAACCCAGCACAACTCCACCTCTTGCAAGAAGGAGAGGAGGCCCTGGGAAAATTTGTTTTGCTTCAAGCACCAGGCCAATAAATTATATAATTTNAAAATGGGAAGCAGAGGGAAGGACAAAAACTAGAGCTGACCTGCCACATCAAGGGCTGTTTTCCCCTTGTAAGATCTTGCCCTCACCACTTTTACTGTGAGCCACTTCCCCACTGTCACGTGCCCTCGTTAACAGAACCAGACCCCATCTCTCAGCAGGCTGTTTGGTGTGTCCCAAACCAATGCACAATGGTTGCAACCCAGCACAACTCCACCTCTTGCAAGAAGGAGAGGAGGCCCTGGGAAAATTTGTTTTGCTTCAAGCACCAGGCCAATAAATTATATAATTTCTGGTCCCTTTAGAAAAAGGCCCAGGACCATGCTGGGCTGTCAGCAGGGGTACTTTTCACCACTGTCTGCTTTCCAAGCACTGCTGTTATGTCCAGCTGGCCACAAATTAGGTCATTAAACAACACTTCTCCTTGGGAGCTGCAGCCAGCAAACCCTGTGCAAGGCAGTGTGCTGGGGGAGGCCAGGGAAGTGCTGGTACCTGGCCATGATGATCACTGATGCCACTCCATAGCCAATACCCTCCAGGTCCACTAGCATTCTCCGGTAGAATTCCATCACAGTGTTGGAACACAGGGTCACCTGGTGGAAGAGAAGAGTAGTAAATTCTTCCTTACAAAAGTTCATTTCCCACAAGTGATATCCTCCAGTTCTTGTTTCATGGTAAGGAAAGGGAGCATTTTGCCCTAATTCTTCTGCTGGCCCATGTGTAGAGCACAGACTCTGAGAGCAGCAAAAGCCTACTGGCAATACCAGATTTGTTAAACACACCTTGCTATCAGGGCATAGGTCAGCTAAATTAAAACACTAGACCAAAGCTCTATGCACCACTGTATTCAAATTAAGGGGCAAATTTTTCATCTGACTGCAATGTCATAAATGCAGAGGAAATCTGCTGACTTGAACAGAATGAGTTCAGCTTTACAGCAGGAAGCTGAGGGCAAAGTGTGGCCCAGCAGGTGGTGAGCTGTTCATGGCCGCAGAGTTTTTGTCTCCACTGGAGATCCCTGCAGTGAACACAAATAATTCTTCTCTCCAGGAAAGGAGAAATGAGACCAAGAAGAAAAGCAAACTGCTTTATACAATGACATCTCTCTAACAGCCACCTTCTGTTTTCACCCTTCCTCTGCTCATTTGCAATCAAAGAAATCACTCTCAAAAACACAAGAATGGCTTCAGTACTTGACTGTATGGTATGTGATCTCAGCATATGATTTTGGAAAAAAAACAGTGCTCCTTGAGGAACATCTCTGAGTAATTAGCTAACAGAGGCCTCACACCAGTGCAGATCTCTCACTGACACAATGCTTAAAGCTGGCAGCAGAGCTAAAGCCCTCCCACACTCCAGTGAAGCTTCAGCCCTGGTGCTGAAGCGTGTATGGTTGGACTCTTCCCATACCTCGATATCCTGGCATTCCTGGGGCTGGATGGTCCCTTGGCTGGGATTCATTGTAAACTCCCTTGGCTCCAGATAAAAATGAATTCCCTTCCTCCAGGATGGGTCACTGTCATTGCGTATTTGGTCAAAGCTACTAACAGCAGGCTGCGTGCCATCGTCCGACATGCGCAGCNGTGGGTGATCACCCCCTCCCAGTTCCTACAGCTTCCTCGGTCCTTCACTCCACAAGTCCACGCACTGCCTGTCCCCAGTTGCAGTTGTTTTACAAAACTGCAGCCCAGGCACTGACTGGATGGCTCTGCCTGGGAGAGGGAACACCCACAGCAGCATAGCAGGATGGAATTCTGCTGCAGCCAGAACAACTTTTAGTTTAAGTCTGAGAACACTGAAACTCAAAATGGGAAGCAGAGGGAAGGACAAAAACTAGAGCTGACCTGCCACATCAAGGGCTGTTTTCCCCTTGTAAGATCTTGCCCTCACCACTTTTACTGTGAGCCACTTCCCCACTGTCACGTGCCCTCGTTAACAGAACCAGACCCCATCTCTCAGCAGGCTGTTTGGTGTGTCCCAAACCAATGCACAATGGTTGCAACCCAGCACAACTCCACCTCTTGCAAGAAGGAGAGGAGGCCCTGGGAAAATTTGTTTTGCTTCAAGCACCAGGCCAATAAATTATATAATTTCTGGTCCCTTTAGAAAAAGGCCCAGGACCATGCTGGGCTGTCAGCAGGGGTACTTTTCACCACTGTCTGCTTTCCAAGCACTGCTGTTATGTCCAGCTGGCCACAAATTAGGTCATTAAACAACACTTCTCCTTGGGAGCTGCAGCCAGCAAACCCTGTGCAAGGCAGTGTGCTGGGGGAGGCCAGGGAAGTGCTGGTACCTGGCCATGATGATCACTGATGCCACTCCATAGCCAATACCCTCCAGGTCCACTAGCATTCTCCGGTAGAATTCCATCACGGTGTTGGAACACAGGGTCACCTGGTGGAAGAGAAGAGTAGTAAATTCTTCCTTACAAAAGTTCATTTCCCACAAGTGATATCCTCCAGTTCTTGTTTCATGGTAAGGAAAGGGAGCATTTTGCCCTAATTCTTCTGCTGGCCCATGTGTAGAGCACAGACTCTGAGAGCAGCAAAAGCCTACTGGCAATACCAGATTTGTTAAACACACCTTGCTATCAGGGCATAGGTCAGCTAAATTAAAACACTAGACCAAAGCTCTATGCACCACTGTATTCAAATTAAGGGGCAAATTTTTCATCTGACTGCAATGTCATAAATGCAGAGGAAATCTGCTGACTTGAACAGAATGAGTTCAGCTTTACAGCAGGAAGCTGAGGGCAAAGTGTGGCCCAGCAGGTGGTGAGCTGTTCATGGCCGCAGAGTTTTTGTCTCCACTGGAGATCCCTGCAGTGAACACAAATAATTCTTCTCTCCAGGAAAGGAGAAATGAGACCAAGAAGAAAAGCAAACTGCTTTATACAATGACATCTCTCTAACAGCCACCTTCTGTTTTCACCCTTCCTCTGCTCATTTGCAATCAAAGAAATCACTCTCAAAAACACAAGAATGGCTTCAGTACTTGACTGTATGGTATGTGATCTCAGCATATGATTTTGGAAAAAAAACAGTGCTCCTTGAGGAACATCTCTGAGTAATTAGCTAACAGAGGCCTCACACCAGTGCAGATCTCTCACTGACACAATGCTTAAAGCTGGCAGCAGAGCTAAAGCCCTCCCACACTCCAGTGAAGCTTCAGCCCTGGTGCTGAAGCGTGTATGGTTGGACTCTTCCCATACCTCGATATCCTGGCATTCCTGGGGCTGGATGGTCCCTTGGCTGGGATTCATTGTAAACTCCCTTGGCTCCAGATAAAAATGAATTCCCTTCCTCCAGGATGGGTCACTGTCATTGCGTATTTGGTCAAAGCTACTAACAGCAGGCTGCGTGCCATCGTATGACATGCGCAGCTTGAACGTCAGGGGCACCGGGGAAGTGTTAATGAGGCGACAGGTCTTGGTGTAGGGAAAGCCTAGGAAAAGGACACAAATATCCCTTTAGGCACCAATTATGTCATGACTCCTGGTGTAAATATCCTGGTAGGATGAAAGTGTGATTGGAGTTTAACTCTTTATTATCTGAACTACAGCTCACCAAGAAGCTGCATGAAGGATTAATTGTCAGTTTGTTCCCTTTGACACTGATTTCAGACTGCAGTCTTGAAAATGCCCACTATTATCCCTGCTGCACACTGCAAGCTTCTCTCTTTCTGATGGGGAAGAGCTCTCTCACCTGCCCCAAACCAGCACCAGTTATTTTTCACTGATGAGTGTGCACCGAGACTGAGCATTTACTCTGAAAATTCAAGCTGTAAAATTCCCCATTAAGTCTGCCAACACTCCCACTGTTTTTAAGATATATAAACAGTGAGTTGTCATTGAGAACAAGCTACAGCAAAAGAAAGTGAGGATGGAATCAGGAACTAGAACATGATGCAAAGCACCCGAATGCAGTTTCTCTCTGCAGGATCTTTAAGGCATTTCTTGGGTTGGGCCAAACCAACTGAACATGTGACAACTCAGAGCCCACTCTGAGAAACTGGAGAAAAACCCGAGCCTTGCTTCAAGATTAGCAATTAGGAACCATGTCCCACCTCACCCAACAAATGGGGACATCACACCCATGCTGCTCACTGGGATTGCTGCCTGCAAGGGTTTACCCCACTTTAGCTCTGAGATTTGCTTTCCATACAGAGAGAGAGCCACGCATGGTGGGGATGTCCTGCAAAGCCTGGACACCAGCTACAACCTGCTCTACAGTGGACATCTGTCTTGGCTGGCCAGCTCTGGGGAGAGGAGACTTCTCCTCAGGTCTGCTCATTGTTTCAACACAGATGGGGGAAAAAACAACTGCCCAGATCTTTTCTGTGCCAATCAACAGTGATCACTGCCAGCTCCAGCAGTGACTCCAGCAGGGAAGCAAGAGAGGCACAAAAAGGACAAACACAGATGTCAAAACCTCAAATGAGGCTGAGGTTACCACATGCAGACAACAATCAACAGTTAAAAAGAAGCAAAGATACAACAGCTGCCTTCAGCTGAAGAGACCTTAGGAGTGAAATTGGATTAAGCAAGATGAATCTCCCATTACAGAATCATATTTCTACCTGTTGCCTTTCTTGCTTCATTTATTCAAAAGGCAACAAGTGCCTCAGTGGTGGTGCAGGGCAGGGAAGAAGCAGCTCTGGAAAGGCAATTAGTTTTCTTTAAAAGTTCAAGAACTTTATTGTTATGAGTTTAGGCTTCGTAGTGAGTTTTCCCCTTGGTCTGGGAAGGGTGATAGAGGTTTGGGGAGTTTGGCAGTGGGGGTGGGCTTTTCCGTTCGGGGCTTTTTAGGAGTTGTGGCGTGATACCGTGGCGGTTTTGCAGTCAGAGGTTTTGCAGGGAGCGGACCTTTCCCTCCTTCCGCCCGGGGATCGGGAATGCCGGCAGCGTGTGCTGCGGGAGGCTGTGCGCTTGGCACCGGCACTTCCAACGCAGCACCGTGATCGAACCCGCCTGCCTTCCCTGCTGCTGTTTGGCCGTGCCGAGATCCCCTCCTGCCCGTGAGTTTGCAAAGGAGCGATTTCCTTCCTGCCGGCCTCCCTGGCAGTGCCGGCTGAGAGGGGGTCACTGCCCTATCAGAGCCCACAGCTCCTCCTGCCTGGGATCATAACTACACCGACGGGGGAAAACAGTACTTGGCGGGTTGGAAACTCCTGTTATTGCATTGTTGGTTGTACTGTCCTGCTATATTCTAGTAAAAAACTGTTATTCCATTTCCCATATTTTTGCCTGGAAGCCCTGTGATTTCAAAGGTATAATAATTCGGAGGGAGGGGTTCATCTTTCCTTTCCAGGAAGATTTTCACCTTCCTTGGCAGACATCTTTTAAACCGGGACAGAGACACAAGAACTTTCTATTCCTTGGTTCTATTTGATCTCACAATGGCAAAATGCTACCTGAGGCACCAGCAGCCCTGGAGTTCACACCCTGAAGAGGCTGCTGTGGCAGAACATGAGTGATGGATTGCTCCATTTTGGAACACTCAGATCCCTCACGCTGTGTCCCAGCCCAGGGAACACTCACCAAAGGAGACGTCACCAAAGTTGAGCTCACTGACGTTAAAGCGTAAAGTCGGTCCGGTGACAACTGCCCTGTGATGATGAGGACAGAGGAGGAAATGGCTCAGTTAGAGGGAATTGCAGAGGCTGTCGTGCCTCAGGGACATAAAACCTGGTCAGGGGCACCGTGGGTTTCAAATCAACACAGCACCATGTGCTCAGCACAGTGTCCACGTGGACAGGAGGCAGCCAAAGCCAAGTGACCAGCAGCCAACAGCCACTGATGGGGCTTTGGGCACAGGGCAGGCAGGAAAAGCCCCCAAGTTGCTGGTGATCTCATGAAGGGCCCTGAACACACACCCAGATATGGCTCCATGCCTCAGCTTCCCCATCTGTAATGTGATGGACATTAAGGTGTTCCCACAAACTTCTGTAACCAGCCTTTCCAGCCACAAGTTCCCTGCTTTGCTACTTCTTAGCTGAAACTGAAGTTCCCATGGAGGAGCTTTCTTAGGAGATTTTGACCCACACAATCATTACAGAGTTTTGAGACACGAAGCCAGAGGGGCCCCAAACATCCTCTGAAAAGAGCAGCAACAGTTCTGCACAGTGGACAGATGAATCCTAGAGGAAAGGACCAGCTTGTGACCAGTGTACCAGCTGGCACAGCCAAAGCAACAGCTTAAACAACCAAACATGGGTGTCCTGAAACTACCACACCACCTCACTTGTCCTTGAACTCAGCAGATAGGCCTCAAAAGTCACCAACATCCACTGAAATCAGCACTTGAAGCTGCACAGCACTCAGGAGTTTATTTCATGGTTGATGCCAATCAATGCCCACTCTGTCTTTTGGTTAAAAATCAAGGAGCAGTGAACTGTGCCTTCTATTGTTCACAGAACTGCCACTGGCTCTGCTCTACAGTCTCAACAAAAGACACCTGCCCTTGCTCAAAGAGAAAGCTGCTTATGCAATAACATCCCATGACCAGTTCAGGGGAGGGACAGAGAATCAATTATTTGATGGTGAAAAGTTTCCTCTTGATTTCTAAAATGAAAAAGCAGCACTTTTCCTCCAAAAACAAAGCAAGCATAATTGTTTCTCTACTATGGGCAGACCTACTCACCACTTTTCTCTTGCAAAGTAATAACTTTCTTATTCTTTTTTATCCATCTCCCTTATCTTATTGGTATAATTGACTGCAGATTGNTGCTCAAAGAGAAAGCTGCTTATGCAATAACATCCCATGACCAGTTCAGGGGAGGGACAGAGAATCAATTATTTGATGGTGAAAAGTTTCCTCTTGATTTCTAAAATGAAAAAGCAGCACTTTTCCTCCAAAAACAAAGCAAGCATAATTGTTTCTCTACTATGGGCAGACCTACTCACCACTTTTCTCTTGCAAAGTAATAACTTTCTTATTCTTTTTTATCCATCTCCCTTATCTTATTGGTATAATTGACTGCAGATTGCTTTCATTTCTTTACTGCCTTGATCCAGTGCCTCCCAACAGCAGCAGCCTAGCTCCAAAGCTCCAGAGCAGCCAGCATCAGCTTTCCTGCTTACACTACATTATCCTACCAGCACATGGCTCAGGCTAGCATGAACAAGCCCTCATGCTGCTGTGGTCCTGAGGACTGAGCTCTGCCTCCCCTGTTATCACCCCTTCTCCCTTTTGCTGGGCCAGTATTATCACTTGCAATGGCACCAGCCCATGGGATGATGTCCTTGGGACAGTTCCTGCTGCACAGTTCCCTGTCTCCCCCACCAGCCCTTTCCTGCCTGTGGAAAGGAGGTACCAGAGCACTCTCTGCACAGCACTTGGGAGCACAACTTGTCCCCCACAGCACAGCCATGAGAGGTGAGGTGAGGCTGCTGCTGCCCATTTGGGATGGATTATTAACAGAAGTTTTTAAAAACAGTGCTGCTGGTGCAGAATCACCCAGGCTGGCCCATCCCCAAAGCCCTGGGAGCCTTGCTGTGTGTTCAGGTGGGACATCCCAGAGCAGCTACTGCCCAAAGCTGATCCATCCCACTGCCTGCCATGGCCCAAGGCAGAGGGAGATCCCTGCAGGGAGGAGTCATTCCAGCTCCCAGATACCACACAGGGCAGCAGGCATCCTCACAGTAAGGCAATGCCAGGATCAGAGCAGAGATTAAGACCTCAGGCAACACCTTTTTCTCTACCCAAAATGAGGTAGGTGGGGGATGTCCCAGGGACAGCTACAGATGTGCCCAGCAATCTCCCAAAGTCCTTACTTGATCCTCAGGATCACAGACTTAGGTGATCCAGCCACACTGAACTGGAATTCTTCCTCCAACTTCCCCAGTATGGTGGTACTGAAGGAGATCTGAATAGTCTGGATCCCACCTGGTGCAATGACGCCCTCCTCAGGTGCAAACTTGAAGCAGCGGCCCACTTTTGATGTAGAAGGGATAAAGGTGAAAAGAGCATGAATAGCTCCTTTGTTAATCAGTTCCACCTGCAGCAGCAAGAAGGTGAAATGGAAATACATGTGGAATCTTCCCTTCTTGAGAGTTATTCTCTAAGGATGCAATTAACACCCAGAAAAGGCAGAAGATGCTTTGTGCTGCTGAATGGCAGAAGTTAAAAAAATACAGTAGGACAAGTTTTGCCTTTGGGTTTTCATGCAATGCAGTGGTAAATCCACATAAGCAGAGTCACCTTGGGGTTACCCCATGGACACAGGGCAGTCCACCTCACCAAGCTCATTCAGAGCTGGCCCTGAGAGCAACGTGGGGTGATTGCAGCTGCGTAGTGAATCACCACAGAGCTGCTGCTGCCCCAGTTAACCAAGCTCCAGCAGCACCATCTACTCATTCACCTTTTCTCATATCATGAAAACAATATGTTGATAATGAAGCATTAGCATCAAAATGTATAGACAGCACCATCTTTTGTTAGGAAAACTCAGTGTGTCTTTCCCTTCCACAGCCAAGCTTTTGAAAGTGTGGCATGATGTAGTGTCTCATTTTCTACCTCTTACAGTTGCTCTTACTTTACTTTTTATGCAAACCTGACACTACTGGGGGACAAATAGGTAGAAAAATTCTTTGCTTTATTCCCAGGAATAGTTTTCTCTTTCTAGAGCCAGAGAGTCACCAAGGCTGAAGTGTGGTGAGGGACTGGTCAGCAAAGGAAAAAACTCCCAAGCCCTTTGCAAGGGCCAACACTGAGCCAGGAGGGTGGATGGCTTTCCTGTAACTACCAAGAATAAGCAGGAGACACTTGAATGAAAATTGTTTGCAGTGGACTGAAGCTCAAACATAGCCAGTTTGTTCCAGCTGCTTCTGAACAGCCCAGTACAAAGGTGCCTTCTGTCTTGTGCAGCTTTTTGACCCAGTGTTGATTTCATACCCCAAGGGGTTGTTTTGCAGGAAGCCTCCCAGCTGATTCCCAAGGAAGGCTGCTCAAAAGCAGGGATAGGGGATTAATGAACAACAGACACCTTTCAGACCCCCCCCAGATTTGACCAGTACATCAAATATTTCCTGCTCACAACTGGCCAAGTTGCCAAGAATTCCAAAGGCCCACCAGGCTTGCTGCTGCCTCAGGAGCCATCAGGATCCATCCCAACCCTGGCTGCTCACCTCATAGTCGTGGGCAGTGCCACGAAAAATGTTCCCAAGGTTCAGTGTATCATTGTTGAGTTCAACCAAGGGACCTTGGCCTTCTCCTCTGAGGTGCAGGGGCAGCCTGCTCTCACGTCCTGGGGAGAGATAGCCATTTCAGTACAGTAATTCCCTCTGTTATACTGTATTTTACAGGCTGCCTCAATGCTAGTCCCTGAATCTGAGCTGGATGCAACCAGCTCCTGATGCTGCAGGAGAAGATATGGACCCTTCTCTTCCCTCAGGAAATATCCCTTGGGGCTGACTTCCAATTTCTAACCCATCCCTTGGGCTGGTTTCAAATTTTAACCACCAGTTCGCTGAGTTTAAAACATCTCTGATGTCCTGTAGTGACAGACCAAGGATGGGTATAAATTGAAAGAAAGTTTAGGTTAGATATTAGGAAGAAATTTTTTACTGTGAGGGTGGTGAGATACTGGAGCAGGTTCCCCAGGGGAGTTGTGGAGGTCCTGGCCCTGAAAGTGTTCAAAGCCAGGCTGGACGGGGCTTGGAGCTACCTGGTCTAGTGGCAGGGGCCTTGGGAGTAGATGATCTTTGAGGTCCATCTCATCCTTAACATAATATGATTCTATTGTTTCTTTCCCATGCACTTAGAGGAGCTTTGAAATCCATTCAGTGAAGACACAAAGCTCAAAAAGAGTTTGGCAATTACTACCCGTCAAATTGCCAGGCAGCAATTGCCAAATTATTTGGCCCAGTAGCACATGACTTTGTTGCCAAAGTCCTCAACTTCTGACACTCAGCATTGTGTTCTATTTCCACAGACAGGGCTGCAAGGTGACAATTCCCACACAGGGAGAGAAGCAGGTGCTGGCCAAGGGTGGTCCTTCTACAAACACCCTGGGCTCAGTAGGGCTCAGTCACCTCTGGTCTGGTGGTGTTTGTCTGGGCAGTGGGAGGTGATCCAGGGTCAGGAAGCACAAGTCTAACCTAGTTCCTACTGCCTGATGTTGGATCCATGTCAAATGGATTCATCCTGGAGGTCAGTGGTCTAGAGTGGCTTAGTGCCAGTTCACTAAAGCTGTTCTGTTCTGTAGCTCTTTGGCCTTTGAGGAAATGCTCGCAAAGCCATGGAACGAAAACTTCTCCCTGTATTGTCTGGGTTGTTCTGGGATCAGTAACCCAGACACAGGATTCTGAGCCCTGGTCTTGTAGGGAGACTCCCAGGAGGCTGCAGGGACAGTGGGGATGTGCCAGCACTGCCCTGCTGACCAGAGACTCTTCCCAGCAGTTACAAGGGAGCCAGTGGGCTCAGGCTTGCCCCATGGCTTCACTGTGGGTGAGAGAAGCAGGGGAAAGGAGCTGTACCTGAGATGTTGCAGTAAGCCATAGTGCAATACTTGACTGCTCTTACGGGTTTAAAGGTCACCTTGATTTCGGCCGAACAATTCGGCCCAATCTCCCCTTCCTAAAACAGAGACAGCAAAACATTTACCTTCAAACTTCACATTTCTTGTTTTCAACCACAGTCCTGTAAGCCTTTATTAAGAGCATCAATGATGAGTGAACAACACAAGGAGCCCAAGGAAACACTCCAAACCCAGCTCAACACACCACTGGAAGCTCTTAATGCTCAGCTGATCAGCTCCCAGTCTCCACAATATTCCTACTGCTCTGACACAAGCTCTTGGTCACATCATGCTGCTGTTAGCTACAGTGGTATGTAACTGCCATAGTGCACTGGTGCCTCTTGGCCTTAGATGGGCCATAGGAGTAACAAAGAAGAGAACATGATCCCCTTCCTTGGAAATAAAAATATTAGTTTAATCTGTTTTGAAAGAAAGCAGAGGTTGGGATTATTGTAGGGTTTACTCCAAAATGAGAAGGGACTTTGCACAGTGCAGACACCAGGCATTCATCATCTCTCACAATGTCAGTATTCAAAATCAGGGCTCTGGTTGATGGGAAGACATGGGGATTTGCTGGCATAAACAGAAAAGGTTTTCTGTCCCTGTGTGCAAGAGAACTCAAAAGGCCCCTTTAAACCTTCCACCCTTGAGTCCAGGATCACAGATGACACTGGAAGGGAGACTCAGAAATAGTGCAAGTCGTGGGTACAGGAAGGGATTGGCATTTCTATGATTAACCTTGGGCTGAATTTGGCCTCTTTTTCCCAGCGAACCATTGCATGCTTCAGGCCAATATGTGAACTGGCAGTGCTCCAACACCCTCTGCTAAACCCCACACACCACGTGTCTGGGGAGCCCCTAGCTATAATAACTGGTCCCTGTGGACACTGCAAGGACACACACGGAGTGCCCTTGAGCTCGAGCCCTGGCAGCAGAGCTCAGCTTTGTCAGGCTCCCAACCCTGCCTTGAGCCTGCAGGGCAGGAATGCTTTCAGCAGTGACCTCTGCAGCCCCACCAGAAACTGGATGCCTTCCCTCTCAGCACATCGAGCCAGCTGAGGATGTGTCGAGTGACCGCATGTGGGGATGGGGGGACGGCGTTGGGTGGGTGGGAGGAGGAAGAGGAGGAAGAGAAGGAGGAAGAGAAAGAGTAAGAAAAGGAGGAGGAAGAGGAGGAAATACCAGCTATCACTTACTATTGGCTCAATGGAAAACATGTCATCGAAGAACAGCATGGGGTCTCCTTGCACTTGTGCCATCTCCTCCTGGACCTTGTTTCTCAGGAGGGCGGTGTGATCTTCACAAAAGCCTCTCTTCTTCTCTATTCTTTTCTCCTTCCTGTAGTTTTGCAGCCACACCTGTTTTGACGGCTCCAGCAAATAACACTCGCTGCAGCCACACAGAGAGACAAAGCCAGCAGGTCATTTAATAAGCCACATATTTACAAAGAGAAGTGCAGGAGAACAGAACACTTAGGGAGAAACAGCAGCAGCTCCCTAGCAAGGTCTGACCCCAATCCATGGGGTCCCAAATGGATCAGAGGATCACTTGTTGTTCACTAGCACAGCAGGTAGTTTTACTCCACACTTGCAAGCTCAGGAGAGGTTTGGAAAACTGGAATCCTTCAAGAGAACTTCCTGGCTCAAAGCCTCTGACAAAAGTGAAGGAGAATCCAGTAACCACCTCAGCTGGCTTTTCCTGGCACTGAGCAGCTCAGGGAAGGCAGATAAAAACTGCAGAGGACTCACTGCACGACTTCCCTGGAAAGGGGAGATCAAGCTGCTTTGCTGCTACATGTTACCAGCATGACTCCTTGTTTCTTCCATTTTGGACCTGCCCTGCACCCTACTCTGCCTTTCACAAGAGCATCCCAGAGCACTTCCAAAGGAAGTTGATGAATTCAGGCATCACATTCCTTCAGTGACATTCAAGGTTCTATATGCATGAAAACAGAGGCTCTAAGAGGGGAAGAGACTTTATGGTGCAGGAGGGAGACAGCAAACTCCAGGAGAGACCTTTTCATGATCCAGTGCATGGTAGTAGAATGTCCTGTGAGGGAAAGGATCCTGTGCTATCTCCTCTCATAAAAAAGTCCTCTCTGCTCTGAGATCTCAATAGCTTCTCTGACAGCAGGACAGTGGCCTTGGGCTAAAATCATCCCTAAGACTGGAAGTAAGGAAGAAGAAAATGCCCTGGTGACAGTCTAGGACACAAACTGGCATGATAACAGACGTAATTGTAAAAAACCCCACAAAACCAAAACCAGGTTGAAGTTTACTTTGAGGAAACCTAGTTGCTTCTGAGGGGGAAGTGGATCACCTGCGCTTCTGACTGATGCAGGCAAGTGGGAAAAAATGGAAATAAACAGCCCAGGGAAGTAGACAGAGAAGGTAATAGGATTTTCTTTTAACACACACAGCTTGTATGGAAGTCAGACACTGTGTAAGCAGATGAAGAATAGTGGAAAACCAAGAAGCCCAGGGCACTAAAGGACCCCCTTGCCAGCCATTCAAGTGGGCAAGGGTCAATCTCCTGGTCCTTTGCAAGCAATTTAAAATGGCTCTGAGGAGTGCAAGCGACCTGGCCCAAAGGAAACAAGGGCTTGCCACGGCAGTTTGGGCACAGCAGTTTTGGCCTGACAATTTGGGCATAGCAGTTTTGGCACAGCAGTTTTGGCACAGCTGGCACGGCAGTTTTGGCACAGCAATTTGGGTGCAGCAATTTGGGCACAGCAGTTTTGGCCTGACAATTTGGGCACAGCAGTTTTGGCACAGCAATTTGGGCACAGCAGTTTTGGCATGGCAATTTGCACAGCGTGTTTTCAGTTTTTGCACTGCAGTTTGCACAAGCAGGCTGAGCAGAAATAGTGCAGTCACCCACTCTCCTTGTGTACTGGGTTGAGTCTTCTGGGTTGAGTCTTTTGGCTAACTGTGAGGTGCTTGCCTTTTTTGTTCCTTTCTTCTTTCTTCCTTTTTCTCCCCCCCCAGCAATGATTTACAAATGATCAAAAGCCATTGCTGCTTCTGCTGCTGCTGGCAAGAGTGTCCTAACTCAAAAAGAACCCCCCAGAAGGATGCAGCTCCCTGGCTGCAGGGAGGGTCTGAGCCTGGTGTTGATATCAGAGGATCATGTGAAGGACTTCTGCATGCAATGTGAGCAGGTGAATGATCTGCTCTGTCCAGTGGCAGAGCCTAAGGAAGAAGTGGAAAGGCTGAGGAGCATAAGTGGGAGTGAAACAGAAAGAAACTGGTGGAGTTACATCCTTCCAACCCTGAGAGAAGCTCAGCAGGAGTCAGAGGAGCCCTGCCCTTCTTGAGGTCAGGCAGAATGCGGGGACTAGGAGACAGTGGGGAATGGAAATGGGTCTCCACTGGGGAGGTAATAAAATTCCATCCTGACCCTCATCACTAGCCTGGTGTCCTTACAGAATCGGTATGAGGGTCTGGATCCAGAGAGTCAGGCAGATGACATTAAAGAAAAAATTCTGTCTGAGAGTCTCCCAGTTGCCTTTTGTCTGTCAGACAGATCACAACCTCAAGTATTAAGAAGAAAAGAAGGGTAGTGGTAGTAGGTGACTCCCTCCTGAGGGGAACTGAGGGCCCTTTATATTGGCTAGATCCACAGGGAAGTCTACTGCCTCCCTGGGATCCAAGTACTGGATATCACCAGGAGATTCCCTAATAACTAAATGAACTTCATCTGTTCACCACTGTCCTGGGGTACTGTGACCGTAAAATAATAGAGTTCTCACTATTTGGTGAAAAAAGGAGAAGCATCAACAAAACTTCCACTCTGAACTTCTGGAGGGGCAGCCTTTGTGCTGTTCAAGAGACTGATTTGGAGAGTACCTTGGGAAACAGCCCTAAAAACAAAGTGGTCCAGGAGGGATGGACATACTTCAAGAAAGAAGTCTTGAAGGCACAGGAACAGACTGTCCCTATATGCTGAAAGACAAGCTGATGGGGAAGATAACCAGCCTGGATGGGCAAGGAGCTTTTAAAGGAATTAAAGGGGAAAAAGAGAGTGTATCACCTTTTGAAAGAGGGGCTGGCAACTCAGGAAATGTTTAAGGATGTTGTCAGATCATGTAGGAAGATTAGAGAGGCAAAAGCCCAAGAAGAACTTGAGGAAATCAAGTCATTGCAATCAACCTTTCCTTCCCAAAATGCCATCCTTGGCTGCAGTATAAATGGAACTGGAATGCTAAGTGCTGAGCTCCTGAAGCCCAGGGACACACACCCTAATGCCAGGGATGGTTTACTTGGCCTAAACCATTCAAAAGCACCAACACACCCCTTAGGCCGTATGTCAGCCTTAGTATTGGGCCATGTATCTCACTGAAATGCATCTTTCAAACCAACCTCCTCTTCTCTTCATCCTCATCCTCCTCAGTAGGAAAAATCTTCCATTGGAAGTGGGCTGTGATGTTACTCTTGTTTTCAATGAACATAGTTGTGTGGTTTGCCATGGTGATGAAAGTCTTCTCAATCTCCACAGAATTTGTGCTCAATCCAATGTTGACATCTACAGCTTCTCCCCTAAGATTTATGTGACTACTTTTTTCATCTGGAACAAAGCAAAAAGGAGTCTTTGCTCAGCTCAGCTTCCAATGAAAGCACAAGGAACAGAGCAAACCACAGGTCATAGAAGAAAGTGTCACAGCTTTTAGCTACATTAGCAGTTCTATGGATCAGTACATTTATCACAACCTGCCAGCTCTGTGTGTTCAGCATAAGGATGTCCTGGGCACCTCCTTAAACACCTTATTTCTGAGTGTGTTTGTAGGGATTTGGCCCCAAGGTGAAGGTATGTACAGTGAGATTTGTCAGATATGCTCCAGTGACCCACTCAGATCACCAGGATTTCTGCATCAATGTCCTTCATGTGACACTGAGGAGCCCTGTTGAGTCCTGGCTTGCCCAGGGTCTCTCCTGGGCATCCCATGAGACTCCTGTCTCTCCTGATTCTTTGGATCCCTCATTGCTGACAAGCAAATATGCCTGGGGGCATTTGGGCAGAAAAAGGAGGTTCAGAGGAACGAGTGAAGTGACAGCCCACAGCAGGAGGGGATGCAGGTAAGGAAACACAACCAGCCTGGTTCTGCAATATGACAAACCACTACAAAATGAACACCATGAAAATCATCAGCATCTCCCTGTCCAAACCCATAGACACATCAGTCTTGAGATATTTTATATTGTTCTGATCTCAAAATCCAAGCTGGAGCATTTCAAATTAAATAAAAAAGGAAATATGAATAAGTACTGAGCAGCTTCCATATGAATATTGAATGGGATTCCTCAGTCTAGAAATCAAAGGGGAGATAGACGTGAGAGGTTTGCAACAGCATGAACGGCCTGGGAAATAGGGACAAGGAAAAATTTGTCTTGATTTGTCAGCAAACCGAAACTCGAGGGCCTGAAAATGTGTGAGTTTATGGTTTCTCATTTAATGGTTTTACACTTTGCATTTCAAGTGTGGGGATTTCTTCTTGAAACAGAGAAACAGAACTTCTGAATTTCGGGGGAAAGTGCAGTTCATTTTCTTATCTTCTACAGAGGCAGAGAGAGGAGGAATCTCTCTTACAGATGTTAGCAGTATGGTGAATAAGTCACAAGATTTCTGCTTATCAGACTTTAAGGCATTGTGGGCCAATAAAATTCTGCCAACTAAATATTTGTTACTAAACCAATACTAAGCTAATTTGTGTTATTACAGTGTGAATTTTCTTACCCAATTACCTCTTAACACCTAAAACTTATAATACTATTCTAAAATATCTTGTTAATGTTTGTAACTACTTTTGCTTTGTCTATAACTTTTAAACTCTAAAACTAAACTTTCCTCTATTCAGCTTAACACTACTTTAAGTTATAAATCTACAGTCTTACTTCTAGCACCTAAATTTGTGAGCCTCTCCCAAGGTTTGCAATCAAACCCTGTCTCTAATCCTAAATTTTGGCTTACAAACCTAATATTCTGAGATTTCTCAGCACTTTGAATTCCAACAAAAATGTTAGACAGAAACTACATATATGTGTAGAGGGCAACATAGAAAAAAGGGTCTGTGACAAGCCAATGGAGAAGCAGCACATGGGACAGAGGTGTGCAAGAAATACATTTTGTAGGTGAGAGTCTGATGGAGACCTCACACCTCACATACAGAACTGCCCAGGAATAAAATAAAACTTCACCCAGGCATAGCTACACAGTAGTGGAGAATCAGGGCTCCTCCTTCCTCAACTCAGCAACTCCCAGCAAAACAGGAGTCCAAAAATCTTAGCTCTTTTAGAGGGGATCCACTTTATCAACCCCCTAAACATCAACGAGTTCTCAGTTTTCTTTGGAGTAAAGCTGGAGCAGGGGAGGTACATCCAGAGAGAACTGAGGGCAATGGGACAACAGGGAGTGATGGTGGAGAACTGTCCTGTGCCCCGTGCAGTGCCCAGCACTCACCTGTGTTGTTGAACACTACCAGGGATCCGGAATGGTCACCAAGTGTCAGCGGGTGAAATCCCACTGTCACCTGAACGGTGTCACCAGGACCCAGAGTTCCCATGGCTGGAACCACGGAGAAAGGGCTGCAACACAAAAAGAGGGATCAGGAGTCAGGGGGACATCTGGGGATGATATTCCTTCTGCAGTGCGGGTCACTTCAGCTCACTTGGGCAAGCAGGGAGCAAAGAAAACAAAGTCAACAGAAGACAAACAAAACAGACAGGATCAGAAAGAGCTACTGACCCACTTCTGAGGAGATCCAGTTCTCAGAAGATTCTGTGGGATAAAATGACCTCATCTCTCCCCATACTCTGCATCCAGCTCTCTGCAGTGAGACTCAAAGATCCAACTGCCAGCAATCCCATCAGAGAGTGGGAGTTTGTGAAAAGCACAGAGAGGGTTAAGAGCTATCTGCATGACCAACTTGACACTGACTGATTCAGAAATTTCTCTTTTCCTGCTGCCTATAAACCGCATCACAAGAGATGCAAATGTTAGGGCACTACCTGTCCTGTGAGAGTACAGCCTAGGAATCAGACAGGGAGAAGGAACGTTTCCTTGAAGACCAAGGAATAGTTACTGTTGAATTTACAGTGTGGTTCTTTGAAACCATCCTGAAAACACCCTAATTTAGCCTGAAAAGGGTGCATTTTATCAGCATTTCAATGAAAGCTGCTCTAAGAAAAGGAGCAATCAAAACTCTGAAAGAGTGCAAATGCAGATTAGAGCAATACAGGGACACGCAAACAAGATCCAAAAGGAGGATGCCATTTACAGTCTGAAGGATCCAATCCCAGCTAAATGAAGCACCATTAGCAGGAGCACATCAAGGAAGTAGAACAAGAGGTTTCTGTGTATCAGCAAGGCAGTCTGGGACTCTGGGTTGTCATCCAGGCTAGTAACTGTTTGCTTGGCCCACCAGACAAACTTTATGCAATGTGTTGGAAATAATTATGCAAATGTGTTGGTGCACTTTGGATTTAACAGGAGCAATTAGGATTGGTCACCAGGTAAACAGCTCTTGACTGACAAACACAAGACTCTGTGCTTTGATGCTCAGGGACAGCTCAGGTGAAATGTGCTTCTGCCCAGCAGCTGCCAGGCTTTGTGCTCTTCTGCTGAGGAAACAAAAGTTCCTGGCCTTGGTGCTTTACTGGTGGTCAATCTGTCACTTGAGAGTGTGTTCTGGGGAGTTTGGTGCTGAATGCATCAACACAAAAGAAAAGAACAGGCAAGCTGAACTTTATTCATGTCAGTAGTGACAGCTGATGAACTTGCTTCAGGTTCTGCTAATTAAGGACCTATTGCTGCAATTATGGGTCTGACCTGTTCCCATTACCACTAGTGAGAGCATCACTACTGGCTGATGAAGCCTTGGGCCAGCAATGTTTATGTGCTGGACATGACACTTTGCAGAGAGGGGAGGAAAGACTAGGCCCCAGAGCCAGATTACTGTGGGTGCTCCTGCATCTGCCCCAGGGTGATGCCAGAACTGCTGCAGGTCTCTGCTGGGGCTTGGGGGGTCAGTGCCTGGTGTTGGCAAGACATAGGATTTTTCACTTATTCTTTTACCAGAAGTTTTGCCAGAACAGAGAAGCTGCTAGTTAAAGGAATCCCTGGCCACACTTTAACACCATGTTCCATTCCATTCTGTTCCCACTCCTGCCCCATGTTAAGTACTCCTGCCCTCAGCCCAATTGCTTTTCACATATTCACTAAATGTCTCATATTTCCTATACAACTGTCCATATACCTATGGGCATGTGGTATGCTGATAGGCAATACAGGAGCTCAACCTTTATGGAAGTTCCCAATGAAGAATTCATGATCTTTTGACAAACATTTAACACAAACCAGAATGAAAAAACAGCAGAAATAAAGGAACTTTGGAGTATTTAAAAAGAAATCTCAATAAAATGGGGCATGATCTTATTCAGAGATTTAAATCATCTGATTGAAATTTTAAATTGGCTTTTAAAGGTTCATCATGGAACAGAAGAGGTGACTGATGCCCTTAGCTGACAAGGGAAATCAGATCAGCTTTAAGTAACAGGAACTGCACCAGCTGTCCACAACATAGCTCATGTTGGGCATCTGATGTGGGGACCACTGGAAAGCCATGTGCCTGTGTCCTCCCAGAGAATGGGTCTGTTTGGCTGACAGTGGTGAGAAACCATTTCAGAAGGTGCTTGTGCTCAGGAGGGTGCAAGCCAGCCACTAACATGTTCCAGAAACATCCCTCCAGGAAATCTGTGACAGAGAAACTTCAAAGGTTGCAATTCTGCTAAGGACACTGAAAGCAAGAGCAGATGCCATCCGTCCTGCCCATTTCCAGCCAGGGCTGCAGGGCAGCAGCTCCGATGCTCCGCTTCCTTGTGCTGCTCTTTGCCACTGCTGTTATCACCCAAAGGTGTTTTGCACAAGGACAGATGAGCTGCCTCACCTCTGGGTGCTCAGCTGGTAATGAGCTTCCAGGTTCCCGACATTCTGAATCAGCAGAGTCTTCTGGGTGGTGTACTTGACTGGACACTCCGAGAAGTCCAGCTGGTCAGGGATGTCCAGGATGGCTCGTGCACAAAAGGCACGAATTGGCACAACTATTCTTTCTGTTCCAGTGGTACAGATGAGCTCGTGGAAATAATCCTGCAGGAAAAAAAACTAGCTCAGCACAGGGCACTTAGTGCCATCCCCATGGCAGAAGAGGAAACATTTCTTATAACCCTTCAAGACCATCACTTTACCTATTCCACCCCAAAATGAACACTAAGTTCCACTAATGTGTCACATTTTAAAGGCATCAAAGTTCACTTTGCAAAACTTGTCTCAGTGGCATTAAGCTCTTATGTCACTTGGGTCACACAGAGAACTGTCCCAGGCCACCATAATTTTTACTCCAAATTTTAATGATGTTAAATAATTCCTAAGTCTCTTCTAAGGAACATGGAGCTAGGGAACACAGGACATTCCTCTTTAGGTTTCTGTATTCCTGCTGTTTGAGAATAGGACAAAGTGTTAAACTGACTCTAAGCAGCAAAATGAAGATGAGAAAACAGCTGCACCCAAAGAGATCCTGCACCTTTGGCCTGGCGTAGAAACATCCATTGGCTCAGAACTCCTTTCTAACTTTGCCTCTCCAACCAAGTCAGGAGAAGAACAATGCTAAGAGGTAGTAGGATGTTGTTGGAAAGAGCCTCTCTACAGTCTCTGCTGGATTTCCTCCTTTCCATGCCATGCCCTAAACCCTTCTGCATGAACAAGCCTCCAGATCACAGCATTGACCCTCCGGATCACAGCACTGAGATCAGACTCACCAGGGCCTCAGCACTGGTGTTCAAACCCCCACGCAAAAGCAGGNATACCTCCACACAAAAGCACATTTGGCATGGAATGGGTGCCAGGTTACAGAACAACCACAGCAACAGGCGTGAAGACAGAGCCACAGCAGTGTCACTGCCACAGGCTCTGGGTCACAGCTCTGCCTGCAGGGTGTACCTGCCCTACACAAGCTCTTTCAAGCAGGTGTCCAAGTCCCCTGCAGCTCACCAATGTCCTGCTGATTAAGGGCACCTAGAGCTCAGTGTGTCTGTGCCAGGCTGGGCTGACAGGCACAGCACATCCTCTGCCCTGGCCTTGCAGCTGTATCATGGTCAGTTAGGCTCTGGGACAGCACAGCTGCAAGGCTGGAGAACAGAGGGTGTGAAAAAGCACTGTCTTTGCTGCAGCCCAAGGTGAGGCAGGAAAGCTGTTGCCAGTTAGGAAGGAGGAAAGCTCTCTGACTTATTTGTTCCTCTAGTATTTTCCATAATAATTAAACCCCTTCCATTATATCTACAGATGGCTGAACATCTGTCAATGCCCTTCTGTCATTTTCACACTGTTCCCTGTGCATTTTCCCTTGGGAATGCTCAGGAATGTGCAGTGAGGGGAAGCAGAGCCTGCCAGGCCTGGGTGCAGTGCCTGACAGCACATGCCAAGGTGTGACTGGCTGCAGGCTGCCTGCCCACGGCCTGGAGCCAAGCTCACAGCATGGCATGGGCTGTACCTGCGTGCAGGGAAACAATGGCCTTGGAGATAATCGTGTGTTTTGGCTCCTCCAGCCTCACCTTGTACTCGTGGGGGGTGAAGTGGATGCGCACACGGGCAGATGTGCCTGGTGGCACAGCACGGCACGCATCGTTGGGGCACAACAGCTCAAAATAAGGCGACTTCTCCATGGAGAGCTTCACCAACCGATAAAACTGCAGAAAAGACATGAAATAATGATTTTACAACTTATGGAAACAGGATGAGAGGAGACCTGTCTGTGCCCCGGTGACATCCTTCCTCCACCCCTTTCCCAAAGCACTTTCAGCTGTGGAGGTACAGGAACATAATTCACAAGGGTGAACTTGTATTGCTTCTGTCTGGGTCCAGCATTTTGGCCAGAGGCAGTAGGACAGTAGGACAATGCCTGGTGGGAAGGAAGGGCCAAGCAGGTCAGCACCAGCAGGATGGAGACAGTGCCTCTGAACAAGTCATCTGCATGATAAAAAAGACCAAAAAACCTGCTGCATTCTGTCTGCACACAGCCAGGCAGTCGTGTTCCAGAAAGGGAATGTGCTACCTGAAAGCAAAGTAGCACATTATCCTGGAGCAAGGAAGAAATTTGCTTCTAGTAGATCAGGTTTGGGTAGGGCAGTTCTGGGGAAACAGTCATGGAGGCAGAGCAGTAAGAGAGGAGACCAAACACTGTGGCCTTACTGGGAATAAAAGCAAACCTGAAAACAAGAGAAGGAACACAGCAAGACAATCCCTAAAACAAGGAGATAGCAAAGAGAATTTAAATGGGCAGTAAAGCAGCAAGGAAAAAAATCATAAAACGATGAGAGCAATCAGCTTGCCAAAGATGACAGAAACACAGGCTGTGCCTGTTCATTATGGGCTTCAAAGGCATTTCCTGCCTGGAGAAACATAACCAGCACTGACTCTCAGTGCAGTTTCAGTATTAAAAGCCAGTCTTGGCTCTCCCAGGGTTCTTGCTGCAGGCAAGTTGGGCTGCTGGGCATTCCTGCCTGCAGCCAGCAGGCCGGGTTCTGCCCTCTGGGATACACAGACACAGCAAACATGCATTTTCAAGACATAGATATCAACCTCCTGAGCACCAAAATTCTCTCAAAAAGTCTAAACCAGATGATTTTGACTCCCTGCTGTCTCTTCCCACCAACTCACTCTTGGCACAAGCTTCAGTTGAGAAAATGTTTCCCTGACTGAAATTCAAATTATCTCAGTTTTTCTCTTTACGGTGCAATGCAACTGGCCATCATTTTTCTTTCTCAACTCTCTTGGGAAACTGCAAAACAATCAAAATTGCTTCAAGTGAAGGTGAAAACCTCCAGGAGCACCTGACTTTGGATGTTCTGTGGGTCTCCAAAGGGAAAGCAGAGCATCACGTTGATTTTGGAAAACCTGAGCAGAACTGAATGAAGCTTAGCATGAGCCTGAAGTGGCACCTAAAGGCCTCCCATTGCTTTTGCCACATTAGTCTGATTCCAGGGCTGTTTCAGAACACACTTCCTGCAGTTACAATGTCATTAATAATAAGTGATTCCAGCATAAAGTGGAGAAGACTCAGCTCCCAGGCTTTGACTGTGAGCAGCACAAAGGGAGCCAAACAGGCTGAGAGAGGCAGAGATTCCTACCAGGAATCAGGATTAACAAGGGAGACACAGGATGTGGTATAGACTCAAGGCAAAGCATGAGAGCAGGTAAGAACTCTACAGCCCTCAACATTCCCATCAATCCAGAGCTTTCAAGAGAAGGAAACTCCTTTGAGATAGATACCATCAACGCATGGCCAAAATCAGGGGACAATTCTCAGCACAGGAAGATTTCCACCACTTTGCAGAACAAAGGTGCTGAGACATTTTCTTCTGGATGTGCTGCAGCAGATAACCTGCTTTGCTGTACACTATGGGAATTACACCTCTTTCCTCTTCCAGCACAGTGTTAAAACTCCACATCCCAGCACTTACCTGGTCGTTATTTGTGAGAGAGAGTACCATTTCATAGACATCATAAGCGACGAAGTTCTGAAGTACCAACTCTTGTGGAGAAATCTTAAGTAAGTTCTGTTTTGGGGGAGCTGGCAACAACTGGAGAGGCAAAAGAGAGCAGGGAGAGATTCAGCTGCTGGGAGGAAAGTTCATGAAGGAAAATCTTATAGTGATCCTATAGTATGTGAAGTATGGACTCCGGGTGAGCACGTCTGCCCAGACCACACTGGGGAACCCACTTGTGTTCTGAGCTGATCAAGAGCTGCTGGGCCACACAGAGTAGGTTCAAGCCAAGTTGCTCTTTTGGCACATATTTCTCCAGGTTTCCTTCTCCAGAATGCCAGGCAGCACTTACCTTGAGCATAGTCCTGTGCCTGTGTGCACTGGGGCACCAACTGAACACTCATGGAGTAAGTAAAACCCAGGAACTTGCATCAGACTCCATGGGAAACAATTTTGGGATGTCCTTTACTCTGAGACAGGGTAACCAAGGCCCACACAACTGAAAATATCTATTTTTGATCTAGAACTTAGACATCAGTAAGAAAAGAACAGTAACAGAGGAGGTGTGAAAGATAAGGTGATATTTTGCTGAAGCCAAAAGGTTATTAAGTGAAAGAATGAAAGTTGTTGGTTCTATGCGCTGTTGTTTGGCTTGTTTTGATTTGTTCAGGTTGGTTTGTTGGGTATTGCTGTGAGCTGGGAAAGGGGCAGGGTTGAAGACCTAACTAAAAAGGAATTAGGATGAGACAGGAGGTGAAAGAAGAGTTGGTGGTTAGAGACAATGTCAGTTCCAGAGTACCCATCATGGGAAAGGGGACAGGGATTGCCCTGGCTGGGTATAAAGGGGAGAGAAAGAAGCTGTTTGGTTGGAGGTGTGTTCGTTCGTCTCCCAGGGGAGGGAGACACACCCAGATCAGCTGAATCATTACTAATGAACAGTTTTCTTTTGCTTCATGATTTGCTCTCTTTAATTGTATTTAAAAGTAAGTGCGTTTCTAATAGAAGTAAAGGCAAAAATAAAGTAACACAGAAATTAGGAAAAATACAAATGAGATGAATGCAGAATGAGGATGAGGTTATTTTCTCAGCAGCTTGGATAAGAGTAGAGCTTATATCTCCTTTTCCCATGAGCTTTAAATGGGTTCTTTCTTGTGATCTATTATTGCAATCTTCTTTGATACCATTGTAGAGGCACGTCTGGAATGACACAACAACAGCAAATGCTTCTGGAGCAGAGACATTGCTTTGGAAAAACACTCCTCTGTTTTGTCTGCCTTCTCCAGTCACATTGCTGTCACTCCTGAGACACAAGCTGGTCTCCTGTTTGACTTCACAGGAGACAGTCTGCTGAAGGGAGTGGCTGCAGCACACTGTCCCTTAGTTGTGCCCTTCTCTGAGGTACTCCCAATGCCCCTCTCGAGAGCAATTCTTAACCAGTGTGTTACGTGTCTCTTGCCGCCAATTTCAACAGCCCACCTCAGTCACCTACCCATTAGGACTGTGCTTTGTACTGAGCCAGTCCTGCAAGAAAAGCAGCTTTAAATGCACCTCTAAATGACCACTGATCCACATAAAGCACATCCATTCCCCACTGTCCAGGGCAAGTCCCCTGTACATCTAGCAGCCTGCAAAAACTAACCTCTCATCATGGTCCCAACACATTGCTCCAACCCAAAGCATTAATGTAATTAGTTTTGTTAAATCTGAAGTAATTACTGTAGGTCCTCAGACTTCAAAGGCCAACGCTGCCACTCTGGAGGGAATCCTATATAACCCCAAGCATTTGATGGTGACCACACATTTGCCATTCTCCTCCTGCAAGAGTAGCAGGAGAATGGCAAATGGCAATTTCGTGCCTTTGTGCCCCCAGCCTTCCCTCCACTGTTTTAGCAATGGCAGCTCCACTCCAGCAAACCCCAGCAGCTATAGCAGAGGTTATTTGTGTTGGCTTAGTGCAGATTAGCACTCCAAGTCCACCACTACCAGTAGTTTGCAATGACAACAGGACCGGGACACTGAGGTATTTTGCTGGAGGTAAGCCTGTCACAAGCACACACCCTCTTCAAACTTCGAATCGAACAGAAAGGAAAAGAGCAGGAAAAGGCTACCTTTTCATTATCGTCAGGGACTCGAAGAAATTCCCGAAGACGGGGCAGTTTCCCCCCTCCAGTGCTGGCTTCCATCTCGCTGATAAACTTCCCCTTCAGAAGCTTACATGGAAGCAGCTGAAAGAAAAAAAAAACAAAACAAAAACAGCAAGCGCCTCAGAAATGTTCATAGAGGCTTTTCTTGTTCGCTTGTTACTGATGAATAATTTGTGATCACAGCCACTAAGACAGTTCTGGAAGCCCTGGAAGTTATTTGCTGAAATACTTAACATCAATAAATTAAAAAGATAGAGTGCCATACACATACTTCCAACCACATAGCTCGGTCCCATTAGCTTCTCTGTGATTTGATGTGAGATATTTGGGGATTCCTGCTCTTTGGGCATTTGTTTCCTCTTTAGTTTCATTGGATTGAGGCAGTGACCTTTTCAGAGTGGGGAGGAGCTCTCAGAACTCCCCTAACTGCATCCTGCACAACACCCAAAACTCACAGAAAGGAGTTATCACTGCTGGGTGAGTCCAAGAGATGCAGGAGGACAACATTGTACCAAGAGTGAGGGGCACAGGAATGTGTCCAGGTTTTAGTTCTCTCTGTTAATTAACAGTTGTTTTCTCTGTCTGGGCTCACAGGCCACTCCACAGCAGAAAATGGATGGATCTCCTTGGCAGAGCTTCAGCAGTGGGGCATCTTCTGTCTGAGCTCCAGACACCAAGGGACCTTGTGCCCTGACTCCACTGCTGTCTGCAGAGCTGGATCTGTGCCCCCACAGGGGTGAGAGAACAGCTGGTTTGCAACCTCTTGTAGCCGTGTCTCTCAAGGCTTTGGGCAGAGTTTGAGCTTCCTCCCCACATGCCCAGGTGCCCAAGGGCAGGTTGGTCAGAGCAGCACAGGTGAGTGTCCTGACAGAAGGAATTACTGCAGCACAGGGGAGGGAAAGCAGCGCCTGCTCAGGCCTTCAGCTGTACCTGGGTTTAACTTGGCTCCAGTGGCACAGCCAGGCAAGACACTGCACTGTCCCTGGAGCAACACACCGTGCTCCCCACTGCACAGGACAGCTCCCACCAACAGGAGCACGGCACAAAGAGGTGGGGAGGGGGTCTGCAGCTTCCCAGTGCTGCGGGACAGCAGGGGGGGCAGGGAGAGCAGGGACATGAGGGGAGTTTCCAGCCTTAACACAACCCCAGTGGCTACTCACAGTAGCAGACTCCAGACGTTCCCTGAGGAAAGGACGAGCTAGCCGTGTCCTTTTTGGGCCTCCAGAAGCCATTTTGGAGGGAGGATGACGCAGATGAGCAACAATGCCTCAATGAAGCTGGAAGGAGCAACAGTGGAACTCTGAAAATCCAGAACCCAGAACCAGTACATGGCAAACTAAAGGGATATACTAGTGCTAAAAATCTTATATTATTTGAAAGTAGCTAAATGCTTGTTTGGCATAAGTAGCTAGTATTGTTAGGCCTCTAGTTGGACTTTAATTGAAGTATATGGCTATGTTGTGCAATTCAAAGATGGATCATACTGAAACCTGGAGCTAAAAATCTGAAACTTAATGTCCTGGGTTGATGCTAAATTGTATCCCCATTCGTCTGTTTAGGGGTCTCGCCCTGGCCTGGGCCCGGCCTTCCCAGGGCGAGACCCCTGCTCCGAAAGCTGCAGACTCTTATGTTTTGATGGCTTATCTCCCACTGAAACTTGAACAGAACTCATTCATCTTTTAAGTAATCACTATAGGAAAAAAATGTATAGACTAATATATTTAGGAAATGTTGCATTTCTTCGCTAAAAAAAAAAAAAATCACAGCCAGTAGACCATTTATTGTTCATCCACTCAGCTGTACATGCCACTGAACTGCTGCACCAGAAGACTGGCATTATCACATCCTAAATTTCCTTTTGGCATTCTCTTTCAGAGCATAGATGTGACAAAACCAAAACTTAAAACTTTAGTTAACCTTCCCTTCAAAAAAATTTAGGACTTCCTATCTGACAGAACAGGACTCACTCTCAGAGACGAATGCTCAATGCTCCGACAGAACAGGACTCACTCTCAGAGATCAATGCTCCGACAGAACAGAACTCACTCTCAGAGATCAATGCTCCGACAGAACAGAACTCGGTCTCAGAGATCAATGCTCCTGTAACCTACGTAACATGCTCCTGTAACAATGCTCCTGCACTTAACGAACGGCCTTTGTGACGCCTGCAGGCACTAAGGCTGGAGCAGCCGGCCGGGCCGCACCCTGAGGGCAGCCGAGGCCGCCCCGCCGCCTCAGGCGCAGCCGCCGCGCCCGCGCTTACCGGCCAACCGCAGAACCGCGATTGTCAGCGCCGGGCCGGAATCGGGACCGGGCGGGCCTCGGTCCCCCCTCGATCCTGGCTCGCTCCCCCCTCGATCCGCCTCAGTCCCCCCTCGGTCCCGGCCTGTTCCTGCCTTCGTAACGCCTCGGTCCGCGGGCGGAGCGGGAGGAATCCGCTCCGGGGCTCAGAACGGGACGGGCACGGCGGCAGCGCTCGGTGCCGCCAGACCCTCGGCCCCAGCTCCGCGCTGCTCCTTCACACGGGAAAAACCCAGGGGCTCACAGCTTGTGTTCAGCGCCCAGGACAAGCGGGAATCAGCCAGCTGCAGGTCCTGGGCAGTAACATGTAGCTTCTCGTTCTTCTTAGGGACACACAAATAGGAGAAGCAATTCTCTGTTGTGATGGTTGGTCATCTAATCAGCAGCTAGGACTTAATGTGCCACAAGACTGACATTATCACATCCTG
>VZTB01000549.1:96450-117900 GCA_013397245.1 Thryothorus ludovicianus | reverse complement strand
ATGGACCAGAACTTATAAAAGTGTGGGACCTCGTGGCCAGGCATCCGTTTTGTGACCATTTTGGGGCATCTTGGGTGTGGTCTGGCTGGACTCTTTTGTGGCCCAGGTGTACCCATTGAGGCCTTTAATAAATATCTACTTTTTCTTCTTGCTCTGTCTAGTCTCTGTTCCAGGTCAGCCTCCAGAAGGCAACAGAACCAGGCAGCCAATACTTCTTGAGCTATACTTGCTGATATTAAAGAGGCAGCTCATAAAGCTCTTTTGCAAGCCCAGCCGACAGGGAGCCCTGAAGGGGTTTATACATGAATAAGAAAAGGATGATCTGTACTGTTCACTTCCTTCATAGATTGATTAACACAGGCAGGTGAAAGACAATGTGATGACAACCTAGCCTGACCCCATGTACTTCATAATTTAGCTTTTGGAAATGCTAATGAAGAATGTAAAAATATTATAAGTGCTTTACCTGGAATACAGCCAGAACTGCCTCAAATGATAGAAGCTTGTAGCAAAATAGGCTGTCCTCAGCATATAGCTACTATACAAGCTGACACTTTAAGAGAAAGGATTGAGAAAATTTTATCAGCTCAAGTACAAGCTTTTGCCATACATGCAGAAGCAATAGTTGAGAGACTTCCAAAAACCCTCTCTACTCTTAACTTAGCTCCTCAACAGCATGCTTCTAATGCTGCAATGAAAGATGAGACTGATAAGAAATAATGTTTCTGATGTGTAAAGCCTGAACATGTAATAAAAAACTGCCCAGAGCCTGCAGAAAAAACAAAGCCACTCACTCTTTGACCTAAATGCAGAAAGGAAAAACATTTTGCCAGCCAATGCCATTCCAAAGTCAGTATTTTTGGAAAACCTTTATCGAGAAAGTGAAAAGTGAGCTTTCAGCGCCACCGCGTGACGATACAAATCGTGGCAGCTCAGCAAACCGAGAATTTACGAGAGCTAAAGCAGATTGAAGGCTTAGAGCAGACACCATCCGTGAATTTAACAGTTATTTCCCAAGCGATCCTGAATTACTGCCCTCAGGGGCACAACCTGAACTGGCAACCTCCAAATTAATATTTTTTACAAGTGAGATCCGTGTTGCAGTACTCACAGGAGTTATTGGTACAGCGCAAAAGAAACAAGACTTTCTTATTCTAGGCAAAGATTGAAACCGCTTTTTAGGAGTTATTGTTTTTCCTACCCTTGCTTCAGCTAACTGTAATGAAGAACTTAGAGTTTTAACTCAAGCATGGCAACCACCATTGCTACTTCCAGAAAAAACACCAATAGCAACAGCTATTGCTTTACCAGCTAACCTAGTTGAATGGGTTTGGTTAGCAGAATGCCAGCAATCAGCACCTGAAAGCTCAGACATGGGGACTGATGTCTTTTGGGTAAAGTGCATTAGCTATGCTCGACCACAGGTAATAATAACTAAACAGTTACAATTACAGGCTTGCTAGACACCAGTGCAGATGTCACAGTGATATCTCGTGTGTTTTGGCCTAGAGATTGGCAGTTAATAACACATTTGGACTCTCACAGGGATTGGAGGAGCTACAATATGTTTACAAAGTGAACATAGGATTACTGTTACAGAACCAGAAAGAAAAACAGCAGTCATACATCCCTTCATCATGCAAAACCCCATCACAGTATGGGGGAGAGACCTGCTGTCACAGTGGGGAGCAAAACTAGCAGTGGGTTTTTGATGGGGCCACAATGGCACTCACCACTCTAAAGCTGTCATGGAAAACCAAGAATATTATTTCTAGAAGATAAGAAACTGAGTGCTCTTAGAAAATTAGTAGATGAAGAATTGAAAAAGGATCACATTAAACCAACAAACAGCCCCTGGAATTAACCAGCAATTGTCATACACAAGAAAACCTCTGACTCTCTGAGATTGCTTCATGATCTTAGAAAAATTAATGAAGTGATTGAAGACATGGAACCTCTACAACCTGGACTTCCTTCTCCTTTTCAATGATCCCAGGAGATTGGCCTCTTGTTATCATCGATCTAAAAGATTGTTTTTTCAGTATTCCACTTCATCCAGAGGATGCTTCTTATTTTGCCTTTTAAGTTCCAAGTATAATAAGACAATAACCTTTGCAAAGATATCACTGGGTAGTTTTACCCCAAGGAATAAAGAATTCACCTGCTATTTGCCAATGGTTTGTAGCACAAGCCTTGTCTCCAGCTCAACAGAAACATCCTCAAGCGATGATTTTACATTACATGGATGATTTCCTTTTTGCAGCACCAGCAAAAAAGGATATGGAAGAAGCTCATGACTATGTAATCACAGAAGTTAAAAATGCTGAACTAGAAATTTCTACACCAAAGACACAAGAAACCTCACCTTGGAAGTATTTAGGATGGAAAATAAAAGAACAGTCAATTAGGCCACAAAAAATACAACCTTGGACCAATTCTAAAATTTTGCAAGATTTACAACAGCTTTTAGGAGAAATCAATTAGATTAGATCTGTCTTAAGGATTACAAATTGAAACCAATTTTTGATTTGTTAAGAGGAGACTGTAACATTAGATCTCCTAGAATTCTCACACCTGAAGCTCAGAAAGCCCTTGAAAAAGTCACTGAAGCTTTTCAAAAAAGACAAGTACATTGTTGTGCTCCAGAAAAGCCCTTTTTTTCGCAATATTAGGAGAAAAAATACAGTTGTATCATATTTCAATGGGACACTTCTGAAAAAGACCCTTTACTGATAATAGAGGGAATTTTTTTGCCTTACATGTCACTACAGGGACGGGCACAACACACAGTTACAACCAAAAGTTTCCAAGGCAGAAAAGCATTTAATTTATCCATGCATCCCTTTTTATACACCAAAGCATGCACTCAACTCATTGGCTCCATTAGGACAGCCCCATCATTTTCATACAAAGCACCCAACTCCATCACCGTGAGAAAGTGCCTGCAAAAAGTTCAAACATAGATTATTCTTTCTATTTTTCAGCCACAGGTGTTCTTTGTTTGTCTCTATTCCCTCAGTTTCCATGTTAACAACCTTGCTTTCCTTCTCTTCACAGATAAACACAAATCTTATCAAATTCTTCTGTTAGCTCCTTGTCCTAGGGTGATGTTATGATGTTTGTATCCCCATTCGTGTGTGCTATTTATGCTGGATAATAGTTCTGTGCCTTTAAGACTGACCCTGAAGAGCAAATGTTTTGTTTTGGTTTTTGCTATCAGCCTCTCCCCCAAGGCCAGTAGGACACAGAGATGGGCAATACCTGGTGCTGTTTTGGCTTTCTTGCTTTTGGTTTTTGCTCTGGCTCTCGCTCTTGCTTCTGCTTTGCTTCTGCTTTGCTTCTGCTTTGCTTCTGCTTGCTCATTAGCTCGTTTACCTAACAGTCCAAATTTCTTCCTGGACTGTTTCTCCTTTCCCTTTTGGACCTACTCAAACCTACTCCAGACTGGAACCTGGGAACATCAAAAGTTTACACCCTGTGGCCTGCAGCAGCTGCCCCAGCGCAGCAGGGATTGATAACAGAGCGACCACCCCTGAGAGAGACTTCTGAATTTGTCATCTTTTTCAGAGCAGTGAAAGAGTGGTACCACCTAGTGTTGTTCATTTTGTGTGTTGGGGGGTGCTGTGTCTGTTAAACAAACAGGTTCTTTCCACTTCTCTCCAAGGAATTCTTCCTTAACCAGTGGGGGGGAGAGGGGCCATGTGGGTTTGCTTTCTGAAGGGGCTCCCTTTGGAGAGTCTCTCCCAAATTTGCCCTAAACCAGGACACTTCTTCTCTTGGTATACAGACCAGCTCTTAACTGACACAATTTGCCAGAGCTACACTGGCTCTGTCACTACAATCTGCGCTGAGAGTGGGCCACACCCCAGGGGCAGGATGACCTGAAGTGGGACTAGAGCAGTTGCCTTATGACCTTTTTGGCAGTCAGTCTGCACTTGATGGAGACAAGGAGGAGGGGGTGGTCTTTTGCATAGGATAAAAGAGGATTTTATTACTCTGGGGAATATGATTGCAAAAGACAGAAAATGCAAGTGTACAACAGCTTAAATATGAGGGACATCTAAAGGGAGGATATCATGATTAGCTAATCGGAGGTATCCTAGGGAGGGGTAAAGGGCAGGGTTCACAAAGGTATTGTCCAATAAGGGAGGTCGGGGGGGAAATTGGGTCACATGGACTTTAGGGGATTTCCAAAGGGGAATTCCAAGCAGAGGGTTGGCAAGCTAGGACAAGGCAGGATTGACAAGGAACTCAGGGTATATTGACAAGGTGGGTAGGAGAGTTGGACCAAACCATTACTTGGGCAATAACAGAATATACTATTAACAAGTAACACACTGCAACATCTCCCCATTTTCTGTTTAAGAAGGAGAGTTGTGGCATTGAGGAATAGATTCTGATTGGGGGTACATGTTTCTCCACAAGACTACTGTGTGGATACTGCTATATGATTGACTTCTTTGGTGGGAGATGGTATTTTGGATAGTCTTTAAAATAACACTCTACAGAATGCAAAAGGCAATTAGAATAAGAAATATAACTGAGGAAATCAATAGGAGGGTCTTGACAATAGAAGCTACCCACCCTGCTTGTCCTTATCATTTAAAGATGGAATTCAGCCAGTCCTCATTTTCTTGTTTGATGTCTCTGATGAGTTCTTGCATCCTATTGATGGAAGTGTGGATGCTTTTGCTCTTGGATGTTAAAATAAAGAAACAGAGCCCTTCAAATCCTCCATACTCATGGCTATGGGCAAGAAGCAGAAAGTCAATGGCAGCATGATTTTGTAAAGTTACTTTCTTAGTTATTTCTTCATCATATAGTAGGCCAATGAGAGCGATTGATGTTAAATTGCTTGTCTTGAAACGCAGCAGTTTAAGTGGCCTAATTCACTTAGAGTTTTGCTGAGGCTACCCAGGGCAAAAACAGGGAGAGAGCAGTTTTTTATAGGTGTGACACTAATTAGGTGAAGAATGAAACGGCACAGCACTGGGCTTATCTAAGCAGCGTACTAAATTGTAAAAAGCCCAGCCAAAGCTCGTTCACAGTCAGAATCAGCTGAGAATGCTCCTGCTGCTTTATAATACACAGCTCTTGAACTTCATCTCAAAACGTGGTGATAAGCTTTCCCTTAGACCTTCAGTGTTGCAGAGTTTTGCAGAACAGAAAGCATCCTTAAAGTATGTGCTCTCCAAACAGCTCTGAAACAGCACTTAGCACACTGCCTGTCAGCACTTTCCTTCTCAGAGAGGTGTGCTCATCTGCATTTTCCACTCTCACAGCTCAGCTGCCATCTTTTGGCAGCTGGTCTCCTAGCAAAAGGCTCTCAAAGTAAAAGCCAGTGCAGGGCAGCACCTCCTACTTTCCTCAAGTCATTAAAATCGAAGGTCACGGAAAAAAACTTTCAAACAATTTAAAGTTAGAAAGTGGTATGTTAAATAATGCTAGCTGGCGGTGTGGGAGTTGTCTCCAAAAGGTGAGACCGTGCTTGTACAGAGTTTTCTACCTTCTATTTATTTCCCAAAATCTTACGTACAATACATATGCATAACCCCAGCACCTCCCATCCCTGTATGGCATTAAAATAAGAACCATGCGTGGGCAATTCTTCTCCTGTTTACGTTGGTGGACTTGAAATGGGTTGGTGGTCTCAGAGATGAAGTCAAGAAAGTCTTCATCAGATCCCTGTGACCCTCTGGCACACTTCAAGATCCCCTGCTTTGTGACTGACTGCAAAAAAGTCCAGGTGTTTGGCATTGTTTTACAGGTTTAAATACATTCCTATAGCGGTCCACATGCTCCACTTTCTTTTGCAAATAAGCTCATAAAAGTAAACAATAAAAAAATTAATTCTAGCTTAAGCATTTAATAATGTATCAAACATCAGTAGATTTTGCTCCAAACTTTCAACTAAAAAATTTTAACTGTTAAAATCATGATTCATCCCTATGTCAATGACATCAAACTCACACAATGACCATGTCCTTCCCTTCTCCACTGTTTCTAAGACAGTGTTCTCTGCATCTCAGAGCTTAAAGGCAAGGCATAAGTGTTTCCACAGTGGACTGCAAGAACAATGCATAGCAGCACTAGTAGCTCTTGTTGACTTACCAGTGTGGATGCACCCTTTTTTTACAGCCAGGATGCTGAGCACACCAGTCTGGTGCTCCATGGCTTCATCCTTCACCCTTTGGATCCTGTCATGCTTCCCTTCTTCCAGAGGCAAATCGTCCACTACTTCTGAACACTGTCCTGGCAACCAAGTGCTCCTAAAGTACTGCTTCTGCCAAAACACGACTGGCTCATGCAGTTTCCTTCTGAACCCTAAGAGCTACATCATTCTACCTTTCCTGTCATCTGAATCTAAACACAAAGCTTCTCAGCTATATCTCCAGGAAAGACTGCGCCTAGACATCATTTTCGCACTCTCGCAGCTCACTTGCCATCTTTCAAGAGCTGCTATCCTAGCAAAAGGCTCTCAAAGGAAAAGCACTGCAAGGCAGAAACTCTTGCTTTCCACACATCAGCCACATAAAACACACACAAAATCACCATGTCCTTCCCTTCTCCACTACAACTATGACTGTGTTCTCTGCATCTCAGAGCCTAAAGGTGAGCGAAAGTTCTTTCCACAGAGGACTGCAAGATAAATGCATAGCAGCACAAGTAGCGCTTGTTGAACTTCTTCCTTACCACTTCCAGTGTGCTTGCATGCTTTTTTGACAGCCAGGACACTGCGCACACCAGCCTGGTGCACCACAGCTTCATTCTTCCTCCTTTGTATCCTGTCATGCTTTCCTTCTCCTGGAGGTGACTCATCATCTACTTTTTGCACTGAACACTGTCTGGGCAGCCAAGCACTCCGAAAGAACTGCTTCTGTCAAAACACGCCTGGCTCGTGCAGTTTCCTTCTGAACACTGCAATACATAGCATTCTGCCTTTCCTGTTGTCTGAATCTAAACGCAAAGCTTCTTGGCTAACATCCCCAGGAAAGAACTTCGCCTAAACATTACTTCCCACTCTCGCAGCTCACTTGCCATCTTTCAGCAGCTGCTCTCCAAGCAAAAGGCTCTCCAAGCAAAAGGCAGTGCAGGGAAGCACCTCCCTGCTATCCCCACATCTGGCACATCAAACACACACGAAATCACTGTGTACTTCCCTTCTCCACTACATCTATGGCTGTGTTCGTGATCTCTGCATCTAAGAATCTAAAGGTGAGCCACAGTTCTTTCCACAGTGGACTGCATGAGAAATGCCTTGCAGCACAAGTAGCTCTCCTTCAAATGATTCCCTACGACTTGCCAGTGTGGATGCACGCTTCTCTTACATCCAGGGAGCTGTGCACGCCAGTCTGGTGCTCTGCGGCTTCGTTCTTCACCGATTATATCCTGTCACGCTTTTCCTTCTCCTGGAAGGAAGAAGGAGAATTCCTGGAGGCAAAGCATCAACTACTCATCGCACAGAGCACCGTCCGGGCAGCAAAGCTCTCTTAAAGCATTGCTTCTGCTGAAAAACACCTGGCTCATGCACATCCTGTCTGCAGACTAATTATCATAGCATTCTACCTTTCCTGTCATCTGAATCTAAAAGCAAAGCTTCTCTGCTACATCCCCAGGAAAGAACTACACCTAAACATCATTTTCGCACTCTCGTAGCTCACTTGCTGTCTTTCAGACAGCTGCTCTCCTAGTAAAAGGCTCTCCAAGTAAAGGCAAGTGCATGGCAGCACCTCCTGCTTTCCCCAAGTCAGGCATATCTAAAACACTCATGAATTCACCGTGTTCTTCTCTTCTCCACTGCATCTACAACTGTGTTCGTGTTCTCTGCCTCTCAGAGCCAAAAGGCACGCTGCAATTCTTACCGCTGAAGACTGCAAGGGAAATGCGCAGCAGCACAAGTAGCTGTCGTTGAAACGCTTCCTTATGACTTACCAGTGTGGATGCACACTTTTTGTACATCCAGGGGGCTGCACAAAGAAGCCTGGGTCTCTGTGGCATTGTTCTCCGTCTTCTGGAGCCTGTCAGACTTTCCTTCTCCCAGAGGTGAATCGTCGACTACTTCTCACACTAAACACTGCTCATGCAGCAAAATGCTCCTAAAGCACTGTTTCTGCTGAAACACATTTAGCTTGTGCACTTTCCTTCTGAACACTGTGATCCAGAGCATTCTGCCTTTCCTGTCATCTGAATCTAAACACAAATCTTCTCGGCTAACATCCCCAGGGAAGAACTGTGTCTAAACATCATTTTCCCACTCTGAGACTATGACTGTGTTCATGTTCTCTGCATCTCAGAGCCGAAAGGCAAGCTACAGTTCTTTCCACAGAGGACTGCAAGAGAAATGCATAGCAGCACAAGTAGCTCTCATTGAAATGCTTCCTTCTGACTTGCCGGTGTGTATGCATGCTTCTCTCACAGTAAGGAGGCTGTGCACAGCACTAGGGACCTCTGCAGCATCGTTCTCTATCCTTTGAAGCTGGTCACACTTTTCTTCTCCTGGAGGCGAATTGTTGACTAATTCTTGCTGTGAACACTGTCCTGGCAGCCCAGCACTTGAAAAGCATGGCTTCCACTGAGAAAGACCTGACTTGTGTGGTTTCGTCCTGAACCCTAAGATCTACAGTGTTCTGCATTTCCTGTTGTCTGAATCTAAACGCAAAGCTTCTTGGCTACATCCCCAGGAAAGAACTACACCTAGACATCATTTCCCTCTCTCGCAGCTCACTTGCCATCTTGTGGCAGCTGCTCTCCTAGCAAAAGGTTCTCGAAGGAAGAGGCAGTGCAGGGCAGCACCTCCTGCTATCCCCATGTCAGGCACATCAAACCCACACAAAATCACCATGTCCTTCCCTTCTCCACTGCATCTACCACTGTGTTCATGTTCTCTGCTTCTCAGAGTCAGAAGGCAGGCTGCAACGTTTTCCACAGTGGACTGCAAGAGAAATGTGCAGCAGCAGCAGCTGCTCTCATTGAAATGCATCCTTACAACTTGCCAGAGTGGATGCACGCTTCTCTTGGTGCCAGTATGTGCTCACACCACTCAGGTGCTCTGCAGCTCAGTTGTCCACCCTTTGCATCCTGCCAAGCATTCCTTCTCCCGGAGGCGAATTGTCAACAACTTCTCGCACAGAGCACCTTGCCAGCTGCAAAGAACTCCTAAAGCATTGCTTCTGCCAAAACACGCCTGATTCAATCACATTCCATAGAAAGACTACATGCCATCTCATTATGCCTTTTTTTGTCGTCTGAATCTACACGCAAAGCTTCTCAGTTACACCCCTGAAAGAAAGGCGCATTTCCCACTCTCGCAGCTCACCTGCCATCCTTCGGCAGCTGCTCTCCTAGCCAAAGGGTCTCCAAGCAAAAGCCAGTGCAGGACAACTTCTCCAGCTTTTCCCATATCAGGCTCTCACAAATTCTCTGTGTACTTCCCTTCTCCACTGCATCTACCATGGTGTTTGTGTTCTCTGCACCTCATAGCCAAAAGGCAACCTACAAGTCTTTCCACAGAGGACTGCAAGAGAAATGCGTAGCAGCACAAGTAGCACTTGTTGAAATGCTTCCTTACATCTTACCAGTGTGGATGCACTTCACTTACTATCAATATGCTGCTCGTACCAGCCTGGTGCTCCACGGCTTTGTTCTCTGCCCTTTGTATGCTGTTGCACTTTCCATCTCCCGCAGGCAAGCAGACGGCTGCTTCTCACACAGCAGCGTAGCACTCCTAAAGCATTCCTTCTCCCAAAACACATCTGGCTCATGCACTTGCCTTCTGAAGACTATGTAGTGTAGCATTTCATCTCTTTTGTTGTCTGACTTGAAACAGAAAGCTTCTCAGCTACATCCCAAGTGAAGATCTGCACGCAGACTTTAAGATTGTTTCCCCTGAAACTTGAATTTGTGCCACATTTAAGGGGCAGTCCTCTTTCTTTCGCAACCTGCCAAGCACCACCAAGAGCTGTGCTCTTTGCGTGGTTCTTTTCAGCTTCACTGCTCAAATGCCTTGCAAGGATTAAAGTCCCAGAGAGACAGAATAATGTGACAAGACAATGAACACATTCTGCCTGCCCTCTTCTTGTTGCCCAGATTGTGGTGCTGTGGTGAATGTCTTGGACACTGAATGACTACCCTAGAAAGTGTTTCTCTCCTGCCACAGTTTGCTGAGCGACAGCTACATGGACAACTTGGACTCTGCTGAACAAAAAGGATATCAGTGTACTTAAAGTTGAGGAAAAACTGTGCTCAACACACAGTGGTTCTGTGTAGCACACATGCTGAAAAGTGGCAAAGCTGAGTCACACTGCTGGGCTTCACTTCCATCTGGATCACATTAGGTGAAGAACGAAGTGGCACAGCACTGGGCTTGTCTGAGCAGCGTACTGAATGGCAAAATGTCCAGCAAAAGCTCGTTCACAATCAGAATCAGCTGGGAATGCTCCTGCTGCTTGAAAAAGTGTAACATGCAGCTCTTGAACTTCATCTCAAAACGTGGTGACAAGCTTTCCCATACCCCTTCAGTATTGCAGAGTTTTGCAGAACAGAAGGCACCCTTAAAGCACGTGTTCTCTGACCAGCTCTGAAACAGTGCTTAGCACACTGCCTCTCTGTATATTCCTTCTCAGAGAGGAGTACTCGTCTACATTTTCCACTCTTGCAGCTCAGCTGCCAACATTTGCTCTCCAGGAAAGAGGCTTTAGAAGTAAAAGTCAGAGCAGGGCAGCACCTCCTGCTTTCCCCGTGTCAGTCATGTCAAACTCATCCAATCACTGTCTTTTCCTTCTCCACTGCATGTACACCTGTGGTCTCTGCACCTCAGAGCCTAAAGGCAAGTGTAATTTTTTCCACAGAGGGCTGGAAGAAGAATCAAGTAGCATCACAAATAGCTCTCATTGAAATGCTTCCTTACATCTTGCCACTATCGATTTGACTACAAGGGCAGTGGTAGCTGCAGTTCTCTCACACTCAGTATGCTGCCCACACCAGCCTGGTGCTCTGTGGCTTTGTTCTTCTCCTTTTGTATTGTGTCCCACTCTCATTCTTCCACAGGTGAAAGAATCGTCATCTACCTCATGCATAGAACATTTTGTCGACAATGAAGCCTTCCTAGGTTGTGCTTCTACCAAAACACCTCTGGGTCATGCATTTTCCTTCTAAGAGCGACACAGCCCCACATTCTCCCCCTCTTGTTGTCTGAATCTAAACGGAAAGCTTCTCAGCTACACCTCGCACAGTTCCATGACAACTGCACACACAAACCCAGTGTTCTGTGGCTTCATTTTTTGTCTAATGTAATCCAAAGACAACCAAAGCACAGTAATGCCATTCAGCTTTGCTGCTTTTCTGCTCATACACGATACAGGACTACTGTGTTTTATGCACAGTTATTTCTTAGCCTTATGTACACTCATATCTTTTCTGTTCTGCAGGGTCTAAATTACCCATGCAGCTCTTGCTCAGGGAAATGTGGCTGGAGAGAAGCACTTGCTGGATTAGTCAATCTATGTTCAAGGCATTGAAGACCACAATCTCAGCAACGGGAAGGGGCCATGCACGACATGTTTTTGTTTGTGTTGGCACATTTTTCCATGCAAAATGTCTGTCTCTCCCAATCTTTAGTCCTTGCAAAGCTGAAATGTATGGGATGGACTTTGCGATAAGAAGACCTGTGCAGAGGGAGCAGCAATATGGCAGAACTTGGCAGCTTGTAAAAGCAAGAGGACAGACCCTTGAATGCAATTCAAATACATTTTCTACAAGTTTTAGAGGCACTCTCCATGCAAGCTTGTTGTCTTAGCACAGTTCTCTGCTTGAGACGTAACTGAGAAGCTTTCCATTTAGAATCAGATGGTAAGAGTTGATGCTAAATTGTATCCCCATTTGTCTGTTTAGCTCAGAAATAAGTGTTGCACCTTTAAAAACCGGATCTGAGAGTGAAGGAGATGCGGTGGAATGTCTGAGCTGGTTGTTTTCTAAACATAAAGATATGTCCTGCATGTCTTCTTCTCGTCACCCAGATTGTGTTGCTGTGTTGAATGCCTTGGACACAAAACAAGTACTCCAGTGAGTGCTCCTCTCCTCCCACATTTTGCTGTGTGAAAGTTACATGAACAGTTTGCACTCTGCAGAAGAGAAAAGATATGATTGTACCTAAAGCTAAGGGAAAATTGTGCACAACATGCAGTGTTTCTGTATAGTATACACGCTGAAAAGTGGCAAAGCTGAATGCCATGGTTGGGCTTCAGTTCTGTTTGTATCAGATAAGGTAAAGAATGAAGCTTTAGTGTGTGAACATTCCCTTGGTGTCGCTGCATTTGGACCCTGACTCTGTGAAACAGAAAGCTTATGATAAAACGTAGTACTAAGAAGGAAAGTGCCCCTAGCAGAGTATGTGCCTGTACTTTGATGGGTGCAGTTGAAATTGTAGGCAGCAAGACCTTTCTCAGCTGGCAGTGTCATAAGCTCAGTTTTTGTCAGCTGTTTTCAAGTTTGTTAGCTGACTCTGAGAGAGTGAAAAGCTTTTTGTTAAGGCAAATGACTTGATGTTTCCCTTTGAGCAAGGTGCAAAGAGTATATGCAGTTAGGAGAGGAAGATCAGCGAAATCTTTTTGTGGTGGCACTGTAGATTTGAGAGCACAGACGTTTCTGACTTGGCTCAAGTCGGGCTGGGTGCACTTCCTTCTTTTGTGAGTGAACAGAGCAATCGTGTGCTTGCTTTAATGAGGGCTGATGATGCCCAGGAAAAAGGCAAGCACTTTCCTGTCCCAGCCCCATTCGTGTGGGGCAGTTCAGGGAAGAGCTCCACTGTGAATCCTGGCCCTTGGAGACCGACCGACAGCTTGTGCTCCTGCAAGTAGACAGGAAGGGAGAGGAATCATAAATCATAAATCATGTTTGAATGGGCATAAATAGAAATGAGATCAGGTCACACTGCTCATAAAGTTTGCCACAAGGAAAGCTAAGCATTGTAGCAGGCTACCCACAGAGGTGGTGCCATCTCCATCCCTGGAGTTCCTCCCAGCCTTGCTGGATAAAATCCTAAGAAGCCTGGTCTGATTTACCGCTGCCCCACCGTGTTCTGGAGGCTGGGCTGTGGGACCTCCTGAGGTGCCTTCTGTCCCAAGTTGTTCTGTGATTCTGTCACAGAACTCTGCAGCAGATCTCACCGGTTTCACCTTTACTTCATTGAAATAATTATTTTATTATTAAGATTGGACCCCGTTGTCAAATGAAGCTATGTTATAGGATACATGATATATCAGGCTTCCTTTGGAAAAAAACAGGATATCCCATTTTCATGTGAGAAATAGACACTAACTTTTCCTCTGCTGCTATGGATCAGAAGAGATGTCGAAAAGGTGATTTTCCTTGGGATTGATGAGGCTAAGGAGAAATGTCTTGGCTGTGACTGTATTTCTATAGCCTTTTCCAGCTGTGGCTGTAGGAAAAAAAAAGCTGTTAATTTCCTTTTTCCCTGGAGTTCCTTGAGAGATGAAGGTCACACTAAGTCTGGCTGTGTGGCTTTTGGAGGTGACATTTGAGAAATAAGTTAGCCTAGGCTTGGGGTGACACAACTCAGAATATGAATGACGGTGTTCAAAACTCAAACAAGATTTCAGAAAAAAACATATCTACTTATTTTCAAACTCTCTTAGAAGCTGACAGATTGAATGTTATGGGATGAAGCTGAGGAGAAGAGATTATATTAAATTCCAGAAATAGACCTCTGTTCTACTTTGGAGTAGTTTCCCATGGGAAGTGTGGGATGCTTCATATCTTTGAAGTTGTGTTTAAAGTGAGACAGGGCTAGAAAACACAGTATAGTGCAGTAAATCAGTAACGCATCCTGCCCTAGGCGAGAGAAGGAAAACAGGCGTGCTTGGTGCTTTGCAAATCTGATTTCTCACATTGTATAACAGTTTTTCAGGAATAAAAATACTTTATCTGAAAATATATTCGGCATCTACTCAGAGAATGTATTTGAAGTCCTCTTCTTTGCACCAGTAATTTAGTCTTATAGCCATTCCATAAAATCCAAATGTCAATTAAACACTGTTATAGTGTCAATTGGAAGGATACCCAGCAAATGAGATTGTATCTGTGACAAATCTGATTTTCAGTTTTTTGGAAGATATGGAAAAAATTTGCATCAAGCATTCTTTTTATTTACAGTCCCAGCTGAGTCAACAAGAGTTGCCAGTTGCTGCTGGTGGGATGGTGGCTCACATTCATGAATTGTCCTGTTAGTTATGCCAAATCTCCTGGGCCTATTTGAGAGCCCTGGGGCCAGACTTTGCTGCTGTCTTTCTGTCATTGTGTTTCTGCCCTTTTGGCGTAGATCTGTGACTGCCCACCCACACCTTAGAGCTTTGTGCAGGACTGGAGTTGTGGAATTTCTGCATTGCTTAAAACCCTCAAATTTAAAATATTATGAATATATCCTCTTAAATGGTACAAGCTTAGCTTGGTTGCATTAAGCAGAGGTTGCATTAAACTTGACTTTCTCTTCTGTCCAGACCTTGAACATACCATGCTACTTCACTTTACAGCATCCTCCTTTTTTCTGCCTTGTGTTTATTTTCTGTTCTTCACCTCAAAGGCAGGTGTTTTTCAAAGCATATTCAATTTGTTAAGATCTACATGCAAATGTCAAATTTTATTTATACTTCATGCTTACTCTTTTTAGACTTCGTAATTACACAAGACAATCAAAATGAGTGAAGGCAAAGGCTTTAATCAATACTTATCTCAGCAATGAAAATATATTGCATCAAAACTATTAAAGATAAATAGTAAAGGTGAGCTGCCTGAATTTGACATCAATTAAACTAACTTGATCTAATCCAGGAAGGCAATCAGTAAATAAATAGAACTTCACAAAAATGTGAATGGACAGTAGAATTAAAACCAATTTGCATAATTGGCACCTGATTGAGCAGGACTTCCTGTTATGTTCCTGGCTTTTACTTTAGGCTTCTTTTAATAATTTGTATCCAGAACTTCTAATGTTCATTTTGCTAGGTGATTGCAGTTGTGGCTCAGTGGGTTTTCCCAAAGATTCCATGAAATAAACCTTTTCAGTTTTTATCTGCTTTTCAAGCATCAAAAGTGGAGAAGTTGTGTGACTATGCCACAGTTTTGTGGTCATAGGTATCGGATGATTTCTTTTTTTTTGACACTTCCCAGTGATATAGGACAACAGATGCCTTCAAGTTTAATAGGACTTAGATAGGAAACACCCCAGCACAGTGTGTTTCTGAGTTGATAGAAAGGCAAGTGACTCTGATACCCCCACATGTCACACCCTGCTCTTCACACCACACAGTGCCTGACCCTTATGATGGTACAGAGAACAGCTGCAAAAAATGAATGGAAAGGTGAGGTGTCAGACTGGCAAAAGTGCATCTTGTTGTAATGTTACCTTTTCTTATACCTGTGCTTGCCTGTGGTTGGAAGGGCAGTAAAAAAAATGTTTTGTTTGCAATGTGGTATCTTTTGTTATATGAAATTACACACAGTAAGATGTTCACATTTTACTTAACCAGTAGTTAGTGTGAGGGATTGAGAGTATGTAAATGTACTGACCTTTGTTATATGGCATATATATATATATACATTCTATGATGTGCTAATGATTTGTTTGTATATCATTGAAAATTAAAAATATATCTTAATATAATTAATGTGTGAAATACCCATTTCATAAATCACTGCGCATATTGCAGCTCTTCCTTGGAGGGTTAATTTATATACCCTGTACAAAACATCAGCAAGCATATTTAAACCTTGTAATCAGAATTAATTCAAGATCTTGAATGTTATGTTCTGTTTTGGGCTCCTTATAGCAGGGAAGACATAGAGGTGTTGGAGCACGTCCAAAGAGAGGCAGCAGAGCTGCTGAAGGGTCTGAAGCACATAAGGAGGAGTTGAGGGCATTCAGTCTGGAGAAAAGGAGGCTCAGGGATCACATTATCCCTCTCCACAACTGCATGAAATGAGGGTGTAGCCAGGTGAGGATCTGCCTCTTCTCCCAGGAAACAAGAAGGTCAAAATGAAACATTCTCAAATGGGATGGTTTAGATGGTTTAAGAAATTAATTTTCACTGAAAGGTTTGCCAAGCACTGGAACAGGCTGCCCAGGGAAATGATTAAGTCCCTATCCCTGGAGATACTTAAAAGAGGTACAGATGTAGCCCTTGGATTCACAGTTTACTGCTGGATTTGGCAGTGTTTGGTTCACAGTTGAACTCAACAGTCAAAGATCTCGAAGATCTTTTCCAGACTTCTAGGTTTTTGTCTTTGCCTTGGGTTATAGGGGTTTGCAACATACTATTTTGTAAATAAAAAATAATTCAGTATTTCCTTTTTACATTATGAAAATTACCATGCATATCTGAAAATATGATTACATTTTTCTTTTGAAGACATTTAATCTTCTGAGCCTCTGACATTGTAAAGTCTTGATGTTCTTTGAGCCAACAGATACAGATATTTTTCCTGGATTGATGACTTTATAAACATTTCTTTTTTTTTTCCCTTTAATGTTTTTTCTTTGAGGACCATACTGTCAGACAGGCAGAAGATGAACCAAGCACTGGACTCTGAACTTAATAATATTAGAATTAGAGAAGTCTATGGGATATTGTCTTTGACGGCTCAGACATTCTGTATTATTTCTCTGATCTCTGTCCTGTTTCTTTATGAACTCATGCACCATTGATGAATTAGTGGAAGACTCATTAATTTGTTTCAGTGAAGAAAGTAATTAAAGAAATTAAAATTAAACTAAGGGGAAGAGTTAAAATTGGAGAAATTATTGACATTTTCTGAATATGTGAACACACTGCATAAAATTCTTCTTTTTATAAAGAGTGGAAAGAGTAGGGGTTAATTTTGCAAACCTCTAGCATAATGTAGAATTTTCTATTAAATTTTATCTGATGTTCTGTTTTATAAAAGTTTTCTGTGACCTTCCAGGAAAACATTGCCTGGCAGGAGTGTTTAGACAAACCTTGATCTGGCCAAATAAAAACATGTTTATCCAACACTGCTTTCTTTTTCAGCAACTAATTTGGAAATACTTTGATGAGCTCAACAGTAAATAGAAACAGTCCTTTTTATAATGAGAAAGAGAGCTTGAATATTGCTTCATAATCACTAAATGCATTGAAATATATTTGGGTTTTCACAGGAAAATAGATTCTGTTAAGATCTATGTTAAATCTGCCATTGGCCTAGAAGAGGGTTTTAGAAATTTATTCATTATTCTTCATGAATACTTTTACCACATGATGGGTTTGGGAATACTGACTCCTTGTTATGTTGTATAAATCTTAAAAAAAACCTTTGCCAAAATAAGAAACGAAGGGAAATCTGATGTTTATCTTCTGAATTATATGAGACTGGTAGAATGGTTTGCTATGAGCTATAGCGATCTTCATTTCTAGTCCAGCATGTGAGACAGTTTGGTCATGAATTCTGAGTAAAACTTGTAAAATTAATTTATTTCCTCTGTTTAAGTTCTCTAGAACCAGTAATGAAGATGTTTGCAATATAACTGTCTGCCATGAGAAATAGCAATCTGGTTAGCTATCAATTATGATAGAATTATCATTAGAAAAGCAGCCAATAATAATCTAGGTAATTTTTTGATGCATTTTGATATATTTTGGAAATATTCCGAACCTCTTATTTGCTTACTTATGAAGTATCAGAAATGGGTTCCTTATGCTGTGCTAATTCCATCAGTAAATTAGTGCTCTGGAAGCCTGATTTGAAGGAAGTGGCTCTTTTTTGCATCCATGTGGCTCAGTATGGAACATGGCTCATTATATTTGATAGGAACATTAGTGACACACAAGCATTTGAGATAAATATCCATGGTTGCTGGATGTCTTTTGAGAGAAAAGTTGCATAAATGCTGCTCATTCTTCTGTTGAACTGGAGGTGCTTACCAGCTGTGCCAAAACTGATTCTTAACCATCATGGTTATGTGTCATGTTCTCAAGTGGAAAGCTGTAGCAGTCGGAGTGTTTTCCTCTCACTGCTCCATCAAACCCGATTTGACTGGGGAGCGTGGCTTGGGAATCGGGATGGTGTCCTGGGTTGATGCTAAATTGTATCCCCATTCATCTGTTTAGCTCAGAAATAAGTGTAGTACCTTTAAAAATTGGATCTGAGAGTGAAGAAGACACACTGGAATGCCTGAGGCAGTNACCAACAGCAACTGAGCCGAGCTACAGCCACGGGAGAGACTTTCTGAATTTGGCATCTCTGTGGTGCAATGAGAGGTTTTTGTTGTTCAGTGTTGCTCCTTCATTTGTTGTGCTGGAGAGTGTTTTATCTGTTAAATAAACAACTTTTTTCCACTTTCTACCAAGGAAATTTTCTTTTCCTATCCCGATTCAGCTAAGGGGAGGGGTGGTTCATCTAGAGGTTTGTTTGTTTTCCTTTCTTTCCCTCTCCCAAATTTGCCCTAAACCAGCACAGATGGGTACGATGGATGAGGCCCAGTGATGTTCTTTAACCCCTTGGTGACCATGTGCTCTCCGGGCATTCCCCGGCTGCATGGACTGCAGCTGCTTCCAGAGGCTGCCTGCTTTGGAGGCCTGGATCCAAAGGCCTGGGGGCATGGCTAACTTGGCTACATTTAGGATTTACCTGGGGGGCAGATATCCAGCTATGTGGCAGGGGCTTAAACTTATAAGTCTAAGGTTTCAACCCCCTGGTCCTCAGGGTCCTAGGCCCTCTCCTTAGTGCAAAGAACTTTTAGCTTGGGCTAAATTTTGATTTATCCCAGCTAATTGGACTGCTACAGAAAGCTGTTAAGAATGTGGAACTTGGACAGATTAATAAAATAAAAAGGACTTCAGAGTGAGCATGGATGTGTTCCCTGTGCTTTTTTATATTAAGGATAATAATTGTCAGAATATATCATAGAATAGCCTCAGAGCTGCTACAAAATACAGACAAGGGCTATTGAGACAGAATCAGGACTGAGAATAGATGATAGAAATTAGGCGAAGACTGAAGCTGCTATTTTTGGTTTTTTTTTAATTACCAGGATTTTACTTTACCCAGAATATTTTACGAGAATGAAGTGAGATCTCAGTTCTGAAGGTACTTCAGCTATCAGATTATTTTTTTTGGGGGGCAAATTGTCTTTATACAAAAAGGAAAAATTTTGGGCTAACATTTTCTGAATTTTTGTGCTAACAAAGAAGACCAATCCTGAGATGAAGAATTTATCCATGTATTTGAGGTTAGTTTCAACTGTGGGAGCTCATAGTGCTATAAGCCAGTCTGAGCTACATGTTTGAAAACCAATACCAGTATAAGTAATTCCAAATATAATGTGCCTGGTTGTATGGTAGGCATGTCAGAAGGGGATAGAATTTTATTAAATTTATATACTAACAAGTCATTCCCTTTGAGAAACACATAATCTGATTACAGAGCACATGAACATTAGGAAATTTTCTTAACATTATTTGAAGGCAAAAAGTACCTCTTGAACAGTTATACCCACAGGTTTCACTCACTATAGCTCATATTTATTTCATATGACTTAACTTGATCATTAAGCAACTGATTGAAATTGTAGGAGGAATTTTCTGGAGCAATGAATGAGTCATTGTGAACAATTCTTACAATGTTATGGCCCTGAATAAATGGTCTTTATAGAATTCATCTTTATCAGCCAGTTCTCATGTCTTTATATAGCTGAACCGTTTTTCAAATTGTCTGGTGTATAGGTGAAAAAAGTTAAGAAATCACTTTCATTGTTATAATTTACTTCAGTTACTGTCCTGATTGTCCAGGCAGAGCTCAGATTTCAGTGAGCTCCATGTGCTTGCACAATTTTTTTGGTCTCAAATCTTTTGGAAGGTTGGCCTTGGTGAAGAAATCCATATGGAAATAGCTTGAGATCTGTGCTCCTGATCTACTGCAGCCAGTGGACATCAATGCACTGGGAAAAGGGTGAGTGGTGCAGAGCTGGCTGTAAAACATGCCACGGTCAGTACAGATAGAGAGTGTTTACAGCAAGAGCAGAACAGATGAGCCTTTGAAGTGATAGGAGTATTCAGTCCCACCAAATTATTGTATTAGGTAGCTTGATGATAGATTTAAAGGATGAGAAGGTATTTGCATAAACAGAAGCATTAGATGACAGTTGAAATGAAAAGCCATTGTAATAAACTCGGCAAGTGACAAGTTTATTTGGTTAAAAAAATGATTTAGTTCTTGGGAGGTGGATGGGGACTTTGAATCAACCCAAGAGTCACCACATAGAAAAGAGCAATGATTTTTCTTCACCTATCCACAGTGAAATCCCCTGAAAAGATTGTTTTGTCTTAATGTGACAGTTCATTCCTACATACAAAAACCTTTTGACAGGTCATTTGCAACACTGCCCTCAGGATAGTAAATTTTTAATCCCTGTCCAGGATCCTTATCTATCATCTTCAGGAATATGCTGCTTGTGCAGCCCAACAAATGTTGTAAGTCCTACAGTGAACAAGTCTTATTACACTCATGCAAACAAACTGGTATATTGTTTTAGGAAACAATTGTTTATGGCAGTTGTCATACAAAAGAATAGGGAATCACCATTTCTTCCATCACCAGAAGGTAATAGAAGCAACAGATTTTGCTGACTTCTGAACTGGAAATAATAGTGACACTCCTGCACAATTTACTGTAAGGTTTGCATCTCTGTATTAAACACATATGGGACGTGGTAAACGTGAATTATCATTAAGATTTTTATCCAACTGACTTTAGCCCATGATCTTAAAAATAAAGCTTTTCCTAGACTGTTTCCTTGTGATCAGCATCTATCTGTTTTTCTAAACAGTCACTCACAGAGAGCCCTAAGTTTTGTTGGTCTAATTAGGGTCTGAATTCACTAAGTCTTCCAAGTTTAAGGAAATATTTTTTTTACAATTTAACTTGAACAAGTGAGTCTCTTGACATTTAAAAGAATAATGTATCTGTAGCCTACATACCTGACCCATAATGAGGGTAAATAATTGTTCAATAGAGTAATATTTTGCTCTTATATTATATTGAATCATGCAGTGTTAGTTCTGTCAAGTGATAGTTACTAATGCTGTGAGAACAGCCAAAATACCTGCATGATCTCTCTGTAGGCTAATAATTATGTTAAAAAATGTAAATTTCACAGTCACATTGTTTGCTGAATTTGAGTGGGCTTTGAGAACAGAAAGAGGAAGAATTTGTGGTTTATTTGTTTAGTAAAACTCAGGTAAATAGCACCGACAAAGTAATGATTTCCTTTTCTGTCACAGTAGGAGAAGACACTGTGCTGAAGATTAATAAATACATTGATTAAAACCAGCCTGGCCAATTCAGTCTTAGTCCCTTTATATACTATTGTATTTTTCATACTCACAGCTTTAATTACTGGAGTTTAAAATGTAGCAGAAAATT
>VZTB01000549.1:67558-96415 GCA_013397245.1 Thryothorus ludovicianus | reverse complement strand
AAGGAAAGGAAAGGAAAGGAAAGGAAAGGAAAGGAAAGGAAAGGAAAGGAAAGGAAAGGAAAAAGAACTGATGGCTTGCTGTGGCAAGATATTAATTTATGCATTTTTAATCCAGTTATTTACTTCCTAATATAGCTTGTATAATGTTTTTTGACCTGGAAAAATGGGTATTCGTGAATATTATAAAGGCATATTATGAGGTTGGCTTTTCACAAATATTAAGATGAGTGCTGTACATATAAGGTTGTTATAAATACATATTATGGTATTGGGTATTTTTTCTTTTTGCGCCCATGTAGAGGGGATACTATATGTGTGGTATGAAAATGGTTTTAAAGATATCGTTTTCTTTAAGAGTAAAGTAAGTTAATAAAATGTCTTTGTTGTAAGTGAACTGACTGCCTGGTCAAAAAAACACCCAGTGAATACCCCTGCTACTGATATGAAGACATCTGCTGCTGATATCCCAGCTACCAGCACTGACCATCTGTAGCAATTATAGACCAAGGCCCAAATTAAGACTGCTAAGAAGACTTAATTAAAACCACAGCCAAGAAACACACATGCTCTAAAAAGGCAGGACCAAAGAGTGGCCATGCAAAACAGTTCCTAGAAACATGGAAATTAGTTCTTAGAAAAGTTTAAATATATATATTTAAGGGGGGAGGGGGTCTCTAAAACAGCAGGTGTGCTCCTGGCTGTTAGCCAGAGACACCCCAGCCATGTATTTTGCTTTATTGCCTTGTCATTATTGTCTTTTATTAAACCTTTTAAATTCTACCAAGAAAGAGAACTTTGTTTTTCACAGTGGATATGCAGATAGGTGAAATACAAATGGATAGTCGGAAACTGCATAAAGTAAATATAATTTTGAAAGCTATGTAAAAATGTGTGCTGGTTTTGCATTAATTCGTTTTTTGGTACAGAAGGAAAGGAACCAGTTATGGATGTAATTCCCTGTAAGGACTTTGGCAGCTTCCTTTAAACTGGACAAAAAACCAATCAGTGGCTAATTTTGAATATTCACACATTGTTAAACCAGTGAAAAAGTTAGGTGCACCTTTGTGAACACACATTTTAAGACAAAAAACCCTGGGAGTCCCTCTCTTCTGGCTTTAGAGCGACTGCCAGGCAGGAGGAAGGGAGGCCATTGGCCGGAAGTGTGTCACAGCTGAGCCCAGCCCAGCTGAGGAGATCCTGGCTGCTCCCATCCCCTCATAGCATGGCTGCTGAAGAAACCTCCATTGTACACAGCTCCTGCTGCAAGTTGCCGAGGGTCTGTCCCGGGAGATCATGTGGCTGAGACCAAGGGGTGGCTCTGCAGGCCTGAGGCAAGATATTAACTCTTTTAGTGCGCAGATGAGACCTGCAAACACCAATGCTCGAGTGAGAAAAAAGGAAAGAGTGAGGACACAGACAGAACAATGACCTTACATGAAGGTCAGTAAAGAAGAAGTTAGGTCCCAGATGGAAGGGATGGAGGAGGTGCCTCAGTTCTGGGCTGAAATCCTCTTTCAGGAGGATTTGGCTATGGGGCTATGGAGAAATTGTGATTGATGCATCAGACCCTTTTTCCCTGTAACTCATTGAAAATTATAGGGGGATGAAATGTTCAAATGGTAGATATGAGGAAAGGCATCTATACTGAAGCAAGCAGACGTTGAAGTAGCTGTGATCCCATTAGAAATTTGAACAGAGAGAGAAAAGAGTGATGAAGACTCTTTGCCCACAGGGAAAGAAGAAGATCTCTGTTACCAGAGATGAAGATGATCTCAGAGATAGATAACAAGAACCTTTGCTTTTGAACAGCTCATCCTTAAAATAGTACCCCATAAGTTGACATGGTCCATGAATGCAGCTGTGGGAAGGCTGCAAGAGAGATGGGAGGGACTTTTGCATAGTGATCAGATTTCCATCTCCCAGACAGCTGATTTGCTGTGACTTTGAAGCCTTGAGAGAATTGTTTCTTGTGAAGGAGTCTCCATGGCATGTCAGGAGAGACTCCCAAAGTGAAGTGATGAAAGACTATTCTAGAGGTGATAACAAGGTGAATGGTTTCTGTATGTTGTCAGTGGGAGAGAAAAGAGGATGTGGAGGGGGAAGGAGGAGAAGTGTTCTGAAGGTTTTATTCTGATTCTTATTATTCTTTTAGTCCTGTCAATAAAGTTTTCTGCATACCCTTTAAAGTTTGAGCCTGCTTTGCTCTTCTCCTAATCCTATCTTGCAGCACAAAATGAGTAAGTATATTCTAGTGGGTGTACTAGCGTTTAGCCAGCACTAGACCCACCACATATATTGGTGCATTGGCCAGGAAATCTCAAATTGACGAACCAAAACCACTATAAAATGAGAGATTCCACTGGCAGAATCTGGAGGACAAATAGAGAGAAGGAAGCAACCTCCATAAGCAAGATGATAATTGTATTGAAAAGCTAAAGGTATATATCTGTGTAAAGAATAATACTGCTTAGCTCAGAATTAAAAGTAAAAATTAGGTGTGTAGTTTGTCATGAGAATAAAGACTAGTTAACCAACAAGTCTGACATCCTATTTCTAGGAGGAGATATTGCTGAAGTAGGAGGCATGAAATCACAGTAAAAGTAAATTATGTAATTCTGGACTGTGAAAGGCTTCTGTCTGTTTGGAATTTATTCTCTGCTGCCTGACAGACTTCTAACCCTGCACTGAAAAAGTAATCGTGGAACTTGAAGGTGACTAGAGCATTGCAAACCACTTTTGATTCAATGAAAAATCTGAAGTCTAAGCTCTGGATAATATATCTAGATAAATGGGCGGCTCTAGTCAGGTAGAAGGCCATAGTTCTTGGAATTTGTAAACTCCCCAAGGATAATGAAATTAGAAATTTAGAAGAATTTATAGGATCCAGTGCAATGCTGTTAGAAGTTGGATTGCTTTCTTATAGAATTTTTTCCCAAAAAGTTGCTAAGAAGCTTTTTGCTAGGTGCTTGGTGAGCACTTAAGGTACTTGGAAGAGACAAAAGAAGTAACTGTCAAAGAGAGAGTGGCACCAACTACACCTCTCTCTCAGGGCCTCCGTGAGAACAGAGAGAGTTCAGTCTTTCGGACCTCACCTGGAGCCTGGAGTGACTTTCTTGAGTCCCCCAGGAATTCAGACCCTGGTCTCTCCCTGCCCTGCCAGGAGCTGCTGCCTGCACCCATGGCTGTTTCAGTTTTGCTCTGGGTTTCTCCACGCTGTTTCTCCTGCCTGCCAGGATGTTTTCTACAGCTCCAGCTACTGCCACCAAACTTGGAATAAACCTCGTCCGTCAGGACTCCTGCTCGCCCTGGAAAGGTGCCAGCCTTGAGGAAAACTGTGACTGTTTCCTACCTCTGTTTGTTTTTAATGCTATAGTTATTATTTTATCTTGTTAGATTCACTAGTAAAGAACTAGTGAATACCAATATCTATGCCTGAGAGCCCCTTTAATTTCAAGATTACAGCAATTCAGAAAGAAGTTTGCATTCTCCATTGCAAGAGAAGCTCCTGCTTTTCCTAACAGACACACCTGTCTTCAAACTAAGACAAATGCATAGTTATTATCTTAAGAATTGTAATTTTCATAGCTGCTTTAAGCCTGATGAACTTTAACAGTGTACCAGAATAAAAGGATAGAGCATAAGTCAGAGAATAAAATATGATTGTTAGGGCTTATTTTATTTAGCAGTAATAAGTCTTCTACTAGTTAGTTGATTAGCCAGCTTGTCTGTATCAGTAGAAGAGATGCAATTGAGCTTCTACTGATTCAGAGAATTTTTTTTCACCCCAATCTCTATATTCAGGGAATGAATATATTCCATAGAAGATGTTTATGTTTTTTAAAGATATTTAATAGTAAAGAGTACTCATCTTCATCAAGTACCTGTTTTTTAACATTTCTACTACAGTCTATGCCCTTGTGTAGGAAGTATAAAGGTTACACATTGAAAGAAATTAGTGAAAGAATGAGCTGATTTTAGTGAAATTAGTGAAAGTATGAGTATGATTTTTCTTTACTGTTTAAAATGAAAACACAAACAAAAGCAGCCAACATCAGTATAGATCCAAACAGGGCTGCAGAAACCATGGTAAACTCACAGCAGGTGGGCATTAGACAGCTGGCAAATAAGATGTTCTGGTGTCATTTTTTATTTGTTGTTTCTGAAGTTCATTATGTCATATTGATGGTTTGCTAACTGAACGTGGCTCCCCGGTGTGCTCATCACACCTGACCATGGTGTGTGCTCCTCTGAACAGGTCATGAGACACTTAACTCTCCTCTACAATGGTGTAAGATGGGTGCTTTAGCACTAATTTACTCAAACTCCACCAAGTTAATAGTGTACAAATAGCTGTAAACAGTTAGGTAAATAAGCAAATATTAGGTAAATATTTACTAATGCAGTGTTCAGTAGACTGCTGGGTGCAGTTTGTGGGGTCTCAACCTTCTTTCTGGAAAAAGAAAAACGTTCAATTGATCATTTACTCGTGGTGGTGGATAAAGAGATGGGACTCAAGCTAGGTGCCAGTATGGAAGCCAATTTCTCATCATTTATACCTTTTAGGTGTGAGCTAAATATACATCCACAGCTTAAGCAACAATTATCATAACAACCATATCTACATTTCTTAATAACATTGCTTCATTCTACCAATGCACTGCCTTGTACAAATATGTAAGGTATTGCAAACTAAGCATTCTTTTCAAAATCCTGCCTGCTTCTGCCAAGGTTTGGGCCTACCAAGGTTAGCAGTATTTTTGCCATGGTTTGTGGCCTACCAAGCTTAGCATATCTACTTCTGTGATGAGTTCAGCCGTGCTTTCAGTTCTGCTTTCTAGCTCTATTGCCACAATTTACAGCTATAATCTGAAGCACCAGCAATGACCTGAAATACAAATCTGGACTTTATATGGACATTTCAACCCATGGATAATTTATTGTTATATGGATACAAATGGATGTGAATTATAATTTGCATTATTGAGTTGTTGATTGTGTTTTGAAGACAAAGTTAGCACCTGTGAAAGAAGATATCAGGGCTAACAGCCAACACTGAAGTATATTTATACATATATTTTATTTATTTTCTGTCCTGCTTTACATATGTATTTCTTGTGACTGAGGCATAGTCAGGATAGTTAACTCCTGCTGTTGAGCGGTCAGAAGTTGATCTTTAGTACTTGAATAAGGCTGCTCAATGGGCTGTCTCAGGTAGCTGCTTGTAAAATATTGCAAAAGCAAACCATAACAAACCAGAGAGAATCTTTCCAACAGCAGCCAGGGAGCAGCCAGGCTGTCCTTGGAGAAGAAAACATTGGAAAAAGGTTTCTGATTTGAGATACACACACTTCATTTTGGTGCTTCCAGGTTCACAAAGCAACACTTGTTATAATTTATGGAATCAGTGTACTTCTCTGCAGTTTCCACCGCTGCTTCGCTTGCTGCCTCATAAAATGTGTATTCATGAGATGAATAATTCTATATTTTCTGCACAGAGAAATCAGATGAATAGGCACTGATTTTCATTCTCAGCGACTGAGAGAGAAGGCAGGCTGACACTGTTACCTTCTTTCACTCCCAGCTTTGTTTGCAAGCTCAGCCATAATTTTTCCCTCTAGTTGTCCTTTTTGCTCTAATTCTTCATAGCTAAATGGAGGGCTTAGAGGTTTACATGTAGATATCTGTTTGTTTTGGTGTACCATTTCATCTTTCAAGAGCAAAAAAGACCATATTTTGTCCAAACATTTATTTGATCCTCACACATCAAATCATAAAAATGTATCCAACATTAATCCTGTGGGAATTCCCAGGTGGATTCCAGACTAATTTGTTAATGTGTTTATGCTGTAACTACATCTTTACATCTTCCCTTCAAAAAGATCTTGCCTATTGAGTGGATGTTTTTGTACTTTTTCTGTGGAAAAACTTTGACTTTTCGTATACAAAGCATTTTAAAATGCTTTATGAAATCCTTGAATGTTCCAGAGCAAAGTAAAACAGGCTTGGAAATATCCTCTGTATGTTCTTATTAGGAGTGAAGTGCATAAAAAATCACAAAGTTTTTCTTACGTGCCAAATCCAAACACTTCAAAAAATTATCACTGACTTTGAATGATAATACTTTGTTTAATACAAATAAACAACCCAATATGAACTTTTTGACATACAGGAACAGTCCAATCATTGTTGCAGAAGATAAGTGTGCAGTTTTCAGCTGGGGTAGAGCTGATTTCATTCATGGTGGCTGGTCTGGGCTGTGTTTGGATTTGTGCTGAACACAAAGTTGGTAATACAAAGGTGTTTTAGCTGTTGCTGAGCAGAACTTGCACAGAGCCAAGGCCTTCTCTGCTTTTTGTGAAGTTACACTGTTGAGGGTGTTGGGAGTGCCTGGGAGGGGACACAGCCAGGATAGGTAACCCCAGCTGACCAAAGGGAGATTTCAGACCATGGGACATCATGCTCAGTGGGGGATAAAGGAGGATGTGGGAACATTTGAAATGATGATATTTGTCTTCCCAAGTCACTATTACCAAGCAGAGACCTTGCTCTCCTGGAGATGGCTGAACTCCTCCTGCTTTTCCTTCGGAAACAGGGAATTAATTCCTTGAGGACTGGGGCTCATATGTTTTCTTAAGATAGTGATGTTGCTTGTGCTGCTGTTGTCAGTTGGAAAAGTCACTGTTCTCATGACAGTCTGTTGCATGACAGTCATTTAAAAATATTCACCAATGGACAGAATATTACACAATTAATTTTCTTGGTAAATTTAGCTTACCTCCCCAACCACATTCTGTGTTTCAGTATCCAAGATGCATGGTGAATTATATCAAAAGATTTACTTCCTTCAAGCCATCACTCTGTTTACAGATATTCCTAATATAATTAATTCAGATTCATAGTGCCTGTCACAAATGACAAGAGTAATTAATTCTGGAATTTGGACTATGGGGTTTTATGTGGAACCCCTTGTCTTTGGGGGATTATGTCTCAAAACCACTTGGGGTCATAATTTATTGTGTCTGAGTCTAATAGCATGCCAGGTTTTCTAAGGTTTCAATTATGATAGTTGAATAATGTAGGAAGCAAAGAAAAAGTAATGGTTCCATGTTTATGGTATTAATTTCAGTCAGCAGAGAAGGAACACTGGGGGCTAGAAACATGTCAACTGCAATATTTCCTGAAGCCTGCACACAAAATTGGGCTGTGTTTTCAAAACTGGGTTAAAGTTTTTCATGTGAATGGGCAATTAAAAAACCAATATGACTTGAATGCTGAAATACGATAGGTGCACACCAGCAAGTGTGTGTGTGTGTTGGTTTGGTTTTATGCTGGGGATTTTTTTCCTATTCTTGAAGACTTTTGAATAAAATCCATCTATATTTGCTGTCTATATTATCATGTGTAGTATTGGAGATCTGGATCCACAAACTCTTAGTCTTAAAATATTACTGTAATTCTTTTTGGGAACTATGCTACTGGAACGGCAGAAAACTTTTCAAAAGTCTGGAGATAGTATCTCTTGACTTAATAGTTAGAGGCAAAAATTTTTATATTATAAATTAGGATAGTCTGATACGATAAATGCATAGTCTGATTGCAAATTTGAATAATTTAGTGCTATTTGCTTTTCTTATGTTTTCTCATTCCTCTCTACTGTAGATCTTGTGCACGTTACCATTTTCTGTGCTTTTTTATTTGTTAATAACAGTTGATTTGAAAATCTGATGGATTGTAAAATCTCATTTATTTCTGTATGCAACAACAATTAACACATGGTCATCTTAAAGTCACACTGTCTCACACCTAATTATTATTATTTGCTAAAAGGTGTAAACTTGGTGACCTACTGCCTGAAAACTTGAACCTGCTAATGACACCTCTTCTACTTTTACTTCTTGTACCATTATTACTAATAATTGTGTCATCATTATACTGGGTTAATTGCTGACTGTAGGTGACTAAGAAACTGTGGTTTTCAGTTTATGAACCAGTGCCCAGAAGAGAAAGGAGCTTTACTTAAATAAATTTAAAGGTAGCATAGTAAATGAAGGGAAAGCTTGCAGACACGAAGAAAAGGTTTCCAGTTCTGCAATAAATTAAGTGGACAAAAAGGAGTTTATCATGGGTGGTGTGGCAAGATGCTGTCTCTCTGGAGTATTAAAAAGAGAGAAAAATAAATGAAAATGCATTAGAGATCATGCAGCAACCATCCTGATGTCTAGGGATATGAGCTATATGACCCAGAGGACCCTTTCTTTTCCTGAAATATATGATTGTGTACTTAGTAACTAAACTCATTTTTCTTATGTTTTTCTAACTTTGCCCTGGTGTTTTCTGATACAGAAATTTCAAGACTCTTGGATAAAAGTGAGAAAAAAACAAGGCTTTATTTATTTAAATTGGTCAGATGAGACCAGACTAAAACAAGAGAAGGTTGTGAACAGTGAGCCCTTGCTCTGGAACTTAGTCTAGCGTTAAACCCAGTCAGCTTTTTGAGTGGGAGCTCATAGAATAATTGTCTGCTGCTGTTCACTGAGAGAATTTACCTTGGTTAAATGCTTTTCCTTGGTCAAAATCTGGCTCCAGGCAAACCTATATGAAGCTCCTTTTTTTCTGCAGAGCACTTATGACCAGGACACATTCTTTAAGATAAGAAACTGGTCTGGGCAATCCAGGATGAGAAAGTTAGGGGCTAAGAGAAGTCTGATGAAGCCAGTATATTGAACTTCTGAAAGAGCTAACCATGGCTGTGGCTTCTGCCAGGCATTATGTGTGTGCTACCTACTTCTAAGGCTTTCTATACAGGGCCAAAAAAATTATGACGCTAAAAAATATCTTGAACCTGTATCACTGTTTTCAGTGAACAAGTGAATTCATGCAAAGCCCTGAGCTACAGCGAAGGTGTGACTACAATCATCCTCAGCAGCTGAGGTTAAAAAGACACAAAACAATCATGAATTTATGCCTAAAGGTAAGTATGAAGTCACTTATTGTCTTGGGTTGCAGTGCAAAATGTAACCAAAAGTATGTGTTCTATCACCATCTGTTGAAACTGGGGCAGTGTGTGTGTGTGTGTCTGGTGTGCGTGTAACCATCTGTCAATAGGCCAGCTGTTAAGAAACCAGCTGGGGCAGTTTCTTTATCTCTTCCATGACCCATCCTCCCTCCAGGGAGAGATCTTCTGCTCATGGGCCAGTGAGTCTCACTGATAAAATTCCATCATCCCATTGGGAAATGCTCCAGCCAGAGGGAGGAGCCAAACATTCCTACCTGGACTAAAACTTTAGATTTGGAACACCAAGCAGCCTTTTCCACTGGATTCTCAGAGGAAGACCAGGCCCATTTATCTCCACTGGGCCTTCAGAGGAAACCTACAACTTTCTACAGGATCAATGTGTCAACAGTACCACTTCTGTCATCCCAGGAGGGCTGCAGCCACCATTTAATTGGACTGCTACCAACACCCTGATCCACAGGGTGTCAGGTTGTATTCTGACTCTGTCAGTGGGTTTGGTGTTTTTTTCTTTTGTTTTTTCTTTTTCTTTTTTTTTTTTTTATATTTCTGCATTTTTATTTTAGTTCTCCTAATAACTGTTATTCATATCTCCATATCTTTGCCTGAGAGCCCCCTTAATTTCAAAATTATAATAATTTAGAGGGAGGAGGTTTACATTCTCCATTCCAAGGGAGGCTTCTGCCTTCCTTAGCAGACACCTGTCGTTCAAACCAAGACACTTATACTTAGAAATATTTAAGAAAACAATAGAGTATAAATTAGGTGTTGCACCTTTCTTGAGGGTCGGTGTATAAATTGATTGTGTCCCTGTAAGCCGGATTTTTTCATTTGCTTTGGGCTGGGCAATGTGCCTGTAGTAACTGGCTTTCTTCATTTAGGAGGTCTAATGCTGTTCTAACAGGCTGCCATGTGAATGGAAGGATGATTTCTATTGGAGAGAGGGGAAAAGCAAAACTTGCAATGCCATTCCCTTGCCTGCTATATACATATGTACTTATCCATGCTGAGCTAAGTAGAGTTCATCCAAAAGTCATGAGGTAATGTAAAAAAATTACAGACAGGAATCATTACTGTGGCAGCCCAACAGCAAATGCAGGGAACATATGACACTGCAGCTCCCAGAGTTCAGTGATTCCAATCCAGAAGGAGATGACCTTTTTGTTTATCTCTGTAGGTGAAATGGAGCAACAGTCCCTTTATGCTCTGGAGACTGTCTGGTGTGTTGATAGGAAATAAATATCTATGTGTGTTTCTACAGGACATTTTTCTTTTAAGCAATGCACAAAGAAAAATGATAGAAACAGGTTAAAGGAATTTACTCTTTTTATCTCTCCTCCACTCTCTCTTTGTATTTTTGGGCATTTAGAACTCCTTCTCTCTGTTTATGTGCCAGTAATTTTTGGTTGCCTTTCTTTATGTATTGCTCAAATGATGGAGGCTATTAGCCTTTGACAGTGAGAAGCAGAGGATTCACAAGGGGGCTGCTGCAGGCAGTTTGCAACAGAAAGCTTTCTGAGGCTTTCCTGGACAGCCACCATTTCTTCATTATCTATAATGGAAGTATTTCTGAACAGTCTGTGATGCAGATAAAACACTGACTGTGAAATGGGTTGTGGACTGCCTGCCTTTCCTGCCTGAAGGAGCTACCATTTGATATAGACATGCTGGAATCCTTTGTCATTCCTTTCTTCCTGCAACACTTTGCATGGGGACATGTCGCTGTGAGAGACACAAGGACACACGGACACCTTCTCTTGAGAAAGTTGAGACAACTATATATTAAAACATCTGACTCCACATTTATAGAATTTCTACACAGACCAGGGATTGGAGAAGAAGGCTGACACCTCTCCTATGCCATTGGTAAAGACAACTGTCCATCAGTTGTTTTCCACACAAGAGAAAGTATGAACAACAACCTCGTCTTATCAAACAGACTTCTGATAAGGACACTCTTGAGCGTGAGAAAGCAGCTAGCTACTGTGAAAACAGCAAGGTAGAAAGTGCATTAGGAAAAACCTGAAAAATCAGGGCGACAGGGACACATTACAGGTATGGGAGCCCTTAAACTTTGTTTATTAAAGTATTCTTTGACCTTTCAGGTGCCCCCATTCTCAGAAAAAAGACTGTTTTACTTCTCTTTGGTTTCAAACAACAAATAAAAACTTTGAGAGTTCTATTGGTTGCTGTTGTAACTTGTTGTTTACCTGACTTAGCCTACAACCCCAAGGAATCTCAAGGAATTTATTATTAAGGAATTTATCTCAAGGAATTCTGTAGTTGAAACACTGTCTCAGATGTTTAGTGACTGTCTAGGTTCATGTGAATACAGATACTTGCAAACCAGATTAAAATCATGATTGTGAAAACTCAGGTTTTGTCCAAAATCTATTTTGGTATTTTCTAATGTTGTAGAGGTGACTGCAATCAATGGAAGTAAGAATATTACTGAAACAGTGTCTCTGGCTTTCTCTGCTGCTAAAATCTATCTTGGATCCTGCGTACAACCCAATGCTACAGGACAAATTTAAAACTAAGGCAATGATTCATCATGTGCCATGCTGTTCCATTTTACTTTTGGTAGCTGTTTGAAAGTGAGTAAATGAATTTATAGAATTAGGCAACAAAAGCATCTGAAACCTTGTCACTCTATTCTTTTCCTTTTACTGACGTTACAAAAAGTGGTATTGGAGTGTGATCTAGTTATCCTTATCTATTGTTTAATATGAATATTGTTTAATATGTTGTGCTGTCTAATTTTTGACAATTTTGTCTATGCAAGAATGCTTACTTAGAAAAGCAAAATTAGAGATGGAGAAGGCTCTTGCGAGGGCTGTTCACACCTTTGGGGATAGGGGCTGAGATGTTTATGCCAGATAATTCTTCACTGCATGTTCAATAGGATGCAGGACAGACATACAGTGTGGTCATCTAAAAAGAAATTATTTTCTTCATTTGTTATTCTGAAAGTAAATTAGTTGATTTTTCAGTGAATGGGGGATTTATTTGAATTTACAAGCAGGGCCCCTTTTTACATAAAGAAAGTAAAATCCAGAATTATTTATGTTTTTCGCATTTTTTTCAGTTGTTGGTTAATGTAGAAGGAAAGAAACCAGAGTCTCTTTACAGCCTTTCTCTCTTTATTGCTGCAATGGGAAAATTGCTCTGATAATTAATTTTACTAATTACACTTACTCTTTCATTTAATCCTCATAAGAAGAATATTATTTAAGTCTAGTTTTCTGTTTGACGCTGCAGGTAAATTATGAATTGTAAGCAGGAAGGAGCTCCAGTCTATTTGCATGATGTTGTCCTTGATTCTCTATTGGGTTCTGATGAGGTCCTTTCTGAAAGAAATCTCAGTTAGTTTTAAATAATTCAAACAGGCTTACAGACCTTATACTTGAACAGTGCAGATATGTACCTTACAGGAAAAAATGTAGGATTTCTATCCCTACTGCTTCTTGCAGCTTGCTATCACAGTTTATTTGGCTTTAGTGCTTTATTAGTAAAATATTTGATGTCTTTCTTTCAAGCCAATTCTTGCTGGTAAATGTAGAGGACTGCTCTGTTTTGTTCTGCTTAGGGACAATGTTGGGTTTTTTTAAAATAAGAAATGGGCTTGTTCTTTCTTCACAGAGAATAAACAGATCCAAAATGTTTCAAAGGATGCAAACTCTTTATTGGTTTAAGCAGGCCTTGATCAGGCTTTCTACTAGCACACCTCAGAATCTGAATACACCAGCAAAGTACTAATCCCAGTTATAGAGTGTAATTGGATTCCTGTCCTTTTCCTAGGTGGGTTAACTTGTTTTACTCACTGAGTACTGAAGGTCGAACAAAATCCCTTTAACCACTTTAAGTTTGTGTATACTTCTGTTTTATTTGAGTTTTTTAATGTGTGTAAAATCAGAATGTCTGGCACATGGAAAGGCAGAGAGAAAATAATTAGTGTAAAATTCAGGGAATCTTAATAATTCTTAAACGTGCAAGACTAAAGATACCCAACAAAGAATTTCTGTTGTGTAAAAATCACCATTTAACAGATATGTAAAAGCAGGAAAAGTTCCATTCATGTGACTACTCAGGCTATTTCTCAAGCAGCCTGTATTCATTCACTGGTTTTATCACATTTGGTAGGCAGACTCCTATTTTCTCTCTGAGAAATATCCCTCTTAAGGGAACTGGCTGAAGGACTTCATGGTTGCTTGCTTTCTGCCATCATAATTCACATCTTCCCACTGGATTGGGTATGTCAGTTATCTAATTGTCTGTTTTAAAATGGAGTGCATTTATTATGTTAATGGATTGGCTTTTGGGAATATTATCCCTTCACATTTTTCATAAATGATTTATTAACTCTGTTATTGCTTGCATGTTCTTTATTGTGCTTCCCAAAAGATTTTTCTAGTCCTCTTTTGAAAAGGACCACGGAAAGAAGATGAACAAAGCTTAGTATTTGACCAGGAATTTACTTCAATCTATTAAGGAACCTTTTTTAGGCACTGACACTTCCCTAATAGTTCCAGAGGGAAAGCAAAGAAGTTAGCCGATCTAAGTTGGGTGTTCATTTAGTGTCTCTTAATATGCACTGGAAAGTAGAGATGAAGGAAACCAGATGAATACTTTTCCAAGGAAACCTTCAGTTCAACTTAGTTCAACTCTGAGATTTGCATGACCCTCAGAAGCTTCTGCCTCTCACTGGTTTGTGTCTTTGGGTCCTAATTTGTTACAACCTCCAAGGTAATCCTAAAGTTCATCTCATTTCATCTTCGACATGGTTGTTGTGCATATATTTTGTGATCACAAGAATATACTGATGCCCTTGGACCTTTCTGCAGGCAGAGAGACTTCTGAGTGTGTGAAGTATTACAGAACTACCCAGAAGAGAATTGCCATTTTCTCAAGATCTGTCAAGTGATATAGATAATTCTGTCATTTAATCTTGCTCCCTTCTCCTTGATACTCTTCCTCTCTTCTGTGGTTGTTCTTTTTCTGACTCTGGTTTAAGTAGGGAGAAACTCATACTTCCTGGATGTGGCTTAGTATAAATTTTAAGTTGATGGGATTCTTTTAACACCGTACCAGATCTAGATGTGCCAACCTTTTCCTTGCAGTCAGGACTGTGAGTGCTGCAGAAGCTTCAAAAGAAAGTTGATGCCCAAGCATTATTAAAAATAACTCACCAATTGGATCAGTTTTCAGGAGAGATGGTATTAAAAGTAAGGCAGGCAACTAATTTGTTCAAAAAAGGTATAAGATCCAAGAGAATCAAATTAATAGCATCATTAAAAATAATTTTCTTCAGTCCTTTAATTTGTAAAGAAAGCAAGTTAATGATGGTGTAGGCAAAGGGTTAGATATAATTTGCTTCTGTTTTCGTTAGAAATCTTACAATGACTAGAAAGCCATAGAAGGATGCCAGATCAGAAAACCTTAGAATATTCATGGTTCGTTTATTGACAGAACAGGAACATCATGACAGAGGAGTTTTCTGTTTCTTATGTCCTTGGCGTTCTTTGATGCAATCTTAAGAAACCACTTGTTTCCCATGTTTGCCCATTGACAAATTTTATCTGTGACACAAAGAGCATAATTTCTGAGATGCTCTTCAGAAGCCTAATTCTCAGACAATTCTGGATTGCTGTATTTTCATGGCATGATATTCTGTGTACTTCAGTACATTTCTAGTGGCTTCTCTTCTGGTAAATTTGCCTTGGACCTTACTACCAGTCAGAGCTGGTTAGCAAAAGTAAACATAGGAGAACCTAGTCATGTTTTATCTTTAAACCTTTTTCTATAAAACTGTATGATTTGGGAATTGCTGTGTTAAAGTATGGTTTATTTAGTGTTTCTAGGATTTGAACTCTGCCTTGAATTTTTATAGCACCCTTGAATAACAGCACATTGATGTGCCAGAGATTTGGAAGCTACTCAGAACAAAAATTTCATAAGACCTGGACTTAAGCTTTTAAAAAAAAAAAGTGTTTGGGCACCAGGAGCCAGAACTTATGTTTTAGTCATTACCATCCTCTGTTATTTTAGAGCTCCCATAGCTTTGCTCATCTGCTGAGCTACATCCAGGAGAGAGAAACAAACAGTACTTGCTAGGTAGCCTGTTATTATGTGAACAAATATCAGAGGAAGGAAAGATTAAGTCTGCTTCTAATTTTTTATATTGATCATACTTTCTATCAAAGCTGTTGAAAGAGGAAGTTCCTGATGATGCTGGTTTAATTACCAGTATACAACTGTGGTTATATATGAGAGGCTTCTGCAGCTACAGCAAGCTGGGTGGACAATTGGGCCTTTATAAAAATAATTTGGCCCCTTATTTATTAGAAAATAAATGTTGTGCCTGTATTCCAGGCACATGAATGGATGTATGAGGAAAAAATATTCTTTAAATAAATGCATTTCAAGGCCATTCTAGTCATACTATATTACCAAATAAATTTTTCCACAAGACTGAAACCAAAGCTTTTTAAGAATTCTCCTATAAATTTCTCATGAGAAGACATTAAAACCACAGAGAAGGTTAAACACACACATAGTAGCATATTAAATCACAACACCTTCTGTATTTGAAAAATAAGCTACTCTAAAATTAAATAACATTCTAAAAAATCTATCAAAATGTTTTCATTTGACTATACGTAACAATTCTTGCAGAAGGGTTCATATTAGTGAGTTCAGTATTTCAAGTACTGAAAAAGGGGATTTTAGACATTTAGATAGGAATCTTTTGCTTTTAGTTATATCTAGGAATTGGTGTGAAGAAATGTGTTTTTTTGTATATGTTGCTGTAGTACCAAGGAATTTGGATTTCACATTAGAGTACTTTGCTGAATCAAATCTTTTTAAGTAGTTTATATTTTCTAAATTGTTAGCAAATTCTGGCTTTGTGCTGATGAAAGATAGGTGTTTGATTAACAGGTTTTTAAGAAAATAGACTGTTAACACTTTTCTATGGCTTTCTTGAGGTATTAAGTCAGTTCTAACTGCAAAATGAGAGCAGTTTTCGGGGGGTTTTCTTGGGTTTTTTTTTTTCAATGCACTTTTTTTTAGTACTTGTAAGATGATTAGTCTCCATTCAATAAAACTGTCTCTGACTGTGGAGGAAAAATAAATATCCAGAAGTGTTTAGGTGCATAGGAGTAAGTATTTAGAGATTGTAAACACAGAACAGCTGGTCCAAGTGTCCTTTTGTTCTTCACCTGTCTTGTAAATGGATTTTTCCATATTCACAGTGCATCAGCATCCCCAATAACTGAATAGTGTTCTCCAGCTCTCCTGCTTCTTTTTCCTGGGCATTCAAGTGCATTTAAATATTTGTAGCTTAATTACAAATTTTTTTAATGACTGCTGGGAGGTAGACCTGAGAGTTTGAACTTTTGTATAAACATCTTCTTCATAAACTCTTGGGAAATGAATCCATTATAAAAACTTTTGTTATTACTGTGATGTGATTTAATGTTGATTTTAATGAATGTCTTAATTTTAGTGAATGTTTTAAGAAGTATCTCTGCATTATATATGTATTGGAGTAACATTGACGAGATTCTATATAGTCAACCACCTATAGAATGTGTTCTAATTCTTATCACATGCTTAGATTTTATTGCAGAATAAAACTGTCTTAATGGTGTAGTTTTTCTCCATATACTGTATCTGTGACAAAACTAAAAATCCTTAAAAGTTGTCAAGATGAGCATATTCTGGGATGTAAAGGAACTGCCTATACTGAAAGCTAAGCAGATCCCTATTGTCTGAAATATCTTTTTTTTTCCTATGCTGCAGAGGTTCAAAGATGTTTATACAGACAGAGCAGTTATTTTGGATGAGCTTCTCTCCTGAAATTCTTGGTTATCTTTCCCTGTCCTACAGAAGGGAAAGTTTTCTTCCCTTTTCACATTACATCTACTGGCCTGCAGGCAAGTGGTCTCTAGTTGAGTTGTTTCTCCAGCTGTTGTTTAGTCAGTGTTGTCTGTCCCAAGGGGTGTGAGAGGGCAGTGAGGGCAGTCTAAAACTTGCAAATAGTCAGGAAAAAAATTTTTCACCTCATCCTACCTCCACAAGGCACTCTGGGACACTTCAGCACAGTCGAAGAAATGTTGACTGCTCACAGTTTGCTAGTACAACACACTAGGGCTGTTTTCTATTTCCAAAGCACCCTGTGGTTCTAGGAACTTGCTGTGTTGTTGAAGTAGTCAGTGAGGACAGTGTCAGGGGACAGTGACATTCAGGGCGTTCAGTGTCCTGTACAGGTACCAGAGCCACCTCCGAGCTGTCTTTGAAGCTGGTTACAGTCACTGTGTCAGAGTTTGAGCTAACGAGTCTAAAGAGAAGATCCCTTTGGGTGTCATGGCTGTTGGCTCTTCTGCTTCTAAAACAAGGACTGGTATTTTAGAGTCATATCAGGCAATTAGGGGACTTTTACAGTTGGATTTGGATGATTTAGTAGGAGCAGTTAGGAGTTGTCCTTATGCATTCCAGTTCTTGCCAGAAGTTCCTGTCCCAGAGGTATGCCAGTTCTTCTGCCACTCTTATTCACAGCATTTCAGCTGATGTTGCAAGGGTACTAGTGTGCAGTGAAATATTGCAGTCTGGTGGCTTAATAAGGGGTAAGAAAAAGAAACTAGGGTGAAAGAATCAGGAATTAGAAAATGGAATGCAGATAAGGACAAATGATGCTGGCAAAGAGGCGGTGTAATTGCATTTTGACAAGTGACATTTATGGGTTATGAAACATCTGCAGAAAAACTCAGAGAAATAATTGAACCAGACATCTTTCAGTTCTGGTGATCTGTGAAAGTAAGGTCCAATACTCCACGGTTTATGCAAAACTAAGGTTATGTTTCATTGTATAATACAGATCTAATGGTGAGCTGACTTTCAAATTATGTACACTTTTGATATATAGTTTTACAGATGGAGATATTTTTCTTCTGAATTTAAGAGTTCTACTGGCTTTGGATTGTTCTTGTCCCTAATTCATAGAATGTCTTCACTTCATAGAGACTAATTCCTTATTAAATGAGACACAAGATCCCCAAATACTCACATATGATTAGTTCCTCATAGAGGCTGAAAAAAGTACAAAATAAAAAAGAAAAAATTCTTTCTTTATGCAATCAAGTAACAGCCAGACAAATTAAGAACTGGAAATTATTTTCTGGAAAAATTCTCAGAGCTGATGACAGTCTGGAGCTCCTTGCTCATTGCCAGTAATGGCAGCAGAAATCAAATCACCAGGGGAAAAAAAAGAAAAGAAAAGCACATGTGCCTTTTCCATCTCCATTATTTCAGACTCATTTATTTTCTTGGTAGAGCATTTCCCTTTTATTTCATGGTAACATGAATTCTCTTTGCTTCCTCTCCTTATAATTGATACTGTATCCTAAAGTTACATTTGTTTTTTAAAATGTCCCTGGACAAATATTAAATATTTGAATAAGAAACAAATGCAATTATTGTTCAATTCAGTCTGTGGGAAGAGATAACATCTTATAATACATGCTTAAGTGCTGACACAAACCTCACTTTTTTCAGTACTGACTTTAGCTGACCACAGCTAGTTGGTCAAAAGGATCACTGTTTCACATCTTTTTCAAGATCTGGGATCTATTCCTTATTTTCTAAGGGATGGAGATGGCAACAAAGTGTTAGGTCTGGAATAGTGCCCTATGTGCATTAAACTTTTACAAGGGAAATATAGAGCTATGGAAAAGCTTTTATGTAAGTCTTGAATTTAGTTTCTGTGTTCACAGCCATTTCTGGTTTCTGGGATACATTTAAAAAGAGTATATATCTTCACCTTCCTGTTGTTTTAAGAAATGCTTCTGTTTAATTCTGTCTATATAACATGGAAAGAATGCATTTCCCTCACAGTCATAACAGCAGGGAGTCACTTCCATTGCTGTTCTTGTTTGGCTGTGCAGTATTATTCTGCAAATGTAAAGGAGCTATCTGGTTACAAATGACTGTGTTGATACTGATGGAAAATGCCTTTTCTGAGACAGATTATGCCTTCTTTCTCTACTGCCATTAATGTCCCCTCAGTCTTCCTTTGGTGTAGTTTTACTGTATTATTCTAATCAGGAATCTTTCATTTTTTACCTGGCACTGCTGAGAAATGAAAAAATTCAAATTTGATGTGACAATTTAATTTCTTGCATGTTGTTTGGATCGTAGGATCTATCCCATAGGCTCGTCTGAACTCTGAGTATAATACAGGGAAGAAAATGTAGGTGCATGAGTGCACATCTGGAGGAGTAAGTGCTGTTATTTGCCACTGCTTGCTGTAACTCAATATATACAATTCAGAGACCTTATTTATGTTTACACCTTGCTAATGATGCTTTTTCACTGAAGAAAGCAGTTTATCCCTAACTGTTCTGAAGTTTTCTTCTGAAATTAATAAGTCTAAGACCTTGTCCTGGTTTGACTTGATTGGACAACTTTGTAATATTGACACGTGTGTAAACCAGTGAGAAGGGCTGATACACCTTTGTGAATACACATTTTTAGGTGAGATTCCAGAAATCTGCCCTTTTCTGGTTTATGGTGGGGTGAGAGGTAAGAGGCCCAGCCCAGCTTCTTCCCATGGCCAGGATGGGCCGAGTTCCTTCTCCCCCTGCCCTCCCCTGGCACTCCTGGGCAGACAAAGGGGGAGGAGAGGGAGAGCGAGCCAAGGCCGGCCGGCGCCCAGCAGCTGCTGACATTGACAGGAGCCCTGCTGAGCCCTGGGAGCAGCCACGGCTTACCTTCTAAACATGCACTATTATAAAGAAAAAACTCATCTGTCTGTCCTTCAAACTACTGAACTGCTAAGTAAAGGCAAGACATGCCTGAGAAAGCTGCTTAGATTTAAATATATTCATGGAGGAAAAGCTGAAGAAATCTGGGAACAGGAAGCTGACTAAAGGAGAATAGCACTTAGTTAAGTACTCATATGGTTCCGACAGATGATTATAAAGCAGATGGCTTTAGGAGCTAACAGCCTGGGTCCTCTGGGTTTATACTGTTAAGCAAAAGTGTCCTGGGAAAGTCCCCCAGACTTGCCTGTTGCTGAGCCAAGCTTGATTTTAATCAGTCTGAGTATTGGCTTGGATTTCTGAAAGGAAGTTTTGAAAGCCTGCCTCGTTCATCAAAAATAATTTATGGTGCTACCACAGAGGCAAGAAGGCTCCTAATTATTGTTGCCTGCATTTTTTGATGTTGTCACTCTTCCTGAAATAATTTAGGAATTGCAGACATAATAATATGAATTTTATAAAAATAGATCTCGTTGGTGAAATCCATATTTTACGTAGATTTTGGTAATGTGTCTCTTCCTCAGTAAATACTGAGGAAATTTTTCTGGTCACTAGCTGAAAATAAAACAGCAATAAGGCAAGCTTTAAAGTGCCTTAGGCTTAAATGATAAAATTCTTTAGAATCCTTTACAGCCTCAATAAAAGTGTCAACATCTTTAAAACTTGAGCTGAACCTGGAATCTTGGGAGATCAGGGAGTAAGATGCTGAAGATTACTGAGCTGGAGATTCAGTGATGGCTACTGGGTTGATAAAAGAGAGCAAAATTTTAATTCTTTCTCCATGTCATTTAAGAAAATAAGAATGCCACTGTTGTGCTAGTCTGCAGTCACATGGATATGTACATCTGTGAACAAAACAGAATGCTGCAAGAACAGCAAAGCCTGCAGTAAAGCCTTATCTGACTCATCTCTCTGTCTTCAGCAGTTTGTCTCATTTATATAGTTTCAGTAATCTTAAGTGGATTTTCACTTCATGGTTTTGTTCAATCTCATGTGTACCTTATCCTGGACCTGTAATATGCAGCCTGATAGCTAAAACTAACTGCAGCTACCTGACAGCTCAGGCCACTGTCTGAGGTTGGTGGTGTAAGTGGAAAAGATTATATTGACATTTGGTATTGTGCCCAGTTACATAGATAGACAACTTCCCTTGGTATTCTTAAAAAAAAACGGTAGAAATAGGGATCATTCAAAATACTTATTTTGAGATGAGATCACTTCTGGCATGAGAACAGTATAATAAATTACACAATATGGATGTTGTATGTTGGCAAATCTGGTGGAGCTCTTTTCATGATTAACACTGGAGAATATAAAACCAAGTAAACTTCATACATCCCTCTGAAAGTAAAAAATCTGTCAGATAATTGTTGCAAATATATTTTTTGAGATCCATTAAATTCTGCTCTATTTCTATGTACAGTTATTGAGAATACTAATAGGTTTTAATGAGCTTCTTGAAAGTCCTCAGTTCAAAGTCCTCAGTTCATCTGTCACTAATAGTGGTCCTGGTTTCCTGTTTAGGTTTGCCATTCTGGCATCTGTAATACAGCCAGAGACAGGGTTTTATTCTGAAAGTATTTGTCTCTCTTGAACTAAATGATAGTGGGAGCAATTTGGAATTTCTCAGCTCTAGTATAATTTAGTCTTCAATGACATTAAGAAAGAAACCTGGGCAGGGATTTGTGGATTCCTTGAGTTCAAGGATTTGTCATTTGGTCTCTGTTTCTCCTTGTGTGTGTTATGATTGCATCCCACTGCTTTTTCTTTGTTAGTTTTGCAGAAAAAGCTCCTGGAAAGACAAGCTAGAAAACACTAAGTCTCGTCAAAATTAGATATTTGGGCAATCAGACCACAAAAATTTAAGAAGAAAGGAGGGGAAAAGTAGAAAAACCACATTTGGGGGCAGTAATATGATCAGTGTGTGAAATGGAAATGAAAGCATTTCAACTGAAGTTTTATTTTTGTTTTCTATTTTCCTGCCTACAGTCTCTATCATCAAAACAATAAAAATGCTCTACTTCAGTCACTCTGTAACTGAGGCAGCCAAGGAAGGATGGCTTGAATCAAAAATAGCAAGCAGATTTGGTTTGATATATCGCTGGTACTGGAATAATTCATTAAAGAGTAAACCAGTCGGCCTCCAGCTGTAAATATTATGTGAGATTTGCTGACCATTTTGCTCTCTACCTCATGAAGGTCAATAGTACTGAATCATTTGTCTCTGACACACATATAAAGAACACAGACTTCAGAATACAGAGGATAGTATAAGCAGCAAGCATGATCATAGCATAAAAACAAACATCACAAGCAGGTTCTAAGAGTTTGTAACGTAGCTGATGAAATATCAATAGTTACTTGCAAGAAACCCTGTCACACTTAGGCTTACTCAGTTTGCAGAAATTGTGAGATTATAGAAATTAAGTCAGTTGTAGTAGCTGTAAATTCTTGTGAATTTTAGATTTTGAATTAGATCTTGTCCTAAATGGACTAGCAATAATTTTTGTCTAATGCAGGCGGATAAATTCATATCTTCTCCCACTTTATAGTTCAAAATGGCCTAATCCCACTACCATCATTCCCAAATTAGTTTTGCTTGCTGGATTATTCAAAAGGAGTAGATAACCCATCTGGACTGTTGAAATACACTTTGAGGTGGGAATGGCTGTATCCGTTTATAAATTGGCTGTGGAGGGTCATGATCTGTGGTTTGGATTTTGAAGATCTTTCAAAATCTTTCTGGTTTCTGTACTATTTTCTCATGAGAATTCCCTTAATCAGAAATTCCTATGTCCAGAACAATAATAAATGTTTCAGTAGAACTAGATACAATGGACAGATTTTTCTGAATCCAGATCTGATATGGCACTCTAGGTAACAGTTTTTACCCCTTTTTTCTTTGCTAGAACCATTAAACAAATAGATTAAAACAGACTTTCTGGACTTCTTTATGAGAAAAGCCTGATGAGATTAGGAAGCTGCCATTCTGAGGATGCTTCGTATTTTCTTCTCTACCAGTGTCAAGATGTTGGTTATGATTTTTTTCTTGATTTAATTGTCTACAACAAAATTCTGTGTTAATTTCAAGATTTGTAGCAGTGTATGCAAACACTGAACTCTGTGCCTGTCAGGTGTTATGTTAAAGCATGTAAATAACTGAGTTTAAATCTTTTCCACAGAGAAACTGGCAACCGTGTATCCTCTTTTCACAGAGACCCGGGACTCATCCGTGGCTGCCCAAAAGCTCTGTGGTGGGGTAATGACCAACTCTCAAACGCATCTGTTGTGAAAGTGTCTAATTTCCATAAAATCTCCCACAGTCAGCACTGTGGTATGGGCTCTGGTAAATCGCCCTCTTGCTGCTTCTGACAGTCAAGTGGGCGAAGGGGTGACAGAAGGAAGAATCCTCCATGTTTCTTTCCTGCTCCCCCTGAAGAGTTTTTCAAGGAAAATAAATACTTTAACACAAAGGAATGCTGAGACAATAGAATTAGAATTACTAGAGAAAGAAGGATGGATTCAGTAATGTTTTGATTTAAATCAGAAAACGAATTCCCAGTGTATTTTCCAGTACTAAGTTTTAAACCCAGCTATTATTTTTCTGACAGAATAGCAGTAGCTTGAAAAAAATGTTGATTTTACATACACGTATTATATGTCAATCCCTCAGTATCTGAAGGGAGAGTGGACAGGTGAGCTGGCATGAAACCAAGGACATTGAGCTGGGGAGCTCTTACCCAGAGATGATCTAGAACTCATTCCCTGCCCTGTGTGAGAGCTGCCTGGCTGCCCATGGCACAGCAGTGACACTTCTCAAGGGGTAAGGCTAAAGCTAAGTAGAGATACAGGAATAGCACAAAAAGTAACCAGTTTCTTCAATCACAAATATCTTCAGTGTGTATGATGAATTTTGCCTATTTTGGCAGTGTGCTTTTCTGGTGCTATTAGACTTTTTGTGGCTAAGACTACAACTATATTTAAGGGAACTGGAGTTACTAGAAAAAGCATTGCATAAATTTATGACTGGTACCACTGAAATCAATACACTGAGTCATACAACAGCTGTATAGATATTCATGCTTCTCTTTGTTAGGTTCAGGGAGCTCAAATTAAATCACAGGTGTAAGAGTACAGGGAAAAAAAAAGATCCTCAGCCTCATAATCATGTAGGATGTATAGGAAACTCTTTGACAAAGAAAGACAATATTTATGCTGCTCCTCTTCATTGTATTATTTCATCTAATTAAAGAAATTCACATGATTTGTACTGAATATTTTTAAAAGGTAAAAGTACAATTCTTTCAGTAATGACTAAAACTTCCTAATGTTGCATAAAAAAATGTTGTTAAAATTGATTGTGCTTTTCTCTGCTTTGTTAAATCTTTGAAATTGAATATATAGGGTTGTGTTTTTCAATTAAAATGGAGATACATGTGTAGCTGTATATATGTTCTATCTGCTGAAACACCTTTCAAAGAAAATTGTGCCAGTCCTTGATTAAATATAAAAATTGAATTCTGTTTCCTTTTAATTTGCTCCAGTAGTCACAGAAACCGCAAATTAAAACAGTGTGATGAAGATAACCATCAGTAGAAATTCTGAATATTGAACGGAGTTTTCTTGAGTTTCTTCCTGAATCTGCCAAGTACATTAGCAGCAATTTGATTGTTACTTAAGGCTTAATGATAGCATTGGCTAGGACTTAAGTAGAAGGCTACTCTGCATTTGCTGTCCACCATCTATCAAACAAATATTGAAACATGTTTTCTGCCATTGAAAAAATTCCTGATTTATAATGGTACTGTTCATGCCTTCTGAACCAAAGAAAGATAGAAGCTGAAGTTATTCTACAGTTAGATGAAAACCTTTGTTATGAGCATATGGCCTTATCTTTTTATCTGAAGTATAGAAATTGGTGTTCATAATTCTATATTGAGTATGTGCATAGACTCTAAAAATGCTAGCTGTCTGTAAAATATGTAAACAAGAATATTATCAGATCTGTACCTCTAAATAATGCAATTAGAACCACTGATGAAGTAATTGGATATGGAATTAGTAATCATATGATTGTGTGGAATTATCTGATATGATTTGCAAGCTTGACTGTTAAGAATAATGCATGTGAATCAAGCTTGGTAAATAATTCATACCTTATCCTATAGCTAAGTTATGTAACATCATTTATCTTGGTCTGCACTTGGTAGAAGTGTTGTATTTCCCTGAAATTAGCAATTTTTTGATAACAATTACCTGTGTTGAGGAAGGTCTGGTTTGCAATCTCTTCAGTGTATAGCAACTATCATTCAATATCTGAAAAGTGTTGGTTTATTCTAATTAATCAAACCAACCTCCTTCTTTTTTCTGTTCCTCTCACCTGATTAAAATAATGCTCGGATATAGAGTATTGGTAGGAGAACATGCCTTAAAAACAGGCTTTCTGCATGTTTTCAGTATGTTCCCCATGCATCTAAATCACAGCCTTTGGTGACCTGGAGTCAAAATAATTGGTAATGGACAGTGGAAGTAAAGATCAGCAGCTTGGTTATGTGCCATAGGAAGTAAATGAAAATTAATATGGTGAAAATTAGTACGGGGAAAATGTTTTCATGGGTTTAACAGCAGAATTTGGCTCCATATAAATAATCATATACCAGTGGGCTCATGGTATTTTAAGACACCTACTGCTGTAGATTGGGCAATTACTGGCATCCAGTGGTATTGCAGAAACCACAGTGAATTTATTAATAGGGTATAGGTTTGACTACAGTAGTTTGTCAACAAAAGAGAAATCTGAATGAGGCAGTGCATTAGCAAAGTGAAGGGAAGGGTGTACAAGGCTCCCCCACATGTGTGTTTGCTATTCCCATCAGAGTCTAAAGAACTAAAGGAACACTAAAAAATTTTATGAAGAATTATATTTCTGTTCCTGAAGGCTTGAAATGTGGAAATCAGATAGTGTTTTGAAGGCCTCAGTGCACTGTGGAGTCCTTAAACTTTAGAAAGTAATCATAGGAATTTGGATTGCTCTCTGGAATAGTGTCAACATTTAATAACAAGGAAATGTTAAAATAAAATTTGGTGGTAGGCAAGTGAGTATCACAATGTTAATTTGATAGTCCACAAAAGGAACACCGTATAATCTTTCCATTTTGGAATTCTATATTTATTGATTTATATGCCAGAAAAGATATGTGCACCCACAAGCTGTAGGATTTTTTAAAGACAGCTGAGGCAACTGCAACAATTTTCCTAATTCATAATGAAAATTGTTTAACATTATTCTTATGGTATTTCTGGAGGAGGTATTTCAAGGAGCATCAACATTCAAACAAGATCAACATTTTCTTGATTAAATGCATGGTAGCTTTAAATAGGCATAAGGATTAAAAAAAAAAAAGTTTTGAAACAACTTTCTAATCTCAAAGAAGAGAGGAGGGAGTTATCCCAGTGAAATCTTCAGTTTTGCTGTTGCAGTTCAAAGAGTGAAGAGACCAAAGAGCTCTTTACTGTCTATCAAAGGATGGACAGCTTGGAGATCAGACAGAGCTCTAAGTTCTGGTCTAAGATTAATAAATATGCAAATGCTCAAATGCTTAAAAAGAGCCCTTATAGAACCCAATCTTTAGCTTATGTAATTGAATGTTTGTTTGAAATGACTGGTGTATTTTAGCTTCTTAAGCTGTTAGTTTGTAAAATTTGTCAAACTCAAACCATGTCAGACTTCTGCTGCCGGAAGATATTTCAGCAAACTCCACGTTACAAATACGTGCTCTTCTTGAGACAAGGAACCATTCAGAATATCAGGTGGAAAAAGAGGAGGTCATAAAGATGCAAAGAGCCACTTACAGTTATTTATGGCACATGATATTTTTGAAACAGTGGGTGCCCACAGCTGTGGTCTCACATATTTCTCTCCTCAAGTACTGCAGGTCACCCCTTTGTGTTCTGAGCAAGGAAAGAATGGGGCTTAGCATTTGCTAAATGCTCTAGAATGACAAATGGCCTTTCAAATGCTACACTAAGCCACACCAATTCTCTTTAATGTCAAATATTTGTTTATTATGACCTCATTTTTTGGAAGTGGGTTCAGTCATTCTTCAAGGGAGAATGACTTGGCCAAAATCACAGTGGAAGCTAAGTTAGTGGGCATAGAGTGCCAATTCTCAACTCGCCTTTGCTAGGATGATGCTCAGAGATATATGTATAGAATTGGGATGCATTTTATGCCATAAAAATCTCATGCAAATTAACATAGAAACTTAATATGGATTTTACATTTACATAAAAATAAAATACTTGATGCGAGTCCTCCATAACTAAATGCAGGTTTTTTTTGCTTTTGAGTAAAAATTGTTCTATTTATGAAGAGAAACGTCATGTATGTTTAAAATAACTCCAAGCGTTTTGTTGTCATAGCTGTTTAGCTTAAAAATAGGCATTTCATTGCCCGATTTTATAAACTCTCCAGGCTGCAGTCAGGAAGTTCAGCAGAATGCAACTGACAGTTACAGGTACTTTTTCTTGAGGGAATTTACCTGTGGGCTTCATTTCAAGGCGTCATTCAAGGAATTGCTTTAAATTTATGAAGTGTTTTAATAGCTTATGCCCTGGTTTTCTCCAAGCTTGCACTCTTTCCTGTAATATAGGGGCAGAAAAAAGTATTTTGAGTATGGAACATGTATAGAGCAAGAAGATTCGTAAAACTCTTATAGTGTTAACAACATAGTAGTGAAACGTTTTGTTGTTTGGGATTCCCATAGAACAGATCTAACTCCTTCCATCATTTTCAGAGAGAAGAAATACTTTTAATCTTCCTACTTTAGTAAAGTAGGCTCTTGTTCAAGATTTGGAGAGATTTTATTTGAAATTTTATGAAAGTTCACAATGTTTCTCAAAGTTCTTCATGTTAATGAATGTCTAATACATTGTATAAGTTGCCATTTTGTAAAGTCACTTGAGGGAATAGATGTATATACTGTTATTGATAGTGTGCCATGTTTATATTTGAATTTCTATCTTGAAAGGGAGGGCAAAGGGTGAAAAATCAATTTGTGAACCTTTTCACTGAGAAAATACTGCAGAGAAATGATTTCACTGCAGTCTATTGCTCATGAAGAGAAGTAGCTTAGAGAAATCTTTACAACCAAGGGAATATTAAACCTAGTGAAGCAGGAAGCTATGAAGCCATGGCTAGGTTAGAAAGGGAGGTTTCTAAAACTGGAATAGTATTTAAACAAGTCTGCTGTAAGTTAGCAATTGAATACTTCTTCTGAGTTTATGCATTTTGGATGAGAAATGAAAAATTTGTCCCTCCTCAGTTATGTAACAGCTGATGTTGTAGATTCAAGGTTTTTTCTGTCTTCCCAGTTTTCATTTTTATAATTCCATTGAGACCTTGCTGATCAACACCCAAAACCGAGTAGTATCAGTTCTGCCCTAAGAGATCTGCAGAACTGATTTTTGTCCTAAAGTATGGACACCTCTCCAGCACGTTTTATGTTTGAAATGGTGTTGCTATCAAAGAATACTCCAGGTGGGATGGAGCGGATGGATGCTTGGCTAAGGACATGCACTGCAGCTGTGTCAAGCCAGATCAGACCCTTTACAACAGAGAAGGGATGATCAATTGAATTAGTTCTCCTCCTCCTGTTTTACAGGAGGGCCCAGTGCTGGAGGGGAATTGTAACACCCATGTGAGGTGAAGAAATGTTCTGGGTATGTCCTGTCCAAGTTAAAAATTGCATAGGTTTCATCTCCAGACAAAGCTTGAAGCTCATTCTCATACTTTTTCCTTCTTCTTCCACTGCCATTAAAGCTAGAAAACACTTTCTGACCTTTTCCAAACACAAACCAGGTTGCATTTAGTCTGGGTAATTTCATGTATGTCTATCTGGGGTTTTTTTTCCTCTTTCTCTCTTTCTCTCTTTCTCTTTCTCTTTCTCTTTCTCTTTCTCTTTCTCTTTCTCTTTCTCTTTCTCTTTCTCTTTCTCTTTCTCTTTCTCTTTCTCTTTCTCTTTC
>VZTB01000549.1:29362-67461 GCA_013397245.1 Thryothorus ludovicianus | reverse complement strand
TTTTATTTTATTTTATTTTACGTAAACATGTTTTTAAATTCCAATTTTATGAGAAAATCTCCTGCAACTGCCTAGTCACACTTCCCAGCTGATTTCTAATAGGATTTTCAGCTTCTGTTATTGTCACACCTATTCTTTGAAGGTAACACAATGGTTGAAGATAAGCTTGTTTCAAGAAATAGAATTGACATATTGATGCCTTTTTTTGTTCTGCAAAAACATGCACCAAAGTTTTAGTGAATATTAAGTTCCTGTGAAAAAAATATTCTACTTCACTGCAGAAATATATATAAGAAACTGCATACAGCTACCTGTTGTGCCCCATAGAGAGATCATTCTAATTCTGTTAGTTTGAGCATAATTGGTTAGAAACAAGACTGGCTTTGTGCCTGTCTTTCCTTGATCTCTGAGGGAAAAAATGGGGTATGCGGAGAAGCATTTCCAACTGTAAATTATTTCAGGTTTTCAACTGACTGGTTGGAGATTTGATATCCCGTCATGATTCAAAGATGAGAGGATTAGGTTAAACAAAACTTTTTTTTAGCAGCAAATAAGCAGTACAGTAAAGTAAGATGACTACTGCAACTTAAGTGGTATTTTGTATTGGATGAAATGATTTTTTGACAGTTAGTCAATTTGAGATTCAGATCAAAGAAACAGGAGAAAAATATTGGGATTTTTCTACTTTATTGCCAAAAGAGAAACAATTCCTTGTCAAAGTTTGAAAAACCTTTTCTCTTCCACAAACATGCATTTGAAATTGAACAGGGATTTTGAGTATTTAGATATGCACTTGCTTTATCATTAGTAGAAACCTTGCGAAAATACAATCCTTAGCCCTTATTTTCATTGTGCTAACTGAAAGGACACAACATCAATAAAAACTGAAATATTCTCACTAGTTGTGGGGATAAGAGACATCCAATAGTCTTCCATAAGGGCACAACATTTACAGAAACTGTGGGAGAAAGCCAAATCTCCACAGATGCTCTTCATGGAGAGTGTTTATTAAGAGATAAAACCAATCGGGTTAGACTATTTCCAACATGCTAAAGGGAGTGAGAGATTAGGGAGGAAATTACAGAAATGAATCTGACCATGAAGAAATAAGGAAGAGCACCCAAACTGAACCAATGGCCACTCTCACCTCTTGAGAAGTTCTTGTCATAGAACATGAACACCCTGCCTGGAGAGCAGGTGCCATGAGAATGGTGGACCTGAGCTGGAAAGAAAGTGTCCTTGACTTGCTCCAGAGGTGAACAGAATGTTTCCTGTGAACTTTTTTCTTCTTTTCCTGTGGCCTCTTAATGAAAAATGTTAATATTTAACATTTTAACAATTTTCTTTTTTAATGTATTATCAATTGAAAACTCATATTCACATTACCCCAACATCTAAAGATGTTCTCTGATTCAATGACAGTCAAAGCTTTTTTTAATGTGTTTCCTTTAATGTCTTTAAGGTAATAATTCAGGAAAAAATTATGACATCAAATTTTCTATAAATATTAAAAACTTTGCAAATGGGAATGTTTCAGAACATGTATTTTTTTTTTCTGTAATTTGTTTCTTTTCAAAAGAAACATTTCCTGTTAATTCACATAAAGCAATGTCAAAAATACTGTTGGTAAGAAAGACTCCTCTGCATTAATGTGAGATTTTAATCTGAAGAGACAGTATGTGACTGAGAAGTGACACAGGTTTCCTCAAGAGGTTGTGGAGTGTCTATTTTTGAAGATAATTCAAAGTTGGACATGGTGCTATGCAGCCTTTTCTGTGTGGCCTTGCTTGAGCAGATGAATGACAACATGACTTCCAGAGGCATTCCCTACCTCAGGCATTCAGTGATCCTGTGGAAAGTCAATTAATTGGTCATCATTGCTCCAGAACACTCAAAGCATCAATGCCTAAGTACATGCTGACCCTGTAGTGTAGTTTTTCTCTTTGCTTTTCACAGGCCTCTGAGAGGTTTTGTTTCTTCCCTTTAATTTGTGCCCATTTTTTCTATATGCAGATAATTTTAATTTTCTTCACATCTAATTTTATTTTTTTTCTTTTCTATTTTTATAATTTGCTTGGTTTTAATTGAAATGTATTTGTTGTCTTGTTCTGACTGAAGGAAGTCTTGGGGCTCTCCTCTGATAAGGACTTTAAACACTTCATGATGACAAACCAGTCCCATCCTTGCAAATTCCATTATTGACTGTGAAGAGCTCCAAGGTTTGTTGTTTTGGCAACTAAGGTTCTATCCCAAGCTCCTTGAAAATGAATGACAAAGTTTAGCAGCCTTAAATCCTTAAATGCAGGATCAATCAATCTCAATAGGCAGATAGAGAGGCAGATAGACAGTGTAGCTATCTCACTACAGGAAGCAAAATGTGATTTAGTGTAAATCCCTTTTTTCTGTGATGTTGTTGGTTTTTTTGGAGTTTTTGTTTTTGGTTTTTGTTTTGGGGTTTTTTTTGGGGTTTTTTTACTTCCAGAAAGCCTAATGAAGCTTGCTATTGAATAATTAATGACAATAACTGTATCAAAGTTTGTCAAAATTACAGATTCCTGGCTTGGTACACCTTCAAGTAATTGAAAATAATATCAGACTTTCCATCTATAGTTTAATTATGCTTTTTATATTACCATAGGTTTATTGCTATATCTTATAGACTTGGTAATCTTAGAACAAAAATTAATTTATTTATATTTTCCTTCTGATTCTATTTATTTCAATAGATTTTGAAATATGAGCCTAATCAGCCATCAGGCATTCAGTTCAACTGCATTTAATTTCTTGACCAGAGCAAGCACTCTATGATATCTGATAGGCCAAAACAGACATTTTATTAGTTTACATTCTGAATGCAGACAGGATAAATAATTATAAACGTAGTACAGTGTGAAATGTCTAACAAAAAGAGTAGTCTCATGAAAAATATTGGAAGAGGCAGCCTAATACATTTGCAAACATATTCCAAGAACTGGAATTGGTTTTGTATGCTTTAAAGGGGTGAGGAGCTGGAAGAGAAAGCTGTGAGAATTGTTCCATATTTGCTTCCTTTTTCCTTTTACATGACTAATGAAAACAGAACATATTCAGATTTCAAGAATATGTTTTGACAATTATGTAAATGCAACCAATATAAGGCAAAGCTTATCTCTGAGAGACAAGCTTCTGTTTCTTTTCCTCAAACTGCTCTGCATACTGGCACAATACAAAGTTAGAGATTCTTTCTTCTAGAAAACAAAAAGTTTCTGCAATCAAATCTGTGCAAAACATATATTATTTTAAGATAAATATATCAAATAGCTTACTCTACTGGCCTTTATAGCTTTTAATAATTTTATATCCATCTGCCTGTTCCAACTTCTAGAAATTCACTGCAGACTACTATGGCATTTAGATATTTGATGATCACAATATGATTGGTGCTGGTTTTAAGGAAGGAATCTTTCAGTATTCCAATTTCTTTAGTGTGTGACAAAGGCTTAAGATAAAAAATGCTAATACATACCTAACCTTCCAATCTTACTGTAAAAGCTGCTGCATTCTTTGTGTCTTAGAAGTATATGCAATCCCACAAGTCTTTATGTACATATACATTTTCATACATTTAAGTAATTATATTTGCTCCAGTAGGGCATTACATGAGTCAGAATATTTGGCTTCTGTAAAAGTCTTTGTAGGACTTTCTTCAGCTCTTGATGGAGACTTCATCATGTGACCCTCATTGAAATTAGTGGAAATTTTACTTTCAGTGTAATTTAAATAGAACTGGGATGGAGTATCTTGGGATCCCAAGAGATAATAATGGTCTGCATTTCAAAATCTTGCCCTGGAATCTGCACTACAGAAGAAATTGTACTACATTGTCGGGTTCTCTGCTATTTTGCAGAAATTCCTGAGCTAGCAAAGTTCTTTTCCACGCCCGAGGTGTAAGAAAAGAACAGAAACTCTTCAGGTCTCGTTCTCAAGGTTGTTTATTCTCTCTTATCTAAAGCATTTTCTTTTTGCCCCGCCGAGCTCCTTCCAGTGGGGCAGTCGAGGCCTTCTCCCCCCTCAGAGGTGGTGTTTATCTTTTATACTAAAAGTTACGTACAGACTATTTACTAATTGTCTCCAATACCTATTCTCTACATTAGACAGTCAGTTTCTGCTCTAAACCAATCAGTCATTTTCTCATCACCGAGAAGAAGGAGAGAGAAGAAGAAGAAGGAAGAAACCCAAAAGCCACGAGGTTCCTCCATCTCGGCAATACCCACCCCCCTGTACCAAAACCCAAAAACTGCTTTTACACCCTGTGACAAACTCACTAATGCTCTATTTAAACTCCTGTGACCTGTAATTCTTCTTTTAAGGTTGGCAATCATTCCCAAGGGCTAAAATCCAAACCACAGGTGTTCTGGGCTGTGTGCCAGGGTCTCTGAGACCCCTGCCCAGGTTCGTGAGCCTCCAGGGCAGCTGGAGGGGAATCTTGTGTTCCCACATTACATCTATTCTGACATAGTCTTGAACACAACTATATGTGCATAGAATTACAGTGAGGAGGCTGTGGAAGCCTAAATTGCATCTAAAATATTGGAGGAGGTGGAGGGCACTTAAGGTCCTCCATTCAGTAGCAGTGATTTCAATCATCAGCATCCATTGAGTCAACCTTAACTCTGTTAAATATTCTCAGCTCTTTAGCTGCTAGATTAATAGCTTGTGTTGCCCAGTGCTGCAGCACAGTGACTCATATTTCCCTTGTGTTGTAGACACATTCCACTTGCCTTGAATTAAATGATCCTGGATCTGACTACATCAGAATTTTCAATACTCATGCCACAACCATATCTGGATCTAATTAAACTAGCTCATCTTTCTACATTCTAAATGAAGCAACAATATTACTCTCCATCTGTTATTTTTATTATGCATAAATTTCATTAATTTCCAGGTGGATTAAAGAAATAGCAAGGATGAGGATAACAAACCTGAAGCTTGCTACTGTACATTGTGGTACTAAAGAAAAGTTTGCAGAAGATGAGAGGAAGACCAGAGTAAATAGGATCAGAAGAAAAATCTTATAACTGGATTGATAAGTCAGATGCCATCCCTAAGGGAAAACTGATATTTTAATGAGAAACTCCCAGTGGGATGTTTGCCATATGTGAGGAAAGCACTACCCACAGTTTAGAGACCTTTTTTTATCCTGATCAATGGTGATGTGGTGAAATTGGTGGAGACAGGAGATGGAACATTACTCAGAGCTGGTATAGTTGGTGCTATCTCCAGTGCTTAAAACATGGGGCTACACTGAACTACAAAAACTCTACTACACCCAAACTTGCTCTCTAAAGAAAACCCCTGTCAAAATGAGCATAAGGAATAACTAGAAGTGTTTATAGTTTCATAAGGACGTAAGGAGAGACTAGGTTTTGGTCTGGCTGGTTTTCTTGTTTTACAGTTGCCCAGATAAAGAGGAAATAGTAAGTATTTTCCATGTGGGAGCATTGTCTTGACAGCACATGGATTTGCTCTGCTCAAAATGCTGTAGTTCTGTCTGTGCCTCAGATAGTAAAGGGAGGATATCACTGCCCATTGCATGGGGACCCAGGGTTAAGAAATTTATGCAGTATCTTGGGTAGTTTGATGTAATATAAATGCCAGTTCCATTTCAGGCCTTGTGTTGGCAGAATCTGTCAGACCCTGGCTTATGAAAACTCTGCAGAAGGGTAGTAAAAGATGGTAAGAATCCCTGTGCTCTATGGTCTTTGGTGAAATAGGTCTAGAAAAGACATCAAAGAACATAATTTACCCCTTTTCTCTAGGGTGAGACAAGTTATTACACATTTTTGACAGAAATCTGGTTTACTCTGCAAATGGAGAATCACAGCTTTGCTGGACAATATTCTAATACTTCCTAGTCTTTCTATCACTGAGTTTTAGATACAGACTGATTTTAAACATTTCCCTCCCTTTTCCTGCATCTGAAACACTTTATTCTATCTAAGCCCCACACTGAGTTTTGTTAATTTCCTACTTTGAAACCTTGCCTTCTCTCATTCTTTCATTTTTAGACTGTAGAAAGCCCAGTGCATTTGTCTTTCAATGTGTCATGCACTGTCTCCTCTTAGGCTTTCAGTGCTCACATTTATATTTCTTGGTTTTTGAAATGAGAAGCTGTGTGGAGTTTAGGTGGCTTTGTTTACTGTTACAATAAAACCTGATTAAAGTTACCTGCAGTGGGGTGCATATTCCATAAGCTGGGGCAACGATTAGTAAAGGAAATATCACTGAAGTGGCTGAATCCTTTAGTGGATTCCCTTCCACATTTTACAATATTTTATTGCTTGTATTGTTTTGAATTCTCCATTTGAAAGTAAAAATGAATATTCTATTTTAGATATTCTATTCAAAGGCTCTGAGCTTCTAACTCAGCATTTTACTTTTATTTCTGTGTAAAAGTGCCTATTATATGATACACTGAATATAATTAACTCCTTTTTCTTTCTCTTAAAAGCAAATCCCTTTTTTGTCCCTTTTAATCTCTCATAATCTCACATCTTTCTTCCCAAATAGATGGAAGCTTTTTTTACTGTGTAATGTCTCCCTACACAGAGTATTTGATATTAGAGATGGATTTGATAGTTTTTCCCAGTGCATCAGACCCAGCATGCTTCCATTTAGCTCTGCTGCTCATTTCATTAAATCTTCTGGTTAGAATGTGTTTGCTTTTCCCCAGGTTTGAGCTTAGCAGGCAAGTTATTGAGATTATCTGGGAAAACAAAATGCAAATGTGCTGAAGTAAGCATACATCAAAGGAGGTAAAGTCTCTCCTTCCCCCACAAATCTCTAAGAAAGCTTGTAGATTGATACCAATGAAAAAAATAGGACATCAATAAAGTAAGAACTTAACAGCTCCCACAATATACCAAAACTGAGTGTTCAGATGTCTGGAAACTGGATTGTCACAGAGTGTGAAATTATTTTCTGCAGGGTCATAATTCAGCATATACCTGTACATTCAATCTTTATGACAGTGCTGTAACAAAGTAGAGGCATTTTTATTCGTTTTCACTTAGACAAAAGTCATAATAGAATCCAGAAACCACACTTAGTCATAAGAGTAGCCAAGAGCACTGTGCCAGGGATGAGTTCAGCCTGCTGCATCTATGTGTCTGTTGGCATTACACTCTAAGGAATGTTCAGAGAGGTTTTCCCAAGAGCTAACTACAGCCCAATTCTTTACTCTTACAACAAATCAGTGGAAAGAAATAAAATGCCCTTCAAGTTCAGAGCCCAGCAGGTTCTGTCTGTTTTGATTTGGTGTCATCTTTAACTGTTTCAAAGTAAGCCAAGCAGCCTATGCTAATGCTTTCACCTCTGAACACTTTACTACTTTCAAAGGAAAGTCCTTTTCAAATTGCAGTTCATGAAAAATAACCTTAATGGTGGAGGGGACCATTGTTTTTCTAATTATTAGCATTTCTGAAATTGCAAGATTTTTGATGGCAGAAATTGCATTTTCTTCCTCCTTGATTTTTAATCTTTGTTTCAGTCACCCTGGAATTAAAGGAAAATTGAAAATGTTAACAGGCTGGATGAGAGCAGTATATGTTTCACTTCTTGCCTGTGCTATTTTATTATTGAGTTTGTTTTGATTCTTCAGTAGATACTGATGGAGGTGTCAAATGTTTCAGAAATTTATGTAGATTACAGAACTAACACAAGGGATACCCACTACAAAAATACTCAGAAAATTCCTCCTCCTTTTCACTGTAGTTCTGGTTTGAAAGTAAAACCGGTGAGATATTCCAAGTCAGAAATAGAATTTATTAGGAAAAGGGGAAAAAAACTCCAACAAAATACATGCAATAATATAAAAGAAAAATCCCCCACTGACAGAGTCAGAATACAACCTGACACCCTGTGAGTCAGGGTGTTGGCAGCAGTCCTGTTGGAATGGTGGCTGCAGTCCTCCTGCAGTGGCAGATGTAGTTCAGCTGGAGCAGTGATCCTGCAGAAGGGTGTAGTCTTCCTCTGAAGATCCCGTGGAAAAGGCAACTGTTCCTCTGGGGATCCAGTGGAAAGGCTGCTTGTTCTGTCCCAAACCCCAGATTATATCCAGGTGGGGATATTTGGCTCCTCCCCCTGGGCGGAGCATCTCACAATGGGCTGATACCATTCTGTGAGTCACCCGGTGGGTCCATGACACAGAAATGGCTCCCAGAGGGAGGCATTGATGGGCCCATTAACAGGAGACAAGGAAGAACAATGCCCCTCCTGGTTTCAACAGCTCTTGAGGATGGGAATAGAATACATTTTTTATATTGTAACCTAGGAAACTGTTGAACAGTCTTATTTAATTGGTAAGACACTGTGTTCTAGTGTCAACGAGACCCTGTTATGAAGAACCACTTTCTCAGACATTTTAAATTATGGCTGATGGTCAATCTATTTGGGTTTGTGTTTGTTTGAGGTTTTTTTCCTTTTTTACAAGAGCTAGTCTATAAAATAGAGTTACTTCTGGACATCTCTATGCCTATACAGTTTATTGCTTTTATAAATTTCTAAGAGTCAAGACTATCGATCAACAAAAAGAATAGGTTTAAAATAGTAGTAAATTTTTTCCACTACTAGAGTATTGGAGAAATGTATTTTTTGTTAACGCACATTTCTAGGTAGTTGAAAGTAGCTTCCATTTAGAAGCATGTATGTTATCAGAGAGTGAAGAAAGAGCTCAGTTTTACAAAAGTGATATATAGTCTCCAGTCTATTTTATAAATAGATAATATGAGATAACTGCTGTTGAGATCTTTCAGAGTAGGAAGTGACACTGAGAAGTGGAGACTCTTGGATCTGTTGGGGTGAAATATATCTGTTTGATTCAGTAGAACTGAGAGAAGCAGTAATTTCTCCATCTAAAATCTTCATTACTGCTTCTAAACCCCCATATTATATACGTATATACACATTTTCTCTATCATGTCTAGGTTGACTTTAACTTTTTAAATTTCCGTGGTCACTGTGGTTCAGTACTGCATACATCACTACAGACTCGGGGCAGTGTGGCTGGGAAGCGGCCCAGGGCAAAGGACCTGGAGGTGCTGGTCAAGAGCTGCTGAAAATGAGCGAGGGTGCGCCCAGGTGGGCAGTGACACCCTGGCCTGGATCAGCAGCAGTGTGGCCAGCAGCACCAGCACAGTGACTGTCCCCTGCACTGGGCTCTGCTGAGGCCACGCCTCGAGGGCTGTGTCCAGTTCTGGGCCCCTCAGTTCAGGAAGGACATTGGGGGGCTGGAGTGAGTGCAGAGAAGGGCAATGGAGCTGGGAGGGTCTGGAGGGTAAAAGCCCTGTGAGGAGCAGCTGAGGGAGCTGGGGGTGTTCAGCCTGGAGAAAAGGAGGCTCAGGTGGGACTTCATTGCTCACCACAACTGCCTAAAGGGAGGGTGTAGCCAGGTGGGGGTCAACCTTTTCCTCCAGGAAAGCAGTGAAAGGATAAGAGGAAATTACCTCAAACTGCACCAGGGGAGGCTCAGGTTGGACGTCAGGATTTAGGTTATCCAACCTAAATCATCTTATTATTCTATTCTATGATTCTAAGTATCCTACTGAATGTTCCTGACAAACGCTATTGGCTTTATAATTATGTGCTATATCTGTTGAACCTATTGGTTGGTTTGATCCAAAATTTAAGGACATAGATCAAATTATTTGTGATTCAAGTTCTTTTAATTTCTAAGAAATTGAAAGTTTTAATAGAAGTGCCTTCCGAACTGAGAGCAGACAGTTCTTTTGAAAGCAGCCCTTGTCCTGGAATGAAGGTGTGGAGGGTAGCACATGTAATAGGGCTCTGAAGATTAAAGAGCGGCTTCTGGAAAAGGGAACCACTTTAGACTTTCAGTATTTTAATTTACTGGCATATTTTTTTAAGCTAGATGTCTCAGAACTGCAGCTAGGTAAATGGGTCTGCATAGGTAGACATTTATAAGGAAGAGTTTTTAGTTTTCAACAGATAAAATTCTAAAGCACTAGACAGAGCAGATAAATGAAACCAATGGATGGAAGGAAGAGCAGGAAGAGAACAAGCAGCAGAAATAGCTGCATATTTTGACATAATCAAATAGCATTCACTGACATATCACTATATCTGACTACAGCAGCTCTGCATGTTCAGTGTAGGTAGTTTGAATCTCTTTAATCAGTAATACAAAGTTCACGTGGCATCTTTTGCTGGATAGCATCCTTCAGTTTTATATTTGGAAAAATTGCTTTGTCCTTGGTGCCAACATAAGTTACTGACTTTTGAAAAAGTAGTGAATGTGAAATTTTTTAGCACTAGCTTTTGATTTACCCAAAAAATTTCAGCTTGTGTTCAGGAAGGGAAACTGTTTTCAGCTGAATTTGCAGTTCTGCTTTTAATGTAGTACAATGCTGTCACAGGATACTGGATCCATGCCAAAGTTAAAGATTTCTAAAATAAAAAATAAGAAAAAAATCTGAACCACAGACAAAAATTTTTTATTGAATGAGTTATTATTGCAGGTAACTGAAGAGCTGTGCATTTTGTCTGATGGCAGGAACACAGGAGAAGGGTAGATACTTCAGTGTTGAACCAATGTATTGTAACAATATGCAGTAACTCAGTTTAGGAGGTGATTGTGCTCAAGAAAGTCTTCTGGAATTTAGAATGCTGTTTAAATTGAAGAAAGACTCTTTTATAAGCAAGCCATGCTTATCTATCGAAGTTAGGTATTAGATATAGATATAGTCATGTATTACTGAATATTTAACCAGCCACAATAATGTCAGAGAAATTTGGTACTAGACTTGCTCTGGAGGTGTCTTTTATTCCTCTCTCTGTTGAATAAAGAGGGACATCTCTCCTTCTAAACCACAACATCCAGCTTAGGCTACATGTTTAAATTCTGGGTATTAGAAGGTTAGTCAAAGGAATGCCTCCCTCAAATTTTGTAGTTAAAATGTAAGGATACCAGGAACTATCTTCAGCTGAACTCATAAAGTGAGTTTGTTAAACGAAGGAAAAAGTGTAAAATCCTTAGGAATTCTGTGATTGCTTTATCCATACACTTGACCTATATTAAAGTCTGAGTAAGTAGTTCAATGAGTTCTGGTCTATTAGGCTTGCCTTTGAAACCATGAAGACTTTGAAACCATGAAACCTGCCAAGGGAACAGATATTCCCACTTGTAAGTTTTTACTTTCAAGAGCAGTTTGGTTGGGTCTGCAGCTGTTGCAATGGGCACACAGGATTCCAGGGATGTTGGTTTTGGCTTATCCTGGTTTTAAATCTTGCCTTATGTATGTTTTCCAGGCTTGAGTGTTCATGTTATGCCCTGTTGTTTTGGAACTTGTCTTCAACCTGCCACCCTTGAGCCCTATTTAATAAAAGCCCTTACATTTCTTCCCATTTTCACAGATGTCCATATTTCGCATCCTGTATATAAAAGAAAATAATTGGCCTTCTTCATCTGAACCTTTGCCTTAATCACCTTTCCAAGCTGTTATGAATTATTGCTTCTTCTTGGTGTTTAACCTGCACTCCTGATCTGAACTCATACTTTGCTTTATTCTTTCCTGAAGCCTGCAGAGTATTCTCTGACCCCTAAAGCAGACAGCTCACCAGCAAGAATTGCTCAATCTGCGTGATTAATCCCATTCTGAAAATGACATAATGAAGACATTAATTTTTTCATGGTCAAGTTGAAGAGTATCAAGGATGGGGAATTCCTCTTCATTGTTTACATACTGGTATTAAATGAGACTAATTTTCACTTTCACCGTTTTTTTTTTAAATTCACAGACCAATTTTTTACAAACAAGCACTGTGCTGTCTTCATAAAAGTGATTCTTTAATATCCTGCCATGGTATAAGGACTATTTCAGAAGTTATTAGTTTGCTGTGGTTTTTTTCTTCTGAAATCTGTATATTCTGACATGTTCCTCTCCTTCCCTGAATCATTATGAATTTAAAAGCCTTTTTAGCAGTGGACTAATATGAGTCACTGTCTGTTATGCATCCCTTATTTATTAAGTTAGAATTTAAAAGCTGCTGTAATGAGAAGATGCCTCTGTAGTTTTGTATTTACTGGGCTTAATTTCGGAAGTGTAGGATGCCAGAATTTGTAATTTTTTTATCTATTGCTACTTATTATTACTACATATTATTTCTCCTTATTATTTCTTCTAATAATTCAGTGAAAACACTGTGTCAGTAGTTGATGCTTTTATTATTTCTGATCGTTCTAGAATCTCATTGAAGCTGCATTTCCTGTAGATAATTAATTGGAAAACAGCTATTTGTACCTGCCCTCTAGAAATTTCATCATTGAAGAACTCATTAAAGTACTAGATTGAGCTTTGTAAGAATGGATTTTTTGAAATGGATATTTTCCCCCCATTTTTTATCAGTCTTCCTTTCAATTAGTATAATTTCCTTCATATATTTGTATCTCATATATCTCCTGACAGTATTTTTTATTCTGTTACTCTTCACTTTTTCCAACAAATAATGAAAATTCTGGATTTTGTGTGTTACTTCCTACTGCTTTATCTCTGATTATATTTCAACACCTTCATGGTATTTTTTATGTTACCATGGTTCTCATCTTCAAAGCTGTTCTTTGCAACTGCCTGGAATTCCTGTACACTGTTTTCCTCTGAAATTCCTACTGCCTGTTTAGGTTCTTGTTGCATGGGATGACAGGAATGAAATCTGCCTCTCTGTTCTCTTTCAATATTCCGGGCAGTACATTTCTATGCTGAGTCAATAATTAATTATTGTGTATTTTTTCTGGATATTTGTTCACGCTCGTGAAATTTTTTATCAAAGATTATATTTTTCACAGGGGTAACTTCAGATACTAAAATGAATCTCTCATTTTTTGCTCTAATGCATGATGAAGAAACTTACTCCCTCATTTCCAAAAAGAAAACTTTTTTTTCAATGTAGTCACCTGGAGCGATTCCTGTGATGTAGCTTGGGCACATTCACTATGTTGATTCAAACTTTCTAGAACACATTATAATGTACAGAGAATATTCATCTCTTGTTTCTTCCCTGTAAACACATTGATGTCATTCCAACTTTATGGGTAGTATAATATCCTTCACTCCAGAGTTTATCCCTCTAGTCATTCCTGCCTGATAAGGATCTAAATTTGCTAATTTTGAGAGTCTCAATTCTCCAATTTTTTTAGATTTTTTTTTTCCACCAAAGCTCTGACATATATTACATGCTTCATCCAAACTCTGGATGGTTCAAAACACTGATTTGAATATCCCAAGTGCCATCTCTTCTTCTTTGAGGCCTGCTTAAAAATTTCTTGTTTTGATTTTTATAACATAGAACCACAGAACAATCTGTCTTGGATAGGACTTTAAGGATCATTTATTTACAAGCCCCCTGCCATGGGCTGGGACATCTCCAGCAGACCAGACTAGATTGCTTGGGGTTCCATCTAACCTGGCCTTGAATGCTTCCAGGGATGGAGTATCCATAATTTCTCTGGACAACCTGTGCCACACGACCCTCACAGTAAACAATTTTTTTCTATTTATCCAGTCTAAACCTACTCTTTTAGTCTGAAAGCCATCCCTTGCTGTCCAATGTATTTTCAGGGCTTTCAGAAGTTCATATACTTTTAGTTAGGATCCATACAAAAATGTGGCAATTCATTTAGAAATGTAGCCAGAGAAGTAAAAACCAGGACAGGGAAGTAAAGGCCCATTTCTGCAGCTGTTCTTTCACACATAGCTCCTTGTGCCTATGCTGAGATTCATGGAGGTCATTGAGATTCTGGGTGCATTGAACAGCACAGCCTCAAGCTCCAGAGGCTTCCTTGATTCAGATGTTCAGAGAAAAATTATGTATGTGTGCATTTCTTGTTCATTTGAGTTAGAAAACTAAATACAAAGCAAATCCTTGCTATTTCAGATTCAAATCAAGCAATGCAAACTCAGTTGAATGAATTTTCCATATAATTAGCTTTATCTGTGAGGCTATAGTGTAACACAACTTTTTTGTTATATTTAACGCTAAATTGTATCTGCCTGATACCCAGGAGTAGTTATGGGGTTTCAAAATTAATAGAGATAACCTAATTTTACAGAAATCATTCTGTATTAGTTCTGTTTTGTGCAAGATGGAAAATGGATGTTAATTAAAATGCACCAATGTCAAGCAGAATTTCTGTTTAATTTTATGAAAATAATTTCCTCAAATACATTTGTAACTGAGATGTATGCAAGGGAACAACTCCAATTTTAAAACTTCGCTCTTTTAGGGTCATAAACATCACTTAAGCTTTATTCAAGCCATTGGACTAAGCCAGTGAATAACATCCAGCTCAGGCATCATTGAGAGGTGCAGGCTTGTAACATTACTGGCATGCAGAAAAAATAGTGAGTGACAGGCAGTGTCATTTCCTATCTGGTTAAGCTACAAACACATTCTGCTGAGTGACGATTGCTGACTTGAGAGGGAAGTCTAAACCTATCAGGTGGGACACAGACCTACTGCACCATGAGAAACTCAAAATAGTCTAACAGCACACATGCAGAGCCCTGGGATGTCCTTTCTCTAGGTAACTTATATTTATGTAGGAAACACATCATTCCTCTTAGACCTTACTGGTTACTTTTTACCAACAATAAATTATTTCAGGGTTACATTTTTTACGCTTACCCATGTCAGAGAGAGGGGTTGGAATTAGATGATCTTTAAGGTCCCTTCCAACCAAAACCATTTGATGACTCTATGATTTTCTTTAGGCCCAGATATGTTACATAAAAACCCCCTGCCAGATATGTTACATAAAAAACCTATCGCTGTGTCCTTTCCATGCTGCAGGAATATTGAGAGTAATTGACCCACCCACCCCTTGGATGTGCTTGGTTTTGCTATAAACTTAATGGTTCTCCACACACACACATTTTTTTCCCCCCTGAATAATGTCTTTTTTTAATTGTTGTTACTTTCTTGTAAGTTTTTTTCTATGCCAGCTTCCTATGTGGATTTTTACAGCAGGACACCTGGTCTGACTCAAATTATACATAAGCATGTAGTAAGCTTTTGATCCTCTGGAATTGCTCAAAAATTATTATGCTAAACAATAAAATCATTAGGTTGTGAATAATTTCAATTTTTTGCAGTGGTTAGAGACAGTGCTTACTTTAATCTGTGAAGTGTAAGAAGCATTTGACTGACTAAATCTAAACCCACATTTATATATTCTCTGCAAGGATACATGGGCATATCTTAAGGTTTCCTTTTGACAGATTTTTTTTGATGATGCAAGTAAAAAGTAGTCATACTTTTCATCAACATATCACTTATATTTATAGACAAAACCATAAAAATATGTAGATCAATTAAGTGCTCTGCATGAAAAATAGGACAACATAAAAGATGGACATTAGATAAGAGGAGTGGGTACCTTGGAGTGAATGAACTATTTGCCATTTGTACTGAGCCTTTGCTCCAGTTTGTGTGGCAACGAAAGAATTTGGCCTCAGGAGTTACACATTTATTCTCAACAAAAAATATCAATGGTGTTACAAAGCCCTCCAAATTCTACAGCAAAAAAGGAAGAGTCAAAATATGCTATAAATAAATATCAATCCCAAAACACTTTGTCTCTCTGGATCCTGAGCAGAAGAATGATTTGGTAACAAGCTTAGCACTCAACATATTTGAGCAGAAAATTCTTGCATAACCTTGGGCAAGTCTTTTAATCTGTGGTACCTCAATGTCCTTCCACAAAAGGGGTGCAGGGATTCTCTCACAATTTGCCTGTTGCACACATACATGTTACAAGCTTTCCAGTGTGGGCTCTGCCCCTTCCACCTGTGCAGCATTTGGAATGATGATACTCTGGGACAGAAGGCCCCTGTATACCCTTAAAGCCCAAAGACACTTCCCTTATAATGTTCTAGGAAAAATCTTCATTGAACTTAGCAATGAGACTTCAGAGTCTCACAAAGGATTGGTGTTCCATGAAGTTTTTCCATATAAACATATGCACGTCTGTGTTCCTTGCGTTGCTTGCAATCTGGTTTTGTCAACAGGCTCTGGACAAATATGACACCATTGTCTTTGATGATAGCCAGGAGTCAAAAAAGCTTTTCTCAGTGGCTTGACAAAATGACAGATAGTGAGAAGGCAAATCTGAGAAAGGGAGTATATCTGAAAATCTGATTTTTTTATTCCAAGCAGTTATTCATTGCTGTAAGAAAAGATACTGCTTCTCCTAATGACTCTGGCCTAATTATTAGGTATTCTAAACAACAAAAAATTGAACAGCATCTTTTTTTGGTGAACTTGTCATGAGAGCAGAAATAGTGCCTGCTCAAAAATAGTTTGCAATGCCAGCAACATGAATCAGTTGAAAAAAATATTCATAGGTTAGCAAATTCTGTTTCCACAGCAATGATTTCATGCTGATGCATTGAAAATATTGTAACAGTACTCATCACTTACTGGAGCATGTTATGAGATACAAGGTGGATCAGAAATAAAAAACACCTCTGACCTTGTTTCTCTGCTGTGAGGGGAAAGAGAAGCCTGACTCTCTAGTCTGATCAGAATTGATCACAAGATCAGGCAGCTTACAGCCTAAGGTTAGAAAGACCTCAGTGCCTTGCCTTACAAACTCACGTGTAATAAAGTTTCAGCACAGAGTTCACATCATGTTGCTCAGGGCTTTTTCCAGTCAGGTCCTGAAGACCTCCAAGAATGGAGTGTCCCCCTCTTCCAGGGCATGACTGTCTTCTTGTCTTACAGAGCCAATTCCTTCCACCTGAAATCTCTGCTCTAGGTAGATTCCACATCTTTTGGAGCTCACAGATCCCTCCACCTCCATAGAATCACAGAGTGATTTGGGTTGGAAGGAACCTTTGAAGATCATCTAATCCAACCCCCCACCCCCGACCTAGAGTAGGTTGCACAGAGTTGCATCCATGCAGGTTTTTAATATCTCCAGAGAAAAAACTCTCCAACCTTTCTGGGCAGCCTGTTCCAGTTCTATCATCTTCAAAGCAACAAAACTTCTCGTCATATTCAGATGGAGTTTTCTGTGGTTCAGTTTGTGTACCTTGCCTCTTTTCCTGTCTAATTCCTGGCACTACTGAAAAGAATTTGGCCCCATCCTCCTGAAACTTGAGGTTTGGGCAGTTTGGCCACAGGCTATGGATCCACCAGGGTGCATTTGGAATGAGTCACCTAAACCCTTCTTGGCCACCCTGATATTACACAGGGTTTTTGCTGTCACTTGCAGTTCAGCCACCTGTTGGTGTGGGATGTCCTCTACCTGGGCATATCTTTTGCAGGCACCTCTGCTGCCTGTCCCAGCTCCAGGGGAAAGGTTCAGGTACTTCTTTTACTCTGAGGTCGGCACTGCAGCCTCTCTCCTCAGCAGCTCTGTGTGGGCAAAGGCACCCAGGTTGCAATGATTCAGATTCTAGTAGGGGTTGGTGGGTTGGGTGCATGAGGGCTTGGGAGGTTAGTACAAACCTGTTGTGGAGAAAGAGTGCAGGAGGCACATCATGCTGAGTTTAAAGTTGTGAGTGTTGGGTAAACTCAGGCTCTGGAAACCCAGTTCAGTTTGTTAGTTTGAGGTATTCTTTCAACACAAGAGTCATCCTGCAGGTGTAAGGAAGTACTGGGATTTATTCAGGTCCTATGGAAGCTAGGGAAAGCAATTTGTCCAGCATCTTCTGTCAGCCTGAAGAGTTATAATGGACAATTTCTGCTTTTGAAATCTGTCCCCTGTGCTCCTTGAATCTCCAGAGAAATACCAAGAAGAGGCAATTACCAAATATTCTGCTTTTTTGTTTTGTTTTGTTTTGTTTTTTAATCCAAAGGAAAGTTAATTACACCCCAGTGTACTGTCACATAAAACGACCCAAACCAAGTGCAACTACTGTTGGGGAAAAAATAATCCAGCCGTAACTCTGTTCTTGAGCAAAACAAGAGAGATATTTCTCATCTGCATGTCAATATTTATAGTGTCCCCAGAAGCCACCTCATCCTAAAGTAGAGAGCACTAGCTAAGGAATTGGTATATGAAGCCTCAGTTCTCTTTCACTTGGAGGGGCATCCAGTACTACAGGGATCAGGTTTCTGTGGATAAAAAAAGCCTGATGGACGTCACAAAATTAATCCTAGAGGGAGATCTTGGTCAGATTGTTTTAATTTAAAGGTCTCAATTGCAAATGTACTAGGACAACCAGAGCAGTTCTTAAAGCAGAGAGATGGTGAATCATAGCAGAGGCACAGTAAGAAGAAAACACTCTAGCAGCACAAAGAAACGTCCAGGAGCTGCTCTGTCACACTCATGCCAGCAGAGAGCAGTGGCAGAATGGTAAAGGATCCCACCTGGATTCGTGGATGTACCAGCACATCTCGCTCAACGTGCTGGCTGATTTAGCATTACTGCTTCTGCATCATACTGTGCATTGAGGGCTGTGCAAAGGTCCTGGCTCTTCACCTCCTTTCATTACATCATTCCACTGCAGGTCAAATTCTCATAAAGTAGATACTTAGCAGGCTGCAAAATGACAAAAAAAGTTACATTTTCTGCACCAAATCTGAAGCATCACTTTAACAATGCTGGAGCTTTTTTATGACCCAGACCACATTTACTTTTTGTAATGTAGGTCATATTTGGCTGATCTTATTTCATGGTGTTATGAATTTGAAACCAAATTTTGATTCTATATTTTGATGGTTTACTCAGGATATTTAATTTAGGAGGCTATTGAATTAGAAAAGGTAACAGCTGTTCCTCAACAGTTAAACTTGCTCAGAAGTATAAAACTTTGAGAATGTCAGCATAAAAATATGCCATATGTTTTGAAACACAACCGATGACACTGGCACTGTCTGCTTGTTACTGTCAGTTCTTAGATGCTGGACACCCTGAATCACTCTGAATCATCATTCCATTGAGAAAGAACATCCCAGCAGGGAGCCAACTGTTCCACTTGATACATGGAGAGAGAATTTAATCTAAATTTGGTCCTTCTTTCATTTTGCATCTGTGTTAGTTATTCCATTCTCTGGAGATGCAATCTGCATTTCTACTTATCTCCATTGTTACAATACGGGGAATGTCTGTTGAAATATATGCTGCTTCTTCCTTTGTGAGCTGTACTGTTCATTCCCAACTTTGAAAGCATAGCACCTTCCCATAATCTGTTACTAGTGCATCACATTCTATTATTCTTGCTTATCAATTAGTGTATATAAATTGCATTGTTTATAGGAATAAAAGACTTGTCTAGTGAGGCAAACGTATTTATTACCCTTACAAGAAAAATGTTCTCACTAAAAATCAATATGCATATATAAAAATACAGCAGAACAGTGTAACACATGTAAAGAATGTTTGTACTTGTGTCCCTTTTAATCTAGAAAAGTTGTTTTTCATGCTAAGATTCATCTTGTTTCACATGTGTGTGTCTATATGGCAGTGCCTTGAAAGAGCATTGAAAGGCCACTCATTTGTAAGTGTAGCAGGTCTGCTTCTGGCACAGAAAGCTGTTCCACAGAAGAGTTTTGGGAATCACTGGCTGCTCATGCAAATTGACATTGTTAGTCTAGCAGTGAAACACAGCTGTGCAGAGCAGAGACTGCTACCAAGGCTGGCAGGCAGCATCTGGCCCTCTGCTCAACAACCCATCATCATTCAAGCATACTGGAAACCAAAAATGTTATTTCTTGTACTGTGCTCTAAGCAAAACCTCAGGTGGTCAGAATGGTCACAGTCATAACTTGTGGTAAGCAAATGGTGTCAGAAAAAAAGGTGAGTATTACTTTGAGATGTGCTCACAGAATTAATATTATAGTTATACAATCTTACATTTGCCATTAACAGTGACAATAACAGAATTATAAAGCAGAAGATTATAAGCTAAGAACCAAACAAATCCATGCACTTTGAGTGAGTTATTTTGGGATTTTTTATTTTTATTTTTGCATGTGCCATTGCATTTTTATTGGAGATACAGCCCAAGCTGCTGGATTATCTTCTGATCTTCAGTAACCAGCATTTATCCAGAATAACTACTGAAATCAATGCTGATGAAAAATCACAATTTGGCCCATAAAACTAGCATGACATTTTCCGTAGAGATATTTGACTTTACTTTCAGTAATTGTTTATTTTGAACCTGAGAGGCAGCTTGATAAATATATAAAATTAAGGCTGTATCCTTGACAGCTTTTGGTGGTTAAAATGACAAGAGAGTGATTTAGTTGTCAGCTAAAAAGTTTAAACCAGTAGTATTAAATACCAGTATTCTATTGGTTGCTGGTACTAGTATTCTGGAAATGCCTTCTGCAGAGCTGACCTTGCCTTCAGGCAGAGATATGGGCTTGGTGAAGAAATTGATCCCAGACCATTTAAGTCATGATCCATTGCCCTCTTGTCTTCCCTGCAATGGCAGAAATGTGTTGCTTGCTTCTACTTCTTACTAGGGGTACAGGTGTTTTTCAAGAAGTTCTGATCTGGTATTCTGTGAAAAAATCAGAACTAGAGATACCTGTAAAAGAAATAATAATATCCCTGATTACTGCATCTTTACTTACAGATGTGGGATGGCCTTCAGTAATATAAGCTTCCTATCACTTGAGTCCCAAACTGGTATTTTTAAATTTTGAGTCATATGACCTCAGTATTAATTCTGTGATCTAAAAACTATGCTCTTTTCAGGTAACACAGGCTGGACACTCAGAAAATTACTCAATCATTTTACACAGGATGTAAATTCATACATTTTGAAAGGAATGCTCTTCTGTAAAGTGATTAAGAGTTAATATGAGGAAAAAATGTGTTTGTGTTTTGATGAACTTTGAAGCTGTTGTTTCCCTGAGGTGTTCTAGGGATGAGGATAATGATACATGGATTTAATGTAATGTGTCTGAAATTTCTGGTTTTGCATTAGGTGGAAGACTTGTGTATGTTAAATGGTCATGCATGGTGTTGTTACAACTTAAAATCCAGTGTGTTTTCAGTTGTTGACTGAAAGCAAGCTTTGTTACTATTCCAGGGTTCAAAAATATATAGTGAACGGGCAGAGGAAAAACAACAACACTGCTGCTGGAGACATCAGTGAGTTAATATGTGTGTGTCCAAACAGAAATGTATGTCACCAGTAAATAATGACCAGTACATTAACATTTATAACACTGTACACAAAACATGATACTTTTTTTTTTTTTTTGCTGCCTGGTAAATGATAAAGAAAATCTCATAGCTGCTTGTGTGTGCCTACAAATATATATTTGCAAAATGCATGCATTCTATTTTCAGCAAGTGATTCAGAATGTCAGCTGAGACTGAAAGAATATGATTACTATACATCAGTGATATGTACTCTTTAGATAAGATAATGTTCCTAATGTGCTAAACCCTTACAGAATGCTAAGTTTAAATGTGTTGTTTCAAAAGCCAGTCAGAAGGCAGGACAGTTACCAGGATGCACCTTGTGTGATATTTCTATTTCTTGCTGGCCATTATTGGCTACTCTAAAACACTTTGTGGCTAATAAGAAAGGCATTAAGGTATCAGAGGGATTCGGGAGAGGATAAACAACATAAAAAAGTAGCTATTTTCTAAAAATTATCCTGATAATCTTTTTAATTTAGTCCAATAATGCTGTTAATTAAGACAGTAGCTTGCAGCACTTTAGAATAAAGCAATATGAAATATCAAATTGCATCAAGTAAAAGCCTGTAATAAACACAATAATCTACTGTAGAGTTAATATATTTTTTAGGAAAGTGACTTCACTCAACACAAGTAAAATGAAATGATGAGGAAAGTTGCAGTTTGGATTTCTTTTCAAAGTTTCAAGTGTGGTCAGAGCTAGTTGTTTAGATGGCTGCTAAGAGATAGTAGAGTCTGTCTTCTGCTATTTTGAGGGATATTTTGTGTAATGGATTTGTTAAAGTAAACAGGAAATGGTAATTACAGAATGAGAAAAAGTCAAAGAGAAAGGGACTAGCAGAACCATATTGTGCCAGTAGCCCAAGGAAATATAAAAACCTTGTAACTGCATAATGTGGCTGTTGCAACTTCATATTCTGCTACATCACAGCTAAAATATCTTGGTAATTACTATCCTTGTTCTTAGAAAAATGCTAAAGGATTCTTTTTCTTACCATTTTCTTGTTTAAAAGAAGAAATTCTGAGGACAATAACTGAAAATGCAGTATAAAAGCTCACATTTGTTGAAAAATGCTTCTACTGATTCCTTTTCATGACCTGTCTGAGGGAAGTAAGATTTCTTAGCTCTACCAGCATGATATAAATGACATGCAAAGTCTGGTACACCTTCATAAGCTTTATTCCATCACACTCACCGCCAATAATGTAAATGTTCTTTTTCTAAGCAGGATTACTTCCACCCAGCAAAGAGAAAAAGCCCCTTTTAAAAATAAAAATAAAAAGAGAATAAAAATCAGTAGATCTAGGTAAACACTGGGAATTTACCACTGCAGACCTGCTGATAATGACTGTGTGTGACTACAGAAACCTTCCTGTGACATTTCATCTGCAGAGCAGCCCTTAAACCTCTGTCTGTCCAGTTATCTATCATATCCTCCTTCTTTATCTGTTTTTGGATTCTTGCTTTCCTTGAAATGGGTTATTAGGATTATGATAGTATTCAAAGTAATGTTGTGGTAAACTTTTGGCATCTCTACATTGTGGAACCATGGGACAGGTCTGCAAACTTCACTGTGTATCCATCCATTAATTACACTGTGATCTATTGCTCTTATCAGAAGAAACAGGATGAGGGAATGCCTTTTAACCAAACCAAAAGCACAGTAACAAAGAAAACAGCATTAAGAAAACCGAAGTGTGGAATTCGAAGTAAACAGAATATATATTTCTCAACAATGAATTAGCCAAAGTATAGTCTCTTCACATTCCACTTTGTGTTATTGTAGCTCTGCAAATTATTATGCAGAAAAAGACAGCACAGCCTTGCTGCAGACTGAACCAAATCAAGCATTTGCTTTGGTTGCTTGGATAAAAAAAGTTGCTAGATTTTCCCAGTGCATTTTCAAAGTTTATTTCTATGAGGTAGATTTTTTTTTTTTTTGGTTGTTTTTTACTGATTAGTGTCAGCACTGGTATGGGACATGGCAGTTTATAGTCACAGAAAAGTACCTTGAACACCTTGTAGTTCAGAGGCCACAGTGATGGATTAGAGTTTAGGAGTCTTGGGATCTTTTTAACCATACAACAACAGTTTGGCTTCAGTCTCTGCTGTTTTTTTCCTGGTTTTGCTAATTCAGAAAGTGATACTGTCTTCTGCAAGGCGTTCATGTACTACATAGTTTCTACACAGCCATGCTCATCTTTGTTGTGTCCTTAGTGCAATAAAATAAACAGCAATCAATTAAACAGCCCATCCACCAGTTAACTAAAGTAGAGGAACACCAGCTAATGCTGTTTTTCCAAGTCTTTATCATGCTGTAAAACCTGGCACAGCATCCTTCTGACTAGTTGGATGCTTGAATTACAGTAAATCTGAGCAGCACTGAACTTCACATTAAATCTTTGTCTTGCAGACTCTTGGGCCATCTTGCTTTCTGTTGTTTAAAAGTTAATCATTCAAATGGCCTATGAAATGTATAACGTAGATATTTAAAACTAAACCCACAGGGAAGAAAAATGGGGAAATCAGACAGGAGAACATGATTTTACAAAATTCGTGACTTGAGACAAAGAGCCCACAGATGTCAGCTAGTGTAGTAATTGAGTAAAAATTTTGAGAAAATAGTCTAATATTGTGTCTTTTCATGCCACACCTCTGCAAAAATTACCATTACTGCAGTAATCATAAAAATAGATGCAGTGTTGCCATTGTTAAGCAGAGTTTACTACCTGCAAGAACTAGGCAATACCAAACATTTCATCTGAGGTAGCATTCTCTACACAGTGAATACAAACATTTCCATTAAAGCTAAAAATGAGAATCTGTGAACTCCATTTTAAAATACAGATTACAGTTTATGCTAAATCCTTCTGGTTTTACACTTTTTGTTTTTCATTTCTCAGAATCTGACAGAGGCAGAGTGCCCCATGAAGCCTCCTGCTTTAAGAAATCTTGATAGAATTGTTCCAGTTGTGCCTGTGCAGCTTCAAATACATTTCTTTTCTAACTGATTTTAAGACCAGATGACAAAGAGCTGAGCCAAGCACAGCAGAAAGAAAACTGAGGACTGTGTCCTACCTGTTCAGTGACTGTGTGTCCAAATGCACCAAAGTGAGAAATACTTTCTCAAAGACTTAGGTCATAGCTCAGTTACATTTTTCAGTGTGTGATTTCTGTATTTTGTAGACCCTGCAAGAGTACATTAAGATGTAAGGATGTGAGGAAGTTAAAAGTTTGTCTTGGAGTGGACAAAGTAAGATGTGGCATATCTTTAGAGACTTAGAGATTTGTTTATCTAATAGAATTATTTGACAAAAGACTTACCCTAATGCAGTAATTAAAATTTTTCAATGTGCAAGACTCTGAAAATTTTTCACTGATGGTTTGTCCTGATTAATTAAATCTTATCGGCCTGAGCTTGTTTCCTTTGGTAATATGTGTTGTGGACACGAAAAGTAGTCCAAGGATTCTCAAATATCTGCAGGCTACAGGTTTCCATCTCTTTGTTGTTTTTTAAAAAAGCACTTGAAAAATAAAATTGTAATTAGAATAAGGACAAAGTTTTTTGGGTGTTTCCCTTCAATGATTGTTATTATTATCTCTGATTGTGCTAAGTGGAAGCAAATCTGAATTTAAGCTCCATAATCCAGAAAGTTCTCCCTCTTAGGAGTGGGAAAGTAGTAATTCTTGTCTACACAAGAAGAACAACTATTTCTTGTTGGAGAGAAGTGAAAGCTGTGAAAGCCATGAAAGAGTGATCACACTTCAGTCTATCTGGGGCGATAGGATAAAGCACAGTTGGTCTGATACACCCTCCAACACTGAAGTGCCTTTTCACTGCCTCCTTTGCAGGAGTTTGTGCCTGTGATGGAAGTCTTGACAGGGCATCTCTAAGTCAGATGAAGGTGAATCTCACCTCTTTTCTCCCTGCTGCGAGGCAGTTTGTACTTTAGGCAGGCAAAATTGGCTTTCACTTGCACATTTTTTTTCATCTGTGCAAAAACTGTAATTCAGGATAGAACAGTGAAAATTTATTTCCTTCTTCCTGTTCCCATTCTTTCCTTACAACTGGCAGGCAAGATTTCACATGTGTGTATTAACAACTGTGTTTCTGAAGAGCAGATTAGCATGATAGATCCCAGATTATCAGAACTCTGAATCGAACACAGTTATCTTCCTTTTTCTTTATCTTTCAAAATATTGTATCCAGGAAATATTTCAGGTTTCTCATATACTTCCACTGTAATAATGTATTTTGAATTATTACAGTGCATTTTGAATTATCTCTGTGGAAGATGAGAAGGAATTAGATAAAGTCCTTTACTGCAGGAAGCAGTTTGTTGGGGTATCTTTATGGATATAATTTGCAGAGGTGAGCAGGCCCCATTTCTTTTTTTATTCTCTGTTCTTCATTTATTCTCTGCAATGGATTCACTGTATTTCTAGAGATGGCCCAGCTGAGTTTCTCTTTGATGATCAGCCAGACAACCTTTATCTGTGAGCTTGAAAAAAACAGCAAAACAGAGCTGATGCTTCAAACTCTGCACAAGTCCTTTTGTTTCATCTCCTTATCTATTTATTAGCATCAGCTACCTTGGGGATACAGGAAGAGCAAGAACCCCAGCTTGAAAGCAATCGTGCTGGCTCTTAGCAAAGTAAAGGATAAAACCACAGAACTTCAAATGCACCAAGATGTTCTCTAGCTGAAGAGTGGGTGGGCAGGTCTTACCTACTCAGAACATCTGAGCTGTTCTCTTACAGCTTCTCTGTGCTTCTGTTTCTGTACTGGTTTTAATTGGCAGGTACTAATACTCTCCTGCCCACAGGAGGAACATGAAGATTATTCAGTGCTCCTAAAAAGCTTTGAAGATGAACAAAGATGCCCTTATAGAGCTGTCTGTGTTTTCAGCAGGGCTGAAAAGCTTGCTGATTTATTTTGCTCGCAGTTAGAATAAGTTTTACTGCTCACTGGAGAAAAAAGTTGTTTTTCTCCACTGTTTGATGGGCTGGATTGTCCTTTGAGGCTTGAACCAGAGCAGGGGGCATGTGATGCACAAGCCTGGCAACACAGCAGGTCTGCCAGACAAACTGTGTGTTCTCTGAAGAACTGCTCTGGGTCCCCTACAGGGCCCACTCATTCCTGGCCTGTGACATCAGCAATTTAGGACACCTCTGTACCAGTCTGTGTGATGGAAAGGCGGGGCTGAGACTGTCCTGTTTTCCCTTTCCTGACCACTGGTCTTTTCTTGGGGGAGAGTTAAGCAGCAGTTCATATCCAGCCATGCCTGGAGTCATGCACAAACTCTCGTCCTATCAGGTATGACCTGGGAGAAGAGACCAACACTCACCACAACTTCTTTTCAGGTACTTGTAGAGCATGGTCAGATCTCTCCTAAGCTACCTCTTCTCCAGACTAAACATCTTCAATGGGCAATGGCGAATATTCCATGTATTTTGAGCCTTTTTGCATGGAAAATAGAAAAAAATTAATTCTTGTTGCCTGTTCTTATGTTTCTGCATCAGTTGTAGTATAAATCTTAATTTAGAAGCTCAGTATTGAACTGCAGAGCTGCAAGAAAACAATGGGCAGCATTTATTCCACTCTACAGCATTTCTATTTAGCAAAGTATCAGAACCTCTACTCTTAAAGAGAAGAGTAATGTCATTTTTTGGGGTTTGAGTAATGTTCCCACATAAAAACATGCATTAACCATCAGTTATCTTACAAGAGGGGAATATAGTAGATATCCATTAGTAGATTAGCTCATTGGCAGTAATAGCAAATAATTATTCATTATTGTAATCTCCTCTTGACATTTCTGCTGCTGGAATTTTTAGAAATACAAAATGTTCTCGGGTATACTAGAAATCTATTGATGGATGTTCAGTTGGTATCAAGCCCTTAGAGCAAGCTGGTCTTCTGGACTGCTGCCTAGTTAATCTGTGATTAATGAATGCTTCCATTTTGTATATGAATTTGGGAGCCTGTGTTCCTGGCATTGTTGAAGTGTGTAAATGTCTTCCTCAGATAAAACATGACAGACAACACCTAAAATATGCATGCTTTGTTCTGCTACCTGTCAGATCAAGGGAAAGGTCTGCATTCTTAAAGCTATGAATTTAATTGGAAGAGGAGATGACCTGGCAAATGCTCTGTACTCAGTTCTTTTTGTGACATCTTCTCAAGTAATTTTGCATACTGAAGGGCAAAACCAGCAGATGAGGTATATTGATGTCCTTAAATATAATGCATTTGTACTTAAAGACCTGTAAACACCTTAAAGCAAAATTTTTTAAAGAGCATATACACCTCCTTTAAAAAAAAAAAAGCAGATGACCTTATCAGGTCTGAAATTTCAGAAGAAAGTAATGGTTTAAAAAATCTAATTATTCTGAGTGACTGAAACCATGGGTGATGATAAGTGCTGGAAAGCTCCTTTGAAATTATTGGGAATTGTAGGAACTCAAAATTCCTAGAATTTGCCACAGTGTCCATAGAAGAGGCCTCTTTAAACTGTTGATAATTAAAAGGTTATTGTTGTAATGGAACAGCAAGCTGTACTTACACTGTGCTGCAATCCTTACCTTGCAATTATTTCTTCTTTAGGGCTTCCAGAAGTAGCTCTTGAAGCTGACAGCTGCAGTCTACAACAGAACAAGTGCTTTAGATAGCCACTTTAATGAAAACTCAGATGGGTGTAAGGTCAGCCTCTCCACAGTACATTCTAATCAGATTTCCAATTTCTTTCAGAGACCAGATCACATCTGGCCCAAAGACAGAAGACCATTGTGCCAGACGTAGAATAGGATAAGGTGTTGTTTTGTACTTCCCATCTCAGAGAGCTAATGACATGGAAAATTAATTCTCCTCCACTCTTTACTCATCTTCCATCTGTTTTATGTTTGTGTGCAACTGGATGCAAAAGCTAATCACAAACTTCTGTTTAAAAGTTGTTTTGTTGGCTCCCACATCAACTTTAGCTGATGCAGACAAGGTTGTTGAAGCAGAAATGTTGCAAAGCAGTGTGGAACACTGCTCAACAGTATATACAAGACAGAATTAATAATATCTGCTGTTAGATACTGGCAAACTAGAGCAAAAACTAGATATGTACCAAACTTTTCACTTAGTAACATGCGTCAAAATGTGGGAGTGAAGGGAACAAATCTGTCTAAAGTCTCGACTCATTTAAAGTGTCCAGAATTTCAGAAGAATAGAATTTCACTATAGCATTTTCAAAGAAATTGAAATTACTGCAAGGGGAATTGACAGCTATGGAGGGAACAGTCAATGCCTGTATGGAAAATGTTCCTGATTCTGTTACTCATTTGTTTGCATTATGTCTCAATAGCACTAAAGGGAGTAATTTCTCTCTTGAGCTATTGGTCAGAAAAGCCAAGTGAACTTCCAAAAACCATCTTAGGATGAGCAGTGTTACCATAAAGATGGAACAATGACACCGTGATGGGATATTTGCTCATAAGGGATGAAGAACATGAGAAAAGTCTGTAAGAACCTGGAAAGCAACACTGAGCTGAGTGACAAGCACATCAAGAGAACAAATCACAGAAAAATTACTGTAATCTGTGCCTGTCCAGTCTGACCTAGGGTCCTCAATGTGCTGTATGCTAATCAGCTTATAAATATTGTCTTTTTCAATAGGCTATCCTATGTCACTGTAAAATGTAAAATGTCTCCTTCTGCATCTGAATCATGAAAAGGCAAACTCTCAGTGGAGATCCATCCCATAATTGAAATGACGCAAATTGAGAAATAACGTGTATGGGAGGAATCCAATCAGATTGGATCAAAAGATTCAGTAAAGAAATAAAAGGAGGGCTGATAGGTTGCAGTATTGTATTACTCTTTGAGGCAGCCAGTTGCAGGAGCTGTAACAACAAAATAATAATTTAATGAGTTTTATAAACAACTGATGCTCTAGAGGGCTGTGATTTTTTTCCCCTTTTACTTTGTGTAAACATACTCCAGGAAGTCTAATTGAATCATGTGAATATTTCCATTGAAAATAATAAGATTAATCATGCTGTAAGCCAAAAATATAGTTAAGTATCTTCCTAAACAATGCCCCAGACTTCCTTAGGGCCCTTTCATTGTTGTAGTTCCTCCAGTGGAAAAAATATGCACAGTAAACTACTGAGCTGATAAATCCTGTTTCTTCCCAAGAATCCATAATTTTCCTCAACATCAAACCTTTGTTGGTATTTTCAATTTTATTTTTCAGTACAGCCATCTCCTCCATTAGGTTGTCCATATTTTTAAATTGATTTCAAAGCCTGTAAGAATGTTTTATAGATAAATCATTGGTTATTTATAGGTAACAGTAAAAAACAGTGTAAAATATATATGAATATTGGAGTACAGAGATATAAGTAAAATGGATGTGTAGCTGGGAAGGTAAATCCTTTACTCATTTATTTCCTGTTCTTTCATCCTAGGATGTATGTGAATATAACTTTGGGAGAAGACTTTTCCTGTCCTTTTCTCTCCGTGAGCAATGTGCATGATGGAGGAAATGATTCATTCTGCAAAGAACACTTCTCTTTGGAGAAATGCTACAGAATCACTTGTGCTGTGTGGACCACATGAGCTCCAGGGTGCAGGCAGCAGTGAAAGTCACCAGGCCCAGTGGGAGCTGGGTACTTTGACTGTGGCCATTCCCTTTCAAATCTGAGTTTTGTTTTACCGAGCAGATTTGTCCATGAACGCCATACACCATTAGATCATATGTGGCAAAAAAACCAGCTTCTGGTCCTAGCATGTCTGCTGGGTTTTCAAGAGATAACACACACGTGCTAAAATTAAATCCAGGTTTTAGAGGAGGAGGAAGGTGCATCAATTTAACTGTATCTTTGAAGCCACTGAGGTGTGGATGTTTCTTGGAAGCCTTCCTTATCCGATGGCTCGTGAGGCCCAAACTGGGGGTAAGAAAAGGGCATAAAGTATTGAAAAGTGGTACCATATGTGAAAAGATGCCACTCTGTTTCTGGCAACTTTTATATATAGATATTTTCTTTTACAAGGAACACATTATTAAAGAGATAGACTTGTAAACAGTTGGCCTGAAGGTTAAGATGGACAATGTATATACTTTTTGGATTAACTTTGGGTTAAAGAGAAAGGAAAGCTGGTATAGCCAGTTTTTAATTTGCATTTTTGGCAGCTTCACACATGAGTTCCAGTCTGTGCTCTGGGCTGAGCTCTCCGGAGGAGACAGACTGAACACAGTCACAGTTTGTGATTCATTTCATGACACATGAAAAATTTTCTAATGGTGGTTGTGCTTCAGAGTTTATGGATCTCACAGTAAGTGGCTAAGGAACAGACTGCCCATATTAAGCACGAGATCTAAATGGCTCACAAGCAGTGGATGGGCAAATAATTTTCAGTCCGAAGTACTATGGTGTGGGAGAGAAAGAATGCAATTTGCAGCAAGGGTTTTAATGCAATCCTGAGAATATAAAATAGAAATTTTGCTTTATTTGGCACTTTCAGTGGTCTCTCAGTGGAAGATAATTGTTTGCAATTCAGTAAGGCCGTTGATCACCAGTGAGAAAAGCCAGTGGAATAATTAAAGCATATGAAAAAATGTTACTAAAGAGGAAGGGTTCCAGGAGCTCAATCTACTTGATCTAACAAATCTGAGGTGAAAAGATAGTTGCAGTAGTCATTATATGATAAATATAATTTATATGTTCTCATAACTAATGACAAATACAATTTTCTTACAAAGGGCTTCTTGAAATCTACCAGATGAAAAAAAAAAAGAAAGTTCTGACATTTGATATTGATAAATTGAGAGGCAGTAGATTAAATACTTTTTAAAAATTGGACCCCCACTTGCCAGTAAACCATGGATTATATCTTGCTGGACACACCTTAAATCAAGAACAGACATTGCTTCATAAAATATAAATTTCTGGAATGACTTTTGCCTTTGACTCTCTCTCTCTTGTGGCTTTTCCAGTTTTGTGCTACTTCTGACAAAAAAGTACTTGCTATGTGTTGGTTACAACGGTTTTGTATGTGGACTAATGGCCTTTAATGCATGCTTTTTTTTCCTTTAGGACCTATTAGAATTTTTTAAGTCCATGTATAGAAAGAAATAGCTAAAACATCCCTTTTTCTGCTTAGGAACATTAATTTTAAGTGAGTTAAACCTTTGCATATTGTTTACAAATAAAGTTCTATAAAACATCCTGACAACATGGAAATGACAGTGATTGATGGGAAGTAGCACGCACATGATTAATACTGACTGAATTGCTAATTACAGGATTGACATCTCATTTGCAATGAGATGCTGCAGGTCTTTATGCAAAAAGAACTGGCAGTATGTTATTTCTGCTTTTCCTTCAGCTGGACATTTGATGCCCTGTAGTTAAAGTTCAACTAAAGATTCATTCTCATCTTGTAAAATTCTCTTGCAATGTGAGAAAGGCCTTAGGAAGAAAAGCAAAATAGTTACCACTCCCTAAGAATGATCTCTCTCCTGAGACTTCCTCCTACCAATGATAAATTTTGCTGTACTGTTCTTACTTGTTTTATTTGTTACACCAGCTTTCTCACCCTTTCTGCTTTATTTCCCTGGCATGCAAAAAAAACATAAATAAGGTTGTTACAGAGAAAGGTTTTACAGGCTTAAAAAGAAAGTGCATTTGAAAAAGTACATTTTATTAAGGAAACCCTTTTGGATAGAAAAAGTAATTTCAGCAGTTATGCTAAGGAGTAGCCCTTAAACTGTAGATATGTGTACCCAATGTTGGGATTCACAGAAATGGGCTGGCCAGATGCAATCTGACAGATTTGTGTCAATCTAGTCACCTTGGCCTGGCCATATGGATACAAAGATCAGTGCAGCTGTTCCATGACCAGGGCAGGATTATGCGTCACAAGGTGAGTTATGTTCGAAAGGATTTTAAGTAAATGCTATGGTCTGGCATTAAAGCGAACAGCAGGAGAGAAACAGACAATGGCAGTGTCAACACTGACAATGGAATCAGAAGCTGCAGGGTATAAAAAAGTGACTCTAGGGTGTTTACAACGCTTGTTGCCACTATTTCTTCATTGCCTTAATGAACATGCAAGCCAGCGGGATGTATCCCCAGCACTCTTGAGGTTTTGCCTCAGGCTTTCTCAGAAGCAGAAAGCCAACTTCTGTAAGAAAAGTCTTGCAGGCTCAGGTGATTTCAGAGGTATGTGCATACCCTTTGATATGATTTCACACTCCATCTGTTAACATAATTAATTTACAAGAGTGATGTATGAAATGTGCTTCTTGTGGCCTAAGGAGAGGATCAAAAACAGGCTCAGTCAAATCCAGCAGAGTTCAGAAATATCTACAAGCCTGAAAGATGAGGAAACTCCAGTAGAAGCACAGAAGAGGCTGAGCTATGAATGGATATCCTAGAGCAGAAATATTTCTTTACATCTGGGAATAACAGTGTGCAAAGGAGACCTCTGCATTCCCCCAAGCATTCCGTACATCTGTCCTGCCTGTCATGAAGAAGATTCAAGCACAGCTCTTAATCATAAGCCTTGCAAAAGAAAACTAAATTTTTTTTTTCAAGAAATCAAAAGAAGAAGCTGCACTATTATTTGAATGGCTGTCTTGGTTTAGGGCAAATTTGGGAAAAAAGAAAACCTGTGGATGAAGTCCCTCTAGAAAATGAATCTGAACCACGCCTCCCCCCAGCTGGTTCGGGACAGAAAAAAAATTTCCTTGGAGGAAAGTGGAAAAAAGTTTATTTAACAGGCAAAACATTCTCCAGCACAACAAATGAACAATACTGAACAACAAACCCTCTGTGTGCCCCGCAGAGATGCCAAATTCAGAAAGTCTCTCCCGTGGCTGGAGCTCGGCTCAGTTGCTGTCGGTCCCTCAGGGCTGGGAAAGGCCGGGCCCAGGCCAGGCCCGGTGGGACACAGGTGGGAGCTCCTGGGGCCCTTTGGGTGTTTAACCAGAGCAGGGTCAAACAGTGCCAAGAAAAAGGGAAAAAAGCACAGTGTGGAGAACTTCTGTGCCCCAGCCAGCCAAAAACTGACCAAAAGCAAAGGAGAGCTCTCTTCTGCTGTCCGCACTGCAGACAGCACAGGCTGTGTGTGTAGGAAATCTGAAAACTCTGATCTTTATGTTTAGAAAACAACTGCCTCAGACATTCCACCGCATCTCCTTCACTCTCAGATCCAGTTTTTAAAGGTACAACACTTATTTCTGAGCTAAACAGACAAATGGGGATACAATTTAGCATCCACTCAGGACAATGACTTAACAGAGACATTTAATTTCAATAAGAGTACCAAATGTACACACTCAGTGGAAGAGACTTAAAGACATGCTTTCTTTTTGCTCTTTTTTCAGGGTGCTTGTAGCATTAAAGACAATTTTGCAGAAGGATAGTCTTGGCTTGATCTGCATCCTCATCATGGCCAATTAGGTGGGATGAATTAGTGGCCTCACAAGTCGGCAAAATAACCCCAAAATCTTTAATACTGAGGTTTTATAATTGAGGAAATAGAGTCAGAAAGTGCTAAAGTTTCCCCATGTCTTGCTGAGTACTGGTGAGAATAGTGGGGGACAGAAATGTTGTCTTGCAAGTAATTATTCAAACTGGGAGATGTGCTTACAGCTTATCACCCTAACTGCACTATTTGCTTAGAAAATCAATCCAAAATGAAACTGTTTTATACAGGAAGCACATATAGGGTCAGTCTCCCATGCCACATAACCTGTTAGCTTTCAGGCTCAGTAGTATCAGGAATGGAAAAGAAAAATTTTGGCTTCTTAGAAGCTACTTCACTGTTTTCTATGACAGAATCTTAGAAACTCCTACGTATTTTGAAATAAAAAAGTAACTTATAATATTTTTAAGGATTTAAGTAAGAACAGTGTCTAACAATTGTGATCCTTTACTGGTTCTCCTAATAAAATATGTTATGACAGGAGTGCTAAGTGCCTCCAGCTTAGCAAATGGATCTTTAATTCCTACTTCAAAAGTATCTCATTTTGACAGCTAAAATGTGACAATAACTAGGAGGATATGTACCCATATGATTAAAATATGCCTTTTCCCTAATAACCAAGATCTACCAGAAGGAGAATGTTCCCTGTATTTTCCTGCATCCATCAGTTCTTTAATTGTCCTTATATATAGCATAAAGAATGGAAATGCCATAGTGTTCAGTCAGTTTTATAGATTATAATTTGCTTCCATGGCTGACACAGAAAATAGAGATTTACTAATGGTAGAGGAAGAAGTACAGCACTCAGCAGCTCAGAAAAGGTTCTGATTAATTTTGTGCTTACTCAACCTTCTATCTAGCCCCTCCCTAGATGAAGCCCTATGGAAAATAGCTTTACCTCCAAGGCAGGAGGATAAAGTACTTATGTTTGCTAAGGTCCTGGGTATTCTTATTGTGATAGACAGATAAGTTACGGCCAAAGCAGCAGCTCTACTTTCCACACATTGCTGCTGCTGAATGCATGAAAGCCACCTGGGTCTGTCAGGGAAATAACCACTTTTCTTGTTTATATTTGCACAAGAGAATCATGTCATTCCTTCTGTCGCTGTGGGGGGATAAATATTTTGTGGCAGATTAGCTAACATGACATACCTAATAAGTTATTAGTAAAGTAAGTCTATGGTTGGCAATATTTATGCCAAGCATAGTACGGGTTTATGATAGTGAAAGTGCTTGACGGGCTTGTCCTGGTGCAAGGAAAGTTACTGTAAGTGACTGAAGGAGTTGAAGTTGGATTGGAAGAGGTGATATTTAAGAATTAGAACCGTTTCTTGACCTGAAAGCAAACTCATCCTCATCCTACAGAAATGAAATGTTTTTTTCCAGCGAGAGCCAGAAGACACAGAAAAATAAAGTTTTCCTGGCAAAAGCAGTTGATTATGCTGATAAAATGAACCTAAGTAAAGCAGTAATAATAATTTAAAAAAGGTTTCACAGAAAATTGTATGTGATTTGCAATTCACACAAGTGATCGTTCCTCTGTTATTTTTGTGAAGTATTTGTATGCATTACAGTCATGCATTAGATTATTAATGTATGCATTACAACATTTAGTTAATGATTTAATAGTCATATGTACTTTCTAAAAGTATATTTCTGATTAGACTCTGGAAAAAGGTCAATTTTGATAGCAGATCTTCCCCTACCTCAGACAACATGCAGAAGTTTCCAAAGTTTTAAAATTTACTGAACAAAACCTTCTATGATGACAAAGAGGGCCCATCACCTGATGTGGTCAATCATCAGCACTTTCTGTTTTGGGATCAGGATTAGGGGTGAGTATACAAGGATGACAGGTTTGTGAAACATAAGATAAATAAAGCATTAGGTTCCAGCTCCAAACTTCAACTTTCTTCATACTTGAAGGATGGAGTGTTGAGATCAATATGCCAATGAAAAATTACACACAGATTAACAGATTTATTCCTGAAAATAATTTCCTTATTCATAGTATGTAGTAGAAGAAAAATGAGGGACACCACACTTTGTCAAGCAGTATTAAAATATGTGTTAATCCAGATGAGAGTTTTAGGAATGCAAGTTTAAAATAGTTCTTTCAGTATTTTATCATTTTCCCACTGGGTGCCTTGATTTGCCTAGCAGGTTTGTGCTTTATCTGTTTCTCTTTTAACAGGTTTTCACTGCATAGCTTTGATCTGGAATAACTGGGACAGAGGAAGGTTTTTTAGCAATTCTATTCTTACATGGTAAGTGGCATTTCTTCACAGATATTACATTCACAGATATATTAAGAAGCCATTTTTATTGGGTCTAGTCACATAACAGATCTGGAAGTGCAAGTACTTAAACTCCATAGATTATGTAGGTACAAGGGCTAAATTTCCTTTATGGAGAATGTCTGGTTTGGATGGGAATGGCAAATGAGCCAGGGCAGCTTACAGGAACCATACTCAGCTGTGTGCTGTGCATGGTTATGAGTATCCAGACTAATAGGATTGGCTGGCCTGTGTTTGATTGCTATTGACCTAAGTGAGCCAAAAATACATAATTCAGTGATTCGCTGAACTGGGGCCCAGCTTCATTGAAGTGCTTTTACTCCAACTGTCTGTGTAGTTTATAACTTCATGTTGATATCACATGGAGTAAGAGGCCAAAATTTTTAAAATCTGAACTATAATACATTTGATTATGTGATCTTTTTGTCGTAAAGCTGAAGTTAAGAGGAACACAAGATACTTCCAGTAAAATGAAAGTAGGTCTTAAAGAACCCAGTGTCATTCCTTGTTTATAAATGGAAGACCAAAGTACATTTCAAAATTTAAAATTGAATTCTAAGGGCAGAAAACAGGTATTTCCATTTTCTCTTTCCTAAAGTGCTAGTTCATACAGAGAAAAAAATTACTGTGGGAGAAGAAACCCTGTCTGTGTATAAAAGTAAATACCTTTGCAACCTTGTAAATGGATTTTTCAGAATTGGAGAAACAGAGCATACTTTCTTTAACAATTCCCAGTTTGATGCTTAGCTAGGCCATTTCACTTTCTTTAAAGAGTCATGATTAAAGTAATGTCTAGAAAGGACTGAAGAGTAAAATCTTTCCTGAGGGAAATGCTATTTCAACATTTTTCAGACAGAACAAACAAAAAAGTTCAAGTATCAAAATGTTTTGCTGAATTGAAGGGCTCAGAAAAATCTCAGATTGGTAGTGTAAGAATAAACTCCTCCATTTTAAAATGTTTTAATCTCTAAGTTAGTGTCTGCATAGGGCGGAGTGGGAACTTCAGGTTTGAGCATTCAGCCTCTTTGATTGGGCCATTCTCTCAAAACCTGGACTTGATGATCCCTGTGGGTCCCTTCCAACTTAGGATATTCTGTGATTCTGCTTTGAATTTCGCCTTATCTGGGGAGTTACTTTGAGGGTGCCAGGTTAGGGAGCAGCATCTCTGCAGCTTCCCCAAAACCCCCATGGAGTCCCACCTCCACCTTGTGCTGCCTCCTGCTCGCCCTCAGTTATTGGGAGCTGGACATAGGCTGTGGTTCCAAATATATTTGCTGCAAAAGGCAATAATAATCCTAAAATCCTCTTTGGTGTGATGGGAAGAGAGAGCTGTGACAGTCTCCAGCCAGACTGGGCCACAGGAATCATGCTCTATTCCCTCCAGCCCCACCATGTGCTTTTCTTTGAAAAGACCAATTATTTTGGTGATCATAACTCTTAAAGACTTCCTTATAGAGCAAAGGCTATTAATCAGCCTCATTCCTCCTTTGTAGCATGGCTGTGACTGCATGTATGTAGTAGATAGGTTACTTGTCAATTTGTTGTAGGTAATGGCATTGGGGTTACAGATACAAAACAGAGAGATTATGCTTGGTTCTGTGTGTGGAACAATGTCTGTGTGGAGTGACATAGTGGTGTCCTGCATGCAGCCAATTGCCATGCTGGGATTCACATTCAAGGTGCAAGTGTACAGAACAGTCTGCTCTTGAACAGTGTCTGAGAAGAAGGGGCATTGTGGAGCCAAGGTGTCTCCAGAGATTTCTGTGACACTGAGAGAAGAGAGGCATTTTTAATTTTTTTATTTTTTTTTTTTTTAACTAGAGCAGTAACTCTTTTCTGAAACTATTGTGGAATTGTCCTCTATAGAGCTGGTGAAAATATGATTTCTATTCTGGAATAAATATTTGATTTTAACATCAATTTTGACTTGTGGTTTAAATGTATTTTTATTCCCTGAAGCTGTATCAGTTTTATCTATGGCATTAGAGCAGAATAAAGAGAGCAGAATCATATTGTGCCATAGCTGTGAAGGGTGAGAGTCTTCCTGCACATAGAAGTATTCCTCTCTAACAATGACAGTTCCTTCTGACCTGCTTAACCAATGTGAAAAATGAGGTTCACTTTCCTGGTAAAATTTAAAAAGTTTAAGAAAAGACA
>VZTB01000549.1:0-12040 GCA_013397245.1 Thryothorus ludovicianus | reverse complement strand
ATTAATTAATTAATTAATAGAATAGAATAGAATAGAATAGAATAGAATAGAATAGAATAGAATAGAATAGAATAGAATAGAATAGAATAGAATAGAATAGAATAGAATATCTATAAATAGATGGAGGTGGGCTCTGCTTCTACTCTGAATACATTGCCATTAATGAGAACAAATCCCTGAATTGCTTTTAAGTACTCCAGAAAGCAAAAGCTACTTACTGCAGTTGACTACTTTGAGCAATTAGTGGATCCTCATCCTAAGCTAATGGCACTTACCTGCCAGCACAAAGTCAATTATCAGCTCTGAAGGTATCACAAGGTAGCAGTAATTTCTGTCACCACAGAGATATTAATACAGCTCAGAACTGGAAGGGACCTGAATTTGGTGATTAGTAAATGCCTCCATTTTTATGCATTCAGAATCAGTTTTTATGTAGGTTGATGCCACTGCAGTATTGTAGCTATATGTAATTAACGAGTATTATTTTCCATGTGATGATATCAGTGCAAATCCAGGAAGATTACACGAAGATGATGAAAAAACCCTCTGTTGACTGAAGTTTATGGGGACTTGCTTTTGAAGCATTTAAATGAAGAGGTAGTGCTATGTTCAGAGCCTCTAGGTAATTGGAATCTATTAATGTTAACATAGTGGGGTTACCAAAGAAAGACAGTGAGGCAGCAGGATAATTCTGGTGCCGGCAGCTGGAGACAGAACTTCCTTCCCCCTTTGCCCAGCACATGAAGAAATTGGCAACCAGGATGGCCAAAGAAAATTATTTAGAAGAGAGAACCATGAAGGATGGTGTCAAGGTCGGCAAGGACATTGCTGACGGTAGCGTTGTCTAGTTTGGGAGAGGGAAGTGACACGTGACTGAAGATCTGGATAAAACCTGTGGAAGTTCAGAATGCTGTGCAGGGCCCTGCTTCCCGCTGAGCTCATGGGCTGGTGGCCCCTGTCTGCCTCTTCTGAGCCAGCAACTTGCTGGAGTCAGAAAGAGCTGCTTCAAAATTCATGTGTAGAAAGTGAGGATCAAGAGTGCAAATTTCTTAAGGAACTACTGTGAAATCTTAATCCCCTTCCATGAGGATTTTAACTCTGTCGTGAGAGAGCTGTAAGGCACAGGACACAAAACCAGAGAGAATTGTTCTCAATGCCATAGGGACCAGATGTGAGGAACTCAATGGCCTGGTAATTTCTTTCCTCTTTTCCCTTCAGAGTGTGTGAGGTGTCCTTTCAGTGGAAAAGCAGTATTGCATTCTGCTGCTTTCTATTCAGACAGTCTGAATAACACCAGGAAGTTTCTGATTTAGATACAGCTCGTTGTGTATGTGAAATCTGAGACTGAAACAGAAAAAATACAGAATAGGTAGGATATTACAAGCTTTTCTTTGATTAAAGGGCATGCATGTCCATATTAATTAAAAAAACCCACCCACCTACACTTATTTTTCTCAGGTGCCATCTTTGCTTTCGTTGCTAAGAACACAATAAATCAATCCTAATTAGAAACCTAATTGAACAGTCCAAGGAGTAATCAATATTACCAAATGTCTCTAATTATGATCTGTCAGTTTTCTTTTTAGGCAGCTGCCAAAGTCATGTTTTTTATTGCTCCCTTTAAAATGATTTCTACAAAGATCTTTCAGTTGGATTTAAAATCAGCACCTAATGGAGTATCTGGGTCCATCAGAAATTAGCAGCCTTATTAATAGTTTGAAACTCAAATGACTAGGGTGACATCTAGTAAATTAATGAAAACTATTAGGAAAAATATTACTTAATTTTTTTTGAAAAATAACCACACCACTCTTCAGCTAAATCCCAAACTCTCTCTGGGACAGCATTTCTGCTGATATACATCAGCTGATTTATGCTAAGCTAAGGATCTTGTGCTTACAGGAGGAGGCAAATTTTGAGTTTTCCTTTTTTGTTCTAAATAATTTACACTAACATCTGAAGAAAAGAGAGTATGAGAAATACTGTAGTAATCAAGAATTGAGAGAGTGATGCTGGATTATCTCAATTGCAGTGACAGCGAACAGTCAGTATAAAAACCCAGTGTATTGAAAGATGTACATTGCCAGGAGAAATCCTTGCAGTTTTAAGGAAATTAATTGAAAAATTCCATAAGACTTAAATTTTCCTATGAAAACATAAAATAATTTTATAAAAATGAGCATTCAACTGAATTTTTTTCTTAATTCCTTTGAAGCCAAATGCGTGGCAGATCCTGACATCTCTGTTATAGATGGAAACAATAAATCAATGTGTTATGGAACTAAGAAACAGCAAAAACATTCTCTTCCCCCTCAACCAAAAATCAAGTTCTAAACTTAGGGAATGTTCATATATATATATGTATCCAGAAACAGAATTTCAATAAACGCATAGTATGTTTGCGGAAAAAAAATTGGTTAAATATTTTTAGCATTAAAAATATGTCTTTAAGCCTAAAAAAGAACTATTTGATGGGCAATCATAATATAATATTTAAATTACAATATTTTAGAAAAAATAAAACAATTTGTTATTTTCTTATGTCTAATATTTTAAGAAGTGGTGAAGTGCTCTTCCAAAGCTTCCATTTGGAAGCTGCTGTTAGAGCTGTGAGCCTTGCCTTGCTGCAGCCACAGTTCAATTCACAGAATTTACTTATGATTTCTGCTTCTGTTGAATCATAAGTCATTGCATTTTTCAATGTTGTAGGGGAGGATTATTTCCTTACACTGCCAAGATCTTGGTCCTGTCCTCTATTATATAAATTCAATCAAATAATCGCATAAATTAAGTAATTATTTCATCAAATAAATCAAAGTAACTTATGAAAGAACAGGTGTCATCCATAAAAAAGTACTGAACTATTAATCAGGCTTTAAATTATGTAGGACCCTGCTGTTAGTAAATGCTATTTACAGACTAAATCCTTCTGCCAATTTAAACCAGTTTACTTTATTCTCTAAGACTCTTGTGAGGGAAGAAAATAGCGTGTTGATAACAGCTGTTATTCCCAAAATGTCCTAACAGTGATCTTGAGATGATCCATAGGATGCTGCTCCTCTCCAAAGTGGGATTGAGAGAACTGTCACCCTGATTTTTCAGGTTTTTCCTAATGCACTTTCTACCTTGCTGTTTTCACAGTAGCTAGCTCCTTTCTCACGCTCAAGAGTGTCCTTATCAGAAGTCTGTTTGATAAGACGAGGTTGTTGTTCATATTTTCTCTTGTGTGGAAAACAACTGATGGACAGTTGTCTTTACCAATGGCATAGGAGAGGTGTCAGCCTTCTTCTCCAATCCCTGGTCTGTGTGGAAATTCTATAAATGTGGAGTCAAATGTTTAATAAACTTCTAGTTCTCAACTTTCTCAAGAGAGTGTGTCCGTGTGTATCCTTGTGTCTCTCACAGTGACAGATAACAATGATCCTTTCTTGAGTATTTTTGCTACAGTGTGGGATTTTATTAGTGTGATATTCCTGTTCTTTATTTAGAACAACAAAAGAGACCTATTTCTGGCTCAATTTGTTTATAGTGTGAGATTTCCTAGGATTGTCAGTGAAAAGTTAAACGGGTATGTTCTTTGGGACCTTAACTGATTACATATTTAATTTTTGCAAAAATACTGTGAGTTTTATAAAATTACTTATTAAAATATGAAATCTAAGAATAAAATCAAAAACAAATCATATTCTTAAAAAATAAAGTTCTCCTCAAGGGGCAGGGAGGATGACATTCTGCAAAGCTTTCAATATGCTTTGAGAAAATGGAAAAAAGAGATTATTTAGTCTCATATGTCGAGAGTAATGGAGATTTGCTTGACATCTGGAAAGAAAGAGTGGCAAATGCCCAAAATTATGCTGCTACACCAAGCAAAATCTCTGTACAGGGAAAATAAATTGGTCTCCAAGTGAAAAATGTAATTTTGGAAAATGACTTTGCATTAATTTAATAGCCCTGTAGTTTATGTGCCATAAAACCAAACCAAACCAAAAAAAAATCCAAAAAACCCCAAACAAACAAATCTATCTTCAGGGAAACTATAATTATTCACCTATATACCTTATGTTTTGCTTGGCTTTGGTTTGTTACTAAATATTGTCTAGCATTCTGGATGCTCTATGTAAGTATTCAGATATAAACATATTTGGTAAAGTAATGTGTATTATATTTACAGCCAACTGAAACTTGCCATCATATGCAATAGTTAACTCCTTTCCATTTTAACATGGATGAGGCAGATGTGACAGAACAAAGGGCCTGGAGCTTTGCAGCTTATCAGGATGAGAAATAAATCCAGCAGATGTCAGGCATTTGCATGGTGGGTGCTGATGTACATGGCTGGGTAATTTTCCCCAATACAGGTAAATACAGAACAGAAGATTTTGATTTCCAAGGATACTTTAAGCAGATTCCTGCTACTTCATGTTGAACAGATGACCGTCTCAGGGGTCCTGAGAGTGGCTGCAATGTTTGCCCGCTTTACAGTGCTTGTGAATATAACTAAACCCTGAAATTCCTTCAGACAGATTCCTGCTCTTGGGCTGGGAATTTGAAGCCATTCTAAGTATAGATTGTGGAGGACAGAAACTTTAATGGAAGTGTAAAAATTCTGTTATAAAAAAAAGTGTAGAAAGATTTTTTTTAAAAAGTCTTGAACCTTTTGCTCAGGGCTTGAGAATTGAGATGAGTTTATAAATCATCTGAGCATTTTAACGACCTGACTGAAGTAGAAAAAATCGTGTTATGAATCAAAGTTTTGGTCAGGAAAGCCTGTGATCTATCAGTGTATGACCACAAATTATGAGCAGCAGAAGTTTGAGGTGACAGTTTTGGTCTCATCTTTCTCCCCTCTTCCTTTTTTAGGAGCATCATGTTGCACTATCAGAATCTGACCTTGTTTTCCACCTTTAAAACTTTATGCCAGTTAGATTTTTGTTTTATCAAGCAGAGAAGGAGGCAAGAGAAGGACACATATCTGAGAAACTGGTGATGTTCTTTCCTAGTTTTACCTCCTTTTCCTCCTGTATACATCCCTGAATGTAAAAAAGTGTTTAAAAGCCAAGAGAGTCAAGTGAGCTGCTCCATGTCAGTAGAGAAAATGGTGTTGTCAACTGTTCCAGTTCTTATTATGTCACATAAGAGAATTGTTTCACCTCAGAGTTAACATATTCCTGAGTGTGTGGAGCAGGAGACAGGAGGAGGGAACTGAGAGACATACATCCCATGGAGCTGCATAGTGTTGGGATGTGGAATGTGTTTAAGAATCTAAGGAAGTACAGGAGACACGGCACCGGCTCAGGAAGGTTACTCTGAGGGCAGAAACCAATACTGTGCTACAAACAAGTCTCTGGGCTGTTTGCATTCCCCAGCACCAGGGCTGCATTTACCTGGCTGATAGCTTCCCTCAGGAGTGCTGGCTGACACACCTGTGCATCTGCTGCCTGTGCTGCTACAGAGGATGGGACATATGGTGCAGATTAAGGACTTTGCTCACCTTTATTGCCTCTTGGAAGGACAGATGAGACTCATTAGAGACTAGTGGGGACAGCAACTGGTTGTATCTCAACATTTTGCACCAAAGGAGCAGAGAGGAGGGTTGTACTGAATAGGTCTTGTGCCCAAAGATAGGAAGCTATGTGCACTGCAGAAATCCCTATCTGAAGCAGTAATTAATTTCCTGAGGCACACACATTCAATAAAATAAGCCTTCAGTTATGCCTTCCAGATGGAAACATTTAAATCATTTGGTATCGGGTAACCATTCACCTTCAGTCATTCTCCACCTGTGCCTTATATTCCAGTGATTTGTTTGTTTATTCTAGTGTATTACCTTGCACTGTAAATATATACATTTTGATTTGTCAAGTGCCTTGGTAGCTAATATCCTGCTATACCCGGGAGAGACATTTTCATAAACAAATATTTACAGCAAATCTTATATTCTCCTGTATCATGATATAAAAATACTTTATTTGTTTAAATTCTATTCAGAATGCATCCATTGGGACAGCAGTTGTGATTAAAGAAATGCATCTGGGGAAATAAAGGCCTAAAATATACAAGGCTGAAAATAATAAACACCTAGTAGCTATTCAGTCTTGATCATGGACAGTAAAGTCACCAAGCAAGAGAAATTATGTGTCCTTCACTGTCCATTGGTCTTGCTTCTGTGTGTGCAGCTATGAAAGTAAGGGTCTTTGTTTTCATTTGGGCTTTTAAGAGTCCTTCTGACACAGGAAAGCAAACTCTTTATGGTAACAGCTTTTGTAGCCTTTTATAACCCTGAACGCTTATAAAACAGTCTTCTTGATTTTCTTTATGAAACTGATAGTTTTAGCATGTGTTTATTCTTTATGTATGGAAAAACAGAAGTGTCTTGTAGTGAAGCAGAATCAGGTAACAGTATCAGTTAATGTCTGATCACAAAACAAAGGACTTGTTGGACTTGCTCTTTTTTCACTATGCAGACCCAAGCCTGTCTATAGAGTTTCAAAACTTGTACAGACCACATGCCCACCATTGGTGCTTGTCCAGTTTCTCCTCACCTTTGTTCTGTCTTATGACCTAAGAGACATCCCTGAGCTTGGTGTATCTTTAAGACTGCAGTCGTACTGCCTTACTGAGGAGGCAAAATACTGGGAAGGTCTTACCAGGGTTAACAACAAACTAAGCAGTGATTTAAAGTCATGTAAAAGCACCCCAGTTATCTCTATTATCCCTTTTGCAGAGGAACTGCAGTGCTGTCTTTTTTCTTGTCGTGAATGCTGTGGAGGCCTTTTATTTTAAGGGTTTTTTTGTGTTTATTTTATCTCTGCATTAACAAAGTGAAGCAGGTGGTTGTCTGTCATCTTCCTTTTTAATATATTTTTTACACACATCTGTGTCACCTTCAGAGAGATAAGTTGAAAAAGCTTTGTCTTACAAAGCAAGTCTTTTCATGTATAAATTGGTTTTGAATATACTTGGGTGACAGTCACAGATGGCACTCCTTGAAGGGTTCAAGGCAGCTTTTAACCATCAGTGAGGGAAATGGAGTTTTTTAATAAATCTTGAGTAGTGAAAGCTAATGTATCTTTTGAAAACTAAGTGACTGAAATAGATTGTGCTTCTATGAGGTATCTATGATTTTTCAGGGCTTTTATATTACAAAAACCCAAAAAACCCAAAACACAAAAAACCTCCAATCCCCCACAAAAATCCTCAGACCAACAACCTTTGCCCTAATAGTCCTTAATCATTGGTATTCCACTAAAGAAACATTGCTTGAATGAAATTTAAGTAAGATCTTACCCCCAAATAAATGTATTAGATGTTAATTACTAAACTTCAGCCTCCTTTAATCTACAATGTTTTCATTTACTTAAGATGAAATTGATTATTTACTTAACGTGAAGGATTTCTGAGCCTAAAATCCTTTTTATCAGCTCCATTAGTTGGCTTAATGTAAGACACTCTGTTTTTCTGCCTCCATCACTCTTCATTAAAGTTATTTATTTAATTCAGTTAGCTGAGAGGTCCCTAGAGAAAATCAGTCCTAGCCAAAGAAAAGTCTGAATCTGTGACCCTGAATTTGGGAGATAGGAATCCCCCAAAAGTGGTACATAAATCAAGCCTCCCTACAAAGTGGTCTTTTTGATGCCTGTAAGAGGCTGGCCTAAAACAGAGACTAGACAGAGCTAAAAGAATAAAGTAGATATTTATTGAAAAGCCTTTAAAGGATACACCTTGGGCAGTACAAGAGCCTGGCCATGGCTACACCCAGGATGGATCCAAGACGTTTTTCACACTTTTATAAGTTTTGGTCCATTTACATATTGGGGTTAATTGGCCAATTACAGCTTCACATCATGAAGTCCCATCCTCCTTATTTGCTCTCTTCAGTTCCCCATTGTTTATGCTTTTCAGGCCTGAAGTTTGTAATGGTTGTCTTTGGTCTCAAGCTGGAAAAGGATTGTTTTGTCTACGTACCCTGTGCAGGGAACTTACTAACACTTACTATGAAGCTCAGAGCTACACACCTAGGAAGCACAGAATCTGAGGAGTATGAAAGCTAAAACTTAAGGCACCAATTTGCTAGGCAGAATATATTTTAAACAGTACATTTTTGAGAAATGTATTTTTTTTCAGAAATGACTGATATTTCTAGTGTGTGATTGTTTGTATTAAAAAAAAACAAAAACAACCGAACAATGACTGATTTCAGAAACCATTAAGCATTTACTTTGCTCGACTTTGTTTTGTCTTGGAAGGACAGGTGAGAAAGAAATGAAAGGCTCTTAAAAGTAGTATGAATTAGACATCCGAACTTATGAATTGTTCCTGAAAAGGATATGTTTTGTTACCATGTTTCATTTCAGTTATTCAGCATTTACACATTAAATCTCAGATATCCCCATGTACTCATGTACTGCCCCTAGTACTTTCTATTTTCATACAGCAGTAGAAAGGGAGGGCAGAGTTTCTTTTTCAACAATAAATACCTTAAAGTGATTTAAGTAAAGATGACATTAAGAATACTAGATTGGAGAATTTAATGAACTCAGGATTTTCAGAGCATGCATTCAGTTACTTGCCTCAGAGTTCTAAGAGCTTCTGAGTTATCAGCAATTTAAATTTTGGCACATTTCTTTTGGTATCGTATCACTGTCTTCACATGCTAAAGGATTTCAGACTTTGGCTTAGTGTTCCTAAATACAGAATTGTATTATACTGCAGTGTTTGAAGTACAGTGGATATCAAATTTATCACGAGTTCTCTCTCCCACTTGTTGTCAAATTTCATTTAAGAATTTAAATAGGTTAAATGATACAAGGCCTGAATAAAATTATAATATTGATTAATACTTAATATTTTCTAATCTATAGGTTTTCTGTAAATCAATATGATGCTTGAAGGAGTCATATTTAATATCTGAGAAGTACCTTAGCTCATAGGGTTATATCTCTACAGACACAGGCTTACTTTTCATAATTCAGAATAACCTCAGTGGAGCATGATGTCAAATAGAATCTCATTCCTTATTTAAAGTATCTAAACTTTTAAATACATCCCTGAGCAGAGAAAAAGGCAATGTATATCACATGAAAGAATTCTTTAGACAGTTCTGTGCCAGCATTATACGAAACTCTTAACATATTCATGAGATCTGAACACCACAGTATTCTTACCTTGAGTTCTGGTTTAATAACAGTGTTAATTTTAAAAGTTAATTTTACTCTAACTTTTCTTTTTTATTATTAAATAGAGTTTGTTTCGAACCAGCCTGTGAAAGTAATTGTGTATGTGTATTTCTGGCATAGTAATAAAAGATTAGATAGAACTAACTATTAGTTGCGTATCTTTAGTGTGATGGTTGCTGCTACAGCTGAAGAGAGAGGAAATTGCCATTCTACTGTACTGCAAGCTGCTTTGAGCCTTTCAAGTGTTAGTTTTCTGTCTTGAAATCTATCTAAATAAATTGGAAATAAAACTAGGTGTGTGAAATCCTGAATGTAGTTACACAGAAGGTCAGGAAAGGATAGACAGCTCTTTATCAGAGAGAATATTTTTCACAAGTATCAAATCTTTGACCTCCTATTTCTTAAATCTTACCTTTAGTCTTCAAGAGAGATCTACAAAGTGCTTTTAAAGACCAGGATGTAAAATCTTTAACTGCTCTTTACTAAAAAACCAGGGGAGTAACAGAAGCATCTGTGCTATGGCCCACTAAAATCTACTGACCCCTCTCTGTTGCAAAGGTGCTTTTAATTCTGTCCTTTGGTTTCACAGGCCTGTCACATCTTTCATTTTGGACACAGAGGGCTGCTCTGAGCACTACCTGTGCTCTAGCTTACCCGGTCTGTCTGAGTAACCTAAGATATCAGTATAATTCCTCCAGTTAGTCACACCAGTTCCACTAAAAGCTCATTCTTCATATGAAAAGGGAAGGGCTTTATCATCCATTTCCCCCCATTATTCCCCCATTTCTCACTTCATGCTCTTAGCATTTACCTTCTATCAGCTCTGGAGTTCAGGGACCCATTTTTGATAGATATAACTCACAAAAGGGTTCTGCTGTACTTGCTGGACTTGCTTTTAAAAAACAAGCTGGATGTTACTCTTCAAATTGCCTTTTGATATTTGCACTGTCTGATGTTTTGTGTTATGTGGGATGGTATTTCTTCATACAGATTATTTTGGCTGTATAAGCTTTATTGCTTTATAGAAAAAAAATCAACTATTTTCTAATATTTAACATTTTCTATTAAGAATCTGTTTCTAAGCAAAGTTAATATTTATTCAGCAGCAGATTGTAAAGATAATTTCCTGTCAAATCTTCCCACAGAACATGGTTTAGCTCTTCCTATGTTTTAACATTCAGAGGTCCACTGTGTTCTCAAAAGAGTTTCGACTTTGATTATTAGTGCACATGAATGAGACTGAAAAAATACTGTAGCAATTCTGCCAGACTGGACACTATGAGTGAAAGGAAACAATAAAATCCACTCTATATATTTAAATTATGTGTGCATAAGGAAAAGCAATTTGATGCTGGGCCACACATATCACCCTCCTTTATGAAATTTACCCAGTATCCAGCTCAGGAACTCAGTCACCACTTAGAGAACATCTTGCAGGTTGTGTTGTGCATCTTCCATTGCTGGTGTTCATCTCTTGAACATTGCATTGCATTTGCATGAGCCTAAATTTTTTTTCTTGCTTGAATTTCAGAATAAAATATCTGAACTTTTGAAATGCTGTCTCTGCTTTTTCAGTTGCCATTTATATACAGAAGATATGTGGTTAAAATGTAGAGTGGCTATACAGTACCAGGCAAATTAGAATCTAGATTCTAGTGAGGAGAGGATGAAAAAGTCTGATACAAAATCATCAGCAGAGCAGAACATTTATTGTGAGCATGTTTTGAAAGAGTTTATTTCCTTGGATGCATGTCTTTAACTGTGGAGGTGAATTTTGGTTTGAATGTAAGATAAATTTTGGGTTAAAATAATTGTATTTCCCAATTAATTAATTGCAAAACATTCGTTAATTTTTCAGATATTAACCAAAATAATTTTCTGATTTGCAGCAGTCTTTCGCCTACATCTGAACAGGCTGCAGAGTATGCCAGAAAGAGGTAGCAAGATTCCAGAGGAATAAGCAATGAAATTTATACCAGATATAGGAAAATAGAGGAAAATACAACTAAAGCATTTTCTGTTTCACTCTATGAGCATTTTTATATCTTTTCTGATTCATGTGTCTATTTTTAAAATGTATTAATGCTCAGGGAGAAAAGACAGTTCTTCACCAAAGCTGGTAATATATTCAGACACTTTTTGATTACTGTTACTTTTATCCCCACATAAAAGAAACAAAAAATCCCCTGAGCAAATAAATAGAGCTTTTAGTAAAACTATGGAATTTGGTGGCCAAAGAAGCTGCAGTCATATTTTGTTTCTGATTCCTATCCTGCCTCTCAAAAAAAAACAACAAAAAAACATCCCCCACCCAAACCCAAAAACCCAACCTCAAAACCTTCCCTCCCACACCCCCCAAAAAAACCCCAGAAAGCCCTAAAACCATGGCTCTGCACAGAAGAACATCTCAAACTGGGACAGGAAAGAGCAGAACCTTATGGAAGAGTGAAAGGCTAGAAGTTCTGTGCCCTTCAAGTCCCAATATTTAAGCTTTTAAAAAAGAGTGGAGCTCGAACCATGGCTGCAGACCCTCAAATCAACTTCTTGTCAAGTTCAGTTCCACACTGGGTTTGTATCTGTCAGATGTGCTCATCTCTACAAAAACATCAAAATGAAACCTAGAATTGAATGTCCAGGATGTCTGTAAGGCTTCATTCAGATAAAATTCTGAGGGATTTTTTTCTCCTTTTATGATTTTCAAGATTCCTTAACCTTCTACTATACCTAGAATTCCCCATGAAAAAGGGAAATTTTTATTTCTGGTGGGCCAATCATTTTCTGCTTTAAAAGATTTATTCAGTGGAATATGAGCAAAATTTAACATTAAGTACATTCTTAAGCCCTTGAAATGAAGCTTGCCCTTA
>VZTB01000546.1:78932-142567 GCA_013397245.1 Thryothorus ludovicianus | reverse complement strand
TGTTGGGAGCTCAGTGGGGTACAGAAGGTCAGGTTGGGGGGGTCTCACATCTCCAGGCCCTCCTGCAGGATCCCCACGAGCCCCAGTGACCACAGCCACCCATGGCCTTGCTGATGGTTTGCACCTCACCAGGGCTGTGTGGAAGATTCTTTTTCCATGCCAAATCCAAGGATTTACACCAGCCACAAAACCAGAGCTGGCTGCATCTTCTCCTCTGCAGCAGCTTCCAGCCATCCAAGAGCCCCCAGTTTAGGTCACTTCTTTGCCTCGTTCCTCACCACTCTCCACAAGCTCAGTGGTCCAATAGGATGTGCCTGTTCTCCTGGCAGAAACAAGCCTGGGAGTCAGCAGGAGTTCAGATCCATAACAACAAAGTGATGGAAAAAATTGGAGTAGAAAGAGCCAGAAGATTTCTCCTTGGCTGCTGCTTGGGAAGGAATAAATTCTCATAGTCAGCTCAGACTCACAAGTCAATAATTTTCTGTACTGATTTAAACTCCATAAAAATCATGAGCAGCAATTGCACAGCACAAACACTCCAGCTCTTCCTGTGGATTCCTTTACATGAGGAAAAATAGAAAATAATTGCTTCAATAAAAGTCTTTAAGGAAAACTAACTTGGAAAAACTGGGCAGTAGCAGGCAGTTAATGACACCTTTTGTGTGTGCTGGGCAGGCTGCCCAAAATTCCCTTTCTTTTCCCTGATCAAGCAGGCAGCCATTCAAGTGTCCCCAAAGCCCAGCCACAGGGGTTGGGAAGTGATTAATCCTGCACCAGCTGCCCCCCTGCCATCCTTCATGTGTTTTTCCAGATAAAATTAGAAAACATTTCATTTCCCCTTTAATTTGGAGGATATTCACCTGCATTCCCAGCACTTATTACCACGTTTATGTCGGAATAACTCGGCTCCAGAGCCGAGGTGAAATTGAGTTTCATTTCCCAGGCCATGCGTTATATTTTAATTAATTTTGCTCATAGCTATTAGCACAGAGCCAGGCTGAGACTTGGATGTACACAGGAAACTCCAGGAAAGCCATTTCTGCAGGGGTGTTTTCACAGGGAAGCATTTTCCCGGGTTTCTGTGGAATTTGAGGAATTGTCCAGGGTGGCTGATGGAGAAGCCAAAGCCACCAAAGCTGAAGGAAAGGTGTGGGAAAGGCTCTCCCAGATTTGCACGTGTGGTTTTTGCAGAGGAAGTGAGAGCACAGAAGCTGGGTGACACCTTCAGTCCATAATTCTAACTCCTAATCCAGCTGGATCCAGATATTCCATATCCCTGAGGGGTTTTGGGGCTGTTACAGGGAAAAAGGAAATTTCTTTAGACTTGGAGCTGCTGGAAACTCTTTGGGAGGGAAGAGCAGGTGGATCCAGCCCCTTCTGCACTGGTGGTGGGAAGCAGGGAAGGAGCACCAAGAATTCCGTGCATCCTGAGCTGTGGAATCACTGGAATCTTTCCAAGGCATTCAGACAAGAGTTCAGAGTGCCCTAAAATCCTCTCCTACATTTTCTTTTCAAGCAAGTAATTTATCAGCAGCACAGTTTTCCATCAGCTGTGTGAAACCAGTGAAAACATTCCCACAGGGAGAAAGTTGCAGGGTTTTTTTTCCAAGGAATTTTGCAGCCAATTCAGGGCAGCACACAGAACCTACACCACAAGAGCTCTGTCTCCCTGCATCTTCCTTCTTCTTAAACAGGAAAAACCCTTCATTTTTCTAAATGTGGTTTCCATTTCATAGTCAGGAAAATAACACTCTAAGTGCCCTCTCTCCTTGGTAAAACTGTTTCACATAATTCCTGCAGCATCTGGTTTTATGTCAGGAATTTTCTGTCTGGCAAGTGTCACAACTGAAATGCAGGATAAGAACTAAAATGGGGATAAGAATTTGCAGCACGTTTATTCTGACTTCTGGGAAGCTTCAGTAAGGTCCAAATGATCCTCTTGGACAGGGAATGTGACTTCTGCTGCCAGTGATTTCCCCCTGAATTCAACCCAAATACACAAATATATGGAAAAACTAAGAGCTTTAGAGTACCTTTTTTGTATTGAGCCTTAAATAATTCTGCATTTCTATGCATGGCATAATCTATATTTGAACAAGACAAGTGGGAAAGCACATGAAATCCAGTGATTTGTAACTGAGGACTGAGAAAAACCAGATATTTTATGTAAGGTTTTAGCTTTTTACTGTGAAGGCGGCAGGGGGAGGAAATCCAAGCGAATTTATAATATGATCTTCCTTTAAATCCTTCCCAAAGAACCGAGATAAAATCAGGGCTGGGCAAAGTTTGGATAAGCAGCTTCCCAGCACAGAAATAATATTTTTTGTGATAATGCTGGCCAGAAGAAAGTGACTGTTTATTAGGACCTGGAATTCCTTCTAGGAGAATCTGGTCAGAGAACTTCATCCGAAACCACAACAGCCTGAAGGTGTCCACCACTTCCACCCCAAATTGCTGGGATAACACATTTGGGGCCACTGAGGATTTGGTCACCAGTGATGAGGCTTTCCCTGATTTTCCAGACTCTGCACCACCAGACTTATGGAGCTTTGTCTGGGGAAGAGGATGCTGAATCCCAACTTCTTTAAGGCTGGGAAAGCCCTCAGAGTCCAACCATCCCCAGCACTGCCAAGGCCATCACTGCCCCATGTCCCCAAGTGCCACATCCACAGGGCTGTTAAACCCCTCCAAGGATGGGGACTCCACCCCTGCCCTGGGCAGCTGTGCCAGGCATGGACAGCCCTTTCCAGGAAGGAATTTCCCCCAAATCCACCCTGAGCCTCCCCTGGCCCAGCCTGAGGCCGTTCCCTCTCCTCCTGTCCCTGTTCCCTGGGAGCAGAGCCCGACCCCCCCGGCTGTCCCCTCCTGTCAGGAGCTGTGCAGAGCCAGAAGGGCCCCCCTGAGCCTCCTTTGCTCCAGGCTGAGCCCCTTCCCAGCTCCCTCAGCTGCTCCTGGGGCTCCAGCCCCTTCCCAGCTCTGTTCCCTGCCCTGGACACGCTCCAGCCCCTCAGGGTCTGCATTGTCCTGAGGGGCCCAGGACTGAGCCCAGGTGACCACACCAGTGCCCAGCACAGGGGACAATCCCTGCCCTGGTCCTGCTGTCACCCTGCAAAAGACAATCCCCTGTCAGGAGATTTCTCTAGGTTCCTAATTTCCCCATCTGTTAATTCCCAGGATTAATAATCCCTGGCTGCCTGAGCAGTATTTGCCACTTCACTCCACGTGTGTCAGATCCCTGTGACTCTGGCAAAGCCCAGGCTTGGGAATAACACAGGGAGCTCTCCATGGAGCAGAGCCAGGCTGCAGCAGCTCGGGGGGCTTATGCTGGTTTAGTGTAAGTACTGAGCTTTAAACACAGCCACTTCTGATCCCCAATCAGAGGCAGAATAATAAAATAATCCACTAAAGATGGGAGCTCGGGAAGATGCAGGCACTAAAAGCATCCTTTGTTGGGAGGCTCAGCTGGCTCTGGACCAGAGAGCTCTGCCTGGAGATGGAGAAAGCAGTTAATTTGTTCTGCTGCTAAAACACAGATTAAAGTACAAGGCTAAAGCACAGTAAATAACATAGTGTTCCTTATCAAAGCCAACCGAATGCTTGTATAAAACAAACAGAAACATTTTATAATTCAAGTGGAAAAGAGAAGAAGGTTGGATTTGCACAGACAGACCCAGGCATGGGCTTTTTCAAAGAAATTTTCTCTCCAGGAGAGGAGCAGTCCCAACATGCCTTCATTCAGGACACACTCAGCTGTGGACATAATCCATCACCTGGAGCTCTATTTTTCCTTCAAGCAATTATTTGGAGTTCATAGCATATTAATTGAATGGGAGATTTCATCTCCACAGCATGCTGAAAGCTCACATTCCATCAGAAATCAGCACCAGCTCTCCCTGGGCTCTGGGATTTGCCTGACCCTGGCAGTGCTGGGGAAGGACAAGGGGTTGGTAATTGTGGGCAGACAGGTCCCCACACCCCAGTAACCCAACCTGGGTGACATGGCCACTCCCAGCTGGGCCAGCAGCTCATGTGGAGCAGTTTATCCAGCTCAAACAACGGATCTGATAAAAAAGGAGCTGAAAGAGCACAGATTTAAATTGGTTATCAGGAAAAAATCCTTTCCTGTGAAGGTGGGGAGGCCCTGGCACAGGGTGCCCAGAGCAGCTGTGGCTGCCCCTGGATCCCTGGCAGTGCCCAAGGCCAGGCTGGACACTGGGGCTGGGAGCAGCCTGGGACAGTGGAAGGTGTCCCTGAGATGAGCTCGAAGGTCCCTCCAAGCCCAACCACTCCAGAATGCTCTGGTAATGATGTAAGGATGTCACAGAAGCCAGGAGTGATCTGGGGATAAACACAAGTGTGAATGACAGGGTCCCTCAGCATTTGTGAATCCTCCAGATCCCTTTCCAAGGCACTGCTCCCTAAGGAATGCTCCTCTTTCCTCCCAGACTGATGCAGACCCAAAGTCACCACTTTGATTTTCATTCCAATCACCAGAGACACTTCAGGAGGAAACAAACTGAAAGGATTCTTGCCCTATGTATTTCCACAACAATAATTTGCTTTGCTCTATGCAAAATCTGTTATGAATATGTATTCCAGCAGCAGCAGACATAAATCATAGCTGGGGGTGAACACACAGCATGCAGCTCCTTCAGTGACAAATCTTCCTTCCCTGGAGATAAGGCAGGAAACACCAGGAGCCACCTTGCCCAGAGCAGTTAGGGGTTCAGGAAAGCCCTGTCCTGCCCATTTCCCAGTGCTAGGATTGCTGTTCTTACCTCTTGTAATTATTTTATGATGTGCAATGTTTGCCAGACCAGGCAGTCCCAGCCATTCCCAGGCCATAGAGGTCACCTGAGGCTCCTCCTGAGCAAAAACCCTCATCTTAGGGAGTTTTGTGATGCTCTCCTGGCACCTGGATGCAGGCAGAGGGATGTACAAAGGCACCAAGGCTCTGTTCTCCTTCAGTCTTTTCCAGGTTGGAGCAGTGCCAGGGAGGGAGATGATTTTTTCATGTCACTTTTAAATGAAGAGGCAATATTCATTATTGCAGCTATTTTATCTGGTGATAAGAATGATGACCTGGTGCTGCTGCAAGCCGTGTTCAGCCAGGCAGGATTTGGCACTGTGGCATTGGTTTAGGCCAACCCACACACCTACAGACTGGGCAAACCCTGCCTGAAGGTCCAGCCTGGCTGGTTCAGGCTCACACACAGCTCTGGGAATGAAATCTCCTGTCACTGACACACGTGGCTCTCCCCTGACACAGCCCTCTCACCTGCAGCTCTCTGCCCTTTTTCCTCTCATTTCAGAACCTGCCCAAGCCACGTTTCTGGGCAGGGATGGGGTGCCTGTGCTGCAGGGAGCTGTAGGGACAGCCACCTCCACCCAGCTGCAGCCTCATGGGGGACAGCAGGACACACATTAAATCCCCTCACAAACACATCCCAGCAGCCTGAAGAGCCTCATGGGGTTCTGGCCACCCTCAAAGCACCAGGAGCTCCAGAGACACAGTGAGCATGGAAAGCAGGCCCAGATCCTGGGAAATACAAACCTGGGAGGGCAGACCCCAGGAAAACCTCGTAAACCACCAGGAGAGCTCAGCAGGTGCCAAGCCTGAGCTCAATCCCTGCTTGTGCTCAGATCACAGGTTAGGGAGGGACTCTGCTGTGAGTGACAGCAATGCCAAGTGTGATTGCTGTCACCAGCATCAATCCCACAGCCACGAGGAAGGTCCAGCTCCACTGGGACTGCTGGTTTCCCTCCCACAGCAGCCACCAGCAGCACTCCAGAGCAGATTACCCAAACACAAACTGATGGCACCCTCAGGGAAAACACATTCCCAAAATCCTCCACTAAAACCCCTCAGCCAAGGGCAGCTCTGCTGTATTGTGAGGGGGCAGAGTCCCACATTTCCCAGTCCTTGGGAGCAGAGCAAGGATCATTCACACCATTCCATCCACTGGAACATTGATACCATCATGAGCAGGATGCCAGAACTCCCACAAGGATGAGCCCACTGGATCATACAGGACAGCCATGCCCCTCATTCTGCTGCCTGTTGAATCACCCAGAGAAGGAACAGCAGAACAAAACCAAGAGGCTGGTGCTGGAAGCCTTGGAAGTGATGCCTATTAACACGTTTGGGTGCTCCAGGATTTCTGGCACAGTCCAAGGCTTTGCATTCCCATGCTTAGGGATACACTGTGCTCATCATCACTTCATCACCACTTATTTCATCATCAAACAGCCATAATCTTGGGTTCTGTAGTTCCTTAAATTTAGGAGTATTCGACTCTGAGTCATTTAGAACAAAAATAACAACAATAATATATATTTGAAAATCCCAGTAAAGATCCCAGGGCTCCATTTACCACAGACCCTGCCACATCCCATTCCAAGGGAAAATTTCTACCTCCTCTGATAGTAACCAAGAGAAACAGGAAAATGCCAGACTGAAGACTGCATTTTTATGCTTGCAAGACTCACAAATCCAGGTGAATTGACTCTATTTCATGTTTTAGGATTTCCCCTTAGCAAACACCAAGGAGTTCCCACTTTCTGCCTCCAAGGGAATTTGTTATGGATCAATTCAAAAAGCAGGGGAACAGAAAAATGGGCATTTTCTGGTAACTTCACTTGTTAACTTGTTACCTGCTGCCCTGCACATGTTCACAGGAAAATAATAATATCTGCTTTAAGATATGATCTTGTAACTGCCAGGACAGCTGCAGGACTGAACCAGCAGCTCCCATGCAATGAGCAGGAAGCACAAGGTGAAACATGGGGGGATGTGTTTGATATTTGTACATGCTCAGGGGAACATTTGCTGCCTTTAAACAGCAATGCCTTCCAAAGGAACTGAGACAGAGCAGGGAAAGCAGACAGTGAATGAGACCTTGGCAGGCCCTGAACAGGACAATCTCCAAGAGCTCCGTGCCTGCTCGGAGCCAGAGCCCCTTCCCTGAGCAGCTGAGGCACCACAGAACATCCCGAGGTGGGAGGAACCCCAAGGACCAAGTCCAGCTCGTGGTTCTGCACAGGCCAACTCAGCAATCAGCCATAGCACAGGCTGCTGGGGCGTTCCAAAGCCAGGCTCTGGAACGATGAACAAGGGCTTTGCTGGGTGTGAGGTGTGGCTCTGCCCATGACCAGGAGTGCTGCAGAGCAGAGCACAGCACTGCTGGCCAGGTGTGGCTGCAGGGCACGAGCTGTCCCCCATCGATGGCTCCAGCTCTGGGGACATCTCTGCTGCTCCAGACGTTTCGTGTGGCCCTGCTGAGGCCGTGCAGTTGTGTCTGTGCTGACCCCGACCCTGGAACAGGGACACACCAGCTGCTCCATTGTGCCTCAAGCATCCTCAGTGCTTTTTCTTTCTCCTTTTTAAAAGCAGCATTTCAATCACTCATAGAAGAGAAACATCTTTTCTGAGGTGGGGACTCAAAGCTGCTTTTCTTGGCAGTGTAAATGTGTCCTGCAGTCACTTTTTTTATCTGAGCTCTGCTGTTGCATCGATTCTGTTCGTCTCCTTTCTAACCTGCTGTTCATGTGAAAGAACAAATCCTGGCAATAACAGCAGTGCCAGAAAAGCGTTTTATAGAATGACAGAGTACACTGAGCTGCAAGAGCCCCACAAGGACCATCCAGTCCAACTGCTGGCCCTGCTCAGGACAGAGATTTGAGCTCTGCTCTGTCAGCTGCATCTCTCCGACTCATCCAGCCAGACAGCAGAGTCCCTGCAGCCTCCGTGCTTCAGGGAAAGCCCAGCCCAGGCTTTCATGGCCCAGCTCAACCTCCCTGAAGTGACTCAGTAGAAGTGCTGATGCATCAGCCTCGCTGCAGGGCCCCAGTGCCAAACACTGCACCCACAAAGGGAAACTGATTCCATCTCCCAGCATCTCTTTGAGAGAGCCACAAAGGAAGGGTCAAATGAGGAGCAATAGCAGGAAAAAAATCAAGTAGAGAAAAATTTGTAGCATCTGTCAATCCTGCCTTTTAACTGGCTCAGCTGGGCTGGCAGGGATGGCAGCCAGGAGGAGGAAGTCAGGCTCACTAACCTGATTAACAGGTGATTAAAGGGCAGCACTGCGAAAGGAAGGGGCTAAAGGGTTAACAAACACCACACTCCCCACTGCAGAAGAGAGAACACTGTCTGCTTGATGAAATGAGTGCAGTTTTGACAGATCTGGGGCTGCTGTGCTTAACCTCTCCTGCAAGGAGACTTTGAGCTGATTTGCTCTGTCAGAAGAAATCCTTCCCACTGCCAAGCACTTCCCCCCATCTGAGGATTTAGCTGGCGGCAGGGAGCACAAACAACTTGGAAATCACTTGCTGTTAACTTGTGAACATCTTCTGTGCTCTCTGGCCTTGCAGGAGCTGTCCTGTAGCACAGCAGGGCTGTGAAGTGAGGCTGCCAGGGCAGAGGGGAAACAAGGACTGAGATCCATCAGCCATCCCCAGCTCTGCATCACCCTCAGGCTTTTGTCCCAACTCCCACAGCAGGAGGGAGACTTCAGCAGGATGAATCACTCCATGTCCAACTTTCTTCTCCTTACAAAGCACAGGAATTGTCCAGGATTTTTCCATGAGATTTGGAGGAGACCCTTCACTAAGAAGCCTGGAGCATTGCATGGCCACAACCAGCACAACCAACACCCTGCTGCGTGCTCAGCCAAATGAGGGTGAAAGGGGTGGAAGAGATGGAGCAGAGGCAAAATCCAGGAGTTCTCTCTTTGCCTTCTGCCAAATCCAAGCCTAGGTTTTTGAGAGGGAAGTGGAGCTGGATGTAGAGGAGGAACATACAGTTCTGTCATCTCAGAGCTCACTCCAGCCTTGGGCAGAAATGGGGCTGACATTCAGGGGCAGAGGCAACCTTCTCTAAATTTGATAGCCTTCAGTGGCCTTTCATCCTGTCATTAACCCAGGCACTTGCTGAACAAATGAACTTTTTGCAGCAGCCAGGTATCCACACACAGAGTAAAGCAGCATCTTCGTTGTTTCCAAACCCCTCTGTGCTTCCAGTGCAGGGAAAAGCCTCTCTCTGCTTGCCCTGTCACTTCTGATTTAGAGCCTTCCCACATCCTCCTCCTCCCTCCAGGCTCCAGACTCTGCTGAGCACTCCCCCATTGATGAAGGCACAGCTTCGTGCCCCCCTCTGAACCATTTCCAACTCTGAGGCTGCAGTCCCGGAGCAGGCAGGGTGTGGGCAGCCAGAGCAATTTATTCTGAGCTCCTTTCCTGATAAATCCCCGTGGTTCTGCTGTGGCTGACTCAGAGGTGCTGCTTGCAGGAGCTGCCGTGGTGACACCTCCATGCAGAGCAGAGGACAGAGTTCCATAAGGCACAGGAGGGACACGGGCAGGGAAATCTGTGGGGCTTGCAGGACCCTGCATCAAACACGACAAAACTTCCACCTCTGAGGGATCAACCACCTCTGGAGCAATTCCAAGAGAAACCTGCTCAGCTCTGACAGCCGCAGCCCTTCCAGGTGATTACCAGGAGCATTTGTACAATGGCTTTTCAAACCTTTCAGCTGCCGGGATCAGATACTCTTCAGTCTGCTCTATTTACATGATTTGCCAGGAGCTAAATGCTTTCCCTGACAACAATCGAGCTGCTTCTTTGGAGCGTTGCTTTCCTTTCTCCCTTCCTGTGATGCTTTCCAGTAATAAAAGCAGCCGGGGCCAACGCCCCAGGACTTGCTCCTAACTGGAATGGAAATATGGGAACCCAGGAAAAGAAATCTTATTTGCACTTCCTGAAGAGGTGCTGAGAAAAGCTCAGCAGGAGCAACATCATCTCTTGAGATCTCCAGCCTTGGGTTACATTTCCTTGTACCTATAAAGAATATTGCTCTTCTCCTTCCATAAACCCTGGATTTACTCCAGCAGGGTGGGAACTACCTGAGCATAACCTCCAGCAGATATAACTCCTCATTTATCTACAGCTCAGATAATGGACCTGAGGGTGTAGATCAGCTTGGGGAGCATGCACTGTGCACTGCCTTAAATGTTGCTATAAAATAAGGAGGTTTATGAATTCCTGTTGTTTAGTTAATCATCGATTTATTCCAGAAACCTGCACACTGCAAGGCAGCTCAACTTGAGAGGAAAAAGGAAAAGAGATACAATTTTATGAGAAGATAAAAAAAGAGGTTTATTATATATAACCATTAGAGTTCCTCCTTCAGATGTTTCAATGTCTAATGAAATTTAAAGCTCCCTCTGTGTTTTCCTCTCTCCTCTACAGCAATGATTGCCTTTAGATATACACCCCAGTTACAGTAACATAACCAGAAATGATGGCATGCCATAGGTATTTTATTATGCATTCAGTTTTTTAGGGCTCAGATTCTATCTGCACCACAGAAACCTGGTCAGTAAAACTGCCAGAACTTCTGCAAAGACAGCAAAACTGACAATTCCCCATTTCATATCACATTTTCAAACATATCTCCTTCTTAAATGTTACAGGTCTTCTAAATTTGATGCCAATAAACACATTTTCCTCTTTAAATGTGTCCCAGAAAGCCAAGCAAATCCATTAAACACAGCAAGTGTTACCCCAGGAGCAAATGAAACCAGGCAGCCCAGGCTCACACTCCCCTGGCTGCTCATTTTTGGAAAGATACTTCTCAATTTTATCAGATAGAAAGATGTGGGAACGGGGGAGGAGGATTCAGTGTCTACATGTCCTTCCCAAAAAATAAAAATACAGCTGCTGGAAATGTTTTTAAAATTTAAACATAACAGAGATTTTAGAAGGAAGAGGCACTCTGAAGCAGGACAGAGGGCCAAGCTCCCTGGCCTGGGATGCAAATTTCACCAGAGGGTTTTGGAGGCAGGGATAACACAACTCCCACACCTCCTACCCCTTTTGTCAGCATCCTCTCCCTCCCGAGGGAGCTGGAGGGAGCTGGCTCTTGCCCAGGGGGTTCCCAGCAGGATCCTCACCTCCTCCTGTGCCCCAGCTGGGGACACATCCCCTGGCACCCAGCGGATCAGCAGAACCTGCTCCAGACACTCCAAAACTGAATCCAAACCTGTCCCCAGTCCCTCACCTCACCTGGGGACACCAGACAGCCCCTCCAGGGGCTGGTCCTTCCCTTGGGGACCCATCCACACCGAATGCAGCTTCAACTGCTGCATCTGAGCTCATACAGCAGGACAAAATCTATGAGCTGACAGTTCCACCTGAGAGAAGCACCCTGTTCCTGCTCCTGAACACCCTCCCCGGATCATCACAATGCTAATCCCTCAACAACTGTTTGCCTCTGTAATTTAATCTAAATAGACAACAGATCTCTTGTAAAAATGAGACAAAATACATGGCAAGACACACTCCTGTGTGCCTGACAAAAGCAGCAAATGATGGAAGTGAACAGTTCTGAAGGGCTTTTAAAATGGTTCACTTGGCTGAGTTTGGGCTGTCAGCAGGAATTACCAGTGAGGTGCCCTGCTGGAAAGGGTCTGTCTGCTGCTCCTGCTGCTCCTGCCATGCACACAGCCCGAGCCACAGCGACCTGGCTCTGCTTTCTGAACCGTTGTAAGCCAAATTTGGAAGCCTTTGCTCCATAGCCTTAGGAGCAGGTGGAGATGCAGCTCCAGGCAAACCCTGGCCAGGAGGTGCAGCCCAGGGGGAGCAGGCTGGGGCAGTGAGGAGCCTGGAGAGCCCTTCCAAAGAAAAGCCATGCAAAAGTGATCCCCCCTGCTCTGATGGGATTTGGCTGTGGCTGGAGGAGCCTGGCTGGCACAGGGGCTTTGTCAGGGCAGCTTGGGCAGGAGCTGCTGGGAATATCAGTAAACTGCATTTTTTCCAGCTCTGCTTCTTTCAAGTGTGGAATGAAGACATCTGTGCTGGCCATTGCAGGAGGAACCCCTGGGCCACCGCCTGTGGCATCTCCCCACCTCTGAGCACCCTCTGGAACAAGCACAGATAAGGAGAAAACAATTCCTGCCAAAATCTGACTTCACCAGGCTGGTGAGAGGTGACTGATCTGGAATTGGCTGAGCACAAACCAAAGGCACAGGAATGCTGGGTTTTAATGTTCACAGCCAAAGGCCAGGTTCCTGACCCCGGAATAAGCCAGCAAGGAACATGAGCTTGCTGCAGACCCATAGAGCTTCAAAATGGCCAAAGCCAAAATGCTGAATAGAAACCAGATGTAATTCTGTACCTTTAGATGGATTTAAACCCAAAATCCCAGGAAGGAGCGGAGAAGCATTGAACTTCCAGATGAAAACTTTGTGTTTTTTTGCAGCTCTACAGCTGCAGAGTCCAAATCCAACCTAATGGGGGGTGACAGCTGAGCCCCAGGTGTGGGTTTGGGTTCACTCTGCTGGAGCTCACACTGCTTGGACAGGACTGGAAGAGGAAAATGTGTCCTGACAGTACAGAAAATCACAGAGGGACGGTTCAGCCCCGGGATTTGGATCAATTCCCTCTGTCTAGAGCTCCTGGAACAACATGGGCAGGCACAGGAGGGAACCAGAGCAGCTGGGGTTTACACTGGGAACGTTCCTGTGCCACCTGAAAGGTGAAAATCAACAGCTGTCTCCCTTTGGTGGGGGGATCAATGTCTTGGAATGGAAAAGACCAGAGAGCAAGAAGTTTCTTCATCATTAACAATGTCTTTGCCAGCTTTTTTTAAACATTAAAGGCTCCAGCACCTTCCCCCATTAAAGGCTCATCAGCTAATATCCAGTATTTCTTTTGTGAAGGAAACAAAAAGCATCCTACCAAGCAATTCTAAAGCCCTTAGCACAATCAATGCCTGAACGATGCCAAAGGTACAATCAGATAAAGGAGATGCTGGATGCAGGTCAGCCCTGAGCCTGCTCACTGCCAAAGCTCCTCCTGCAGACAGAACCCCCTGCCCCAGCCTGGGAGATGTGCAGGACAGGGATGTGCACAGTGCTGGGCACAGACCTGAGCATTTCCAAGCTGAGGTGCCAGGAGCATCCCCAGTGCCTCTGGCAGTGGGAGCAGGGAAGGGACACAGCCCAAGGATCCCCTCTGAGCACCTGGCACAGCTCCAGGGCAGATCTGGGGTCCTGCTGGCACCACGAGCCCTGGAGAAGCAGAGCTGCAGACTCAGAACTCCCATTTTCCATCTTAAATTCAAATGTGAATTTATGTCTAATTGTCTCTCTCAGTTTAACTCTGCTGCTTTGACAGAATGAAACACCTCCTAGGAAAATAAACTGGGGTTCTCTGTGCCTGAGGCAGATCCAGACAGTTCTGTCCTCCTTGAGATTACACAGGAACTCTTCATTATCAGCTGCATCATTTCAGTGGGTTCTGCAGAGCTGGGAGATTCTGAGGCTCTTTGCGGGCTGAGCTTCAAGGCACAGATCTGATATTAAGGAACTGCAGTCAGCACAAAGCTGTATTTCTTAATAAAGGAAAAATTTAAAAAAAAAAAGGTGATCCTGGCCTGATTGATGCCACTTAATTTGCATATGCCCACTAGCAGCACTTTGGTTAATTAACACTTATTTTGTGTCTTTGGATGAATATGAAATAATGAATTTGGTACTGAGCCTTTGGGTATAAATTCAAGCACTGAACAGGGCAACTTCCCTCCTTCTGTATTTTCTGTGTAAATAAGACATAATAACTCCCGAGAAGGTGGTGACACATGACAAAAGCCAAGAAGGATGTACTTGTATTTTAAAGCCAGATGAGTTAATTAGCTAGCTCATCAAATGGAAGCACTGTTTGGAGGGGCAGGGATGAGGAACAACATCTGCTTCCAGGGAAAGAACTGAATTCTGGAAATATTAACCCTTGTGGCTCAAGTTCAGCTCAGAGGCCTCGATCCAGAACTGCACTTAAGCAGGTGAAATTCACCAAAATTCAAAGTGCTGCCCAGGTGGCTGGAAGTTAAGTGCTCTGCTGGATCCCAGCCTGGGCAGTCAGAGGTGGAATTTAATTTCATTTTCTGATCTGCTTCCTGCACCAGCAGCTTCCAACCAGCTCAGGGACAGGCAGGAAATGCTGCTGCAATCCTAGAGCAGATAAATCCCAACAGATCCTTCAGCTCCAGTGCCATGGATGAGCTTTTAGCCAAAGCCAAGGAAGGCTGAGTCAGGAGAGGGCTGGAGGTGAGCTCCAGCAGGAGGAGGCTGCTGAGGAGATGGAGCAGCAGCATCTTCCCTGCTGAGGGACTCCTGAGGAAACCCTGGAGTCAGGAGAAGGATAAAAGAGGTTGAACACCTCTCAGGCATTAGGTAGAGGTGCATCAGATCATCCCTGATCCAACAGCCTGGCTGTAAACAATAAATCACCTCAGAGAAGGCAGGAAGTTCATTGCTGGGAGGGAATTTCCTTCCCAGGGAGCTCTGACTGGGAATGCTGCTCACAAGGACACTCCAGACAAGGACAAATGCACAGGGAAATGTAAATCCTGTCCAGTTGTTCCCACTGTTATCTTAGGGATGTTCAGGACAAGGCTCAGTCATGTCACCTCAAGGGACAGCCATTCAGTGACAGGCTCCTCCTGCTCATCGAAGGAAAGGGGAGATTTTTTAGGATGGTTGGAGGAGAGAAATGATGAGTTCCCACTGAATTTAGCTTGGAGTTTTCTCCTCCTTGTTGCACTGAAGCTGTCCCTCAGGTCTGCCAGTACTGGAAAAGCTGTGGGAGAAGGGAGCCAGTGAATCTGAGAGGACCAAATAAGGGATCCTGACAGAGCCCAGGGATGCCAACACCTTTCCTATACCCAGGATGTGCTGCAATTCCTACCCCAACTGAACTTCAGGCACACCAAATCCACCTGAGCACGGCACACCAGGCTCAGTGAGCTCAAGGATTCGTCTGGATCACAGAGAGCCATGGGCTGGACAGGGCACGACCCCACAGGGACCCTGCAGAGCCTTTCCCAAAGCCCTGGAGCCAGGCAGGACTGAGAGCACTCCACACATGGAGCTGCTGACAGAGCAGGGAGCACACCCAGCCAGAGCACAGGCACAGGCAGGGGCAGGGACTGGACACAAACTGGGATCTGGGGAGTGCTGGGGGCTGGGAATGGCACGATCCATCCACCTGGCCCTGGGCTGACACCAAACACAGGGCTCTCAAGAGATCCCAAAACCAAGGACTGGGGTTTCCAAGGGACTTGGTGTCCAAGGAGCATCCAGGAGGAGATGCTGGGTCCTGCAGCCACGTGGGATGGTGGAGGCAGGGCAGAAAAGTCTCCCTGAATCTGGGAGTGCAGCTGCCTCCTCCAGAGCGGGGACAACGCTCGGTCACAAACTCTGTTATTGTCACTACAATCTCCTGCTGACTCTGCAGGGATGGGATGGATGTGGGCAGGGAAATGCTGTCAGTCTGCTCACTGCCATCTCATCTGGCTGTCAGCTGCCTTCCAGCTGCATTCCCTGTCCAGCTGAGCAGGAAATGCAGCTCCACCAGCTCTGAGAGCTGTGACTGCAGCCAGGGCTCGTGGAAAACACAGGGTGGTTTGTAAAAATGAACAAGTCTGACCTCAAAGTCCTTGAGAGAGGACAACAGCAAAGCCTCACACAGATCCCAAACACACTGAAAGCTGCTTGGGAATTTTTAACTCTGAGGTTTTGGCTTGAAAATCACAGGAGTACAACAGCATTGATTACATCTTACCAGGAATAATCCTCGAGCTTAGAGGAAATCTGTAGTCAATGAACAGAGAGTTTTATCCCTGGAAAAAGCCAACTCAGACAGGGCTGCTCCTGCCCTGCCTGAGTCACCAGACACCAGAAGCAGGATAAAATCAACTTTGTGGCTCTGGGAAGGCACCTGTGTGTCGCACAGCCCCAGCAGGTGCATCACAAGTGAGTCTGCTCATAAGAAAGGACAGATAAAAAGACAAAAAAATCCCCTCTCTTTGCAGCCATGAGAGGCAGGGAGCTTTCCAAAGGCTTTAGGAATACAATAGGATGAAAAAACTCCTCATTCTTCGCCTCAATTCATTAGGAGCCTCATTTCTTGGAGTCACATTTTCCTTGGCATTTCCCAAGAGCGTTTTTTTTTCAAAAGACAAAAAGTTCCGTTTTGCTGGGAGTTGGATTTTAGGGAGAGACAAGCCTGTTTTTTCTGGTTTATGGGGTAATTTGTCTCCCAGACACTGCAGCACACGCACACAGCAAATGTGCTGACGCTCACCTTGCACAGGGAAGAGTGAGGGCAGATTTCAGGGCTTGTTCCAGGCACCCAGGAATACTTTGGAGGACAGTTGTCCTCTAGGGAGAGCTGCTATAAAACAGCTTCCAGAGGGTCTAACTTTGCTGCAGCTCAGCAATTCATGACCAAATTGCAGCCTCCAGGCACTGGGGGAGCCAGGGCTGCTCCAGCTGCTGCATCATCCCCACAGTAATGAGGTCTCAGGGCTGGAAATGTGGAAATGGCCCAGGCAATGGGGACAGGAAGGGCTGGCCCAGGACCCAGGGGGACAATAAAGGGAAGCAGCGTGCCTTGCAGGATGCTGGCAAGATGGAATTGAAATGATTTATTTCTGCTGGCATCCCTCATACCAGCTCCTGCTGCAGGGAAGTCCCTGAATCCTCCCCACACCAGCAAGGAGTGGCTGGGGACAAGTCCTGGATGGGGCAGCACTGAGGGATCCCTGGGGATGAAGATGGAGGGGTTCCTGAGCATCCCAGTCAGCACTGCCACGGAGCCTCTGCTCCCAGGGAACAAGGGACACAGCCTCCAGCTGCACCAGGGGAGGTTCAGCTTGGACATCAGGAGCAATTCTTTCCTGGAAAGGGCTGTCAGGACCTGCCCAGGGAGGTTTGGAGACCCCATGCCTGGAGGTGTCTGAGGAACATTCAGTGAAAGAGGGAAAATGCACACTCAGGTGCCTCCTTTGCCACCTCTTTCCCCACAGAGGATGGAGAGCTGGAAGCCCAGGAGGAGTTAAAGTGATGGAAGTCATGCCCAAGAAAAACTGTGGGATAGAAAACCAAAAACCAACTGTCCTGGGGACACTGGAGGTGTCTTTGGTGCCCCAGCCTGGATGTGGGCAGGGGTGGGAGCACCTGCCTGAGGAGTCCCTGGAGCAGCCTCAGGGGACAGAGTCAGTGAGAGCCAAATCCTACAGCAGGAACAATTCCAACCTCACCAAAATGCAGAGGAAAGAGCAACATGGGTGAGACCTATTGAGGAGGAGGAGGAGGAGGAGCAGAGTCAGACCTGAGCACACCAGGAGCTCCCTCAGGGTTCCTGAAACCCACTGGTGGAGGGCACAAAGAAAGCAAACTTTGCCAAATCCATGAACCTGCTCAGCCCCTTGTCCTTGCTCCCCACAGCCCAAGAGCCACAAGGATGCTGTTCCTGCTCTCCACTTCTGGATTTCACCATCCAGGCCCCTGGATGGCCCAGTGTTAAACCAAGCTCTGACAAATCCCAACCACTGCCTGCCAGAGGCACCAGTCCCATGAAAATCAGTAAAAAGCTGACACCTGCCAGAGTTTCAAGTGACAACAAGGCATGGCTGAGTCCTGAAATGGATTTCTTCACCCACCAGTGACTCTTACACAGTTATTGCACGGGCAGAGCCATCACATTTCCCAGAAAAGATGATCAGAGCCTTTCCAGCATAAAAATCAGCTTGTCAGGGACAACAGGAGAATCAGCTGGGGTGAAAATATCAGTCCTTTCTCCTTGCTCTACCTGTCCCAGCAGAGAACAGGGATCAGAGATCCTTTGCTATCAAGAGGGAAGTGAGCTGGGAGCCTCCTGCCACCCCCTTCCCATGGAGGGACAGCCACAAACCCAGCACCTCCTGCTCAGGAACAATCCAAACACGGCTCCATCTCTGTGGAGAAGGTTGAGATGAAAAGCATTTTACCAGTTTAGAAAACGAGAGCAGAGCTTCAGCTGAAGCACTCTCGAGCACTCACTGTCAGTCCTGAGCTGACAGCTCAAATGCCAAACCTCGGAGCTGAACTCACACTTGTGCTGATTCCTGCTCTTAAAATAAATGCAGGCAGTGATTGGATATTGTTCAGGAGTGGAAATATTTCTTCCAACCACGCCACAATCACTCTGAAGAGCAAAATCTCCTTGAATAGGGGTACAGGTACAAATAAACAGATGGAGGTTGTGTATTCTTGGAGTATCAGTATTTCTAAGAGCTTTTCCAAGGCCAGGCTTATCCCCCTCCAAATTTACTTGATTTTTATTTGGAAACATCCTTAGGTCCCAATTTCTAACTGGATTTTGGTGTCTGACAGATAAAATACTTATAAAATACTGGTCCTGAGTTTATATTGCTGGCAAGTTTGAGTTGTGGGGTTTTTTGTTTGATTGTTCCAATCTCTTTTCATGGGATTTTTTTTTTTTTAAGTTTGCTGAACTGCAGGAGTCTCCAAGGTCCTGCAAAGCATCATCAGGTCTGAGGTAGCTGCTCCATGCTCCTTGTGCCTGGAGATGGAGGAGGGAGAGCTGATCCATCCCCACACAGCCCCAGCCCACAGATCAGAGCCACATGCAACTCCCATGGCTGATAAATACAATTCCTCCAGGTTTTAGTCGTTTCCCCGTTGCTTTTTCACATCTTGCTCTAACTCCAACGTTTCTTTCCCTGATAGGTGAACACAAGTTTTATTCCCTTCTGGAGGGAATAAAGGACATGGAGCAAACCCTGAGGAAGCCCAGGAGCTGCTCCNAGAGGACAGGGATGGGTGGGATATTGGAAGGAATTGTTCCCTGGGAGGGTGGGATGCCCTGGCACAGGGTGCCCAGAGCAGCTGTGGCTGCCCCTGGATCCCTGGCAGTGCCCAAGGCCAGGCTGGACACTGGGGCTGGGAGCAGCCTGGGACAGTGGGAGGTGTCCCTGCCATGGCAGGGCTGGGGTGGGATGGTTTTTAACATCCCTCCCAACACAACCATTCCATGATTCCATGATTCCCATGCCATGGGAATGTCACTCCATGTGCTCCACGCACATGAATCCTCTGGCTTGGCAGCACCAGTGATCTGCCTTGTTGGATTTAGAGGACAAATCTGGGGGAAAAATCTGGGATATTAAGAGGCCATGCTTTTCTTCTGGGAGTACTTTTAAGGCTCCAAGCTGACCCTCAGCCAATTTAACAGCAGCAATAAAAGCAGCTCAAGTCAGTGGTTAAACCTCAAAGGGATCCCTGAATTGTGCTCCACTAAATGAATCCAATAATCGATTCCTACTGCACAAATAAGGTGTGGGATGGATCAGCTAATAAGCATTCTCAGTTAATTGCTTTCTTCAAGTGACAATTTGTACAAATGATACCATCAAAGTAGTAATAATACCCCTATTGATTAAATTAATCTCGAAAAGACAACTCAAATAACTTTAATTAGCAATGCATGACACAAGCACAAAATACTCTGAAAACAACCTTGCAGCCCATCCCAGATTTTGAAACCGTGGCAGCAGCCACGGCACAGACTTTGGCATCTTTATTCCAACAGATACACACAATTTTATGGAGCAATTTTAGGGAATGTCTGTGACTAACCATGAAAAGTCATTAAGCCTCCCTGCAGAGCCCCAGCCAGGCACAGAGCACAGGCAGCCCTCCCCACTCAGTCACACTCACTGAAACCCAGGGCCACAAACAGCTCCAAAAGAAAGAAATACTTTCCAGCAGGAGGAGCAGGGAGAGGGAACGAAGTCTCCGTGCCAAAATTCCCACTTGGAGCTGCTGGGGACCCACAGCAGCAGCAGCACTTCCAACCCTGAGAATTTGGCACCAGGTTGATGAAATCAGAGCAGAAACTCCTCCAGAACAGGAAAGGGTTAAAGAGTTGGCCTGTTCAGAGCAGGAGAANAACTGCAGGAGTCTCCAAGGTCCTGCAAAGCATCATCAGGTCTGAGGTAGCTGCTCCATGCTCCTTGTGCCTGGAGATGGAGGAGGGAGAGCTGATCCATCCCCACACAGCCCCAGCCCACAGATCAGAGCCACATGCAACTCCCATGGCTGATAAATACAATTTCTCCAGGTTTTAGTCGTTTCCCCGTTGCTTTTTCACATCTTGCTCTAACTCCAACGTTTCTTTCCCTGATAGGTGAACACAAGTTTTATTCCCTTCTGGAGGGAATAAAGGACATGGAGCAAACCCTGAGGAAGCCCAGGAGCTGCTCCAGGAGCTGGAGCCCCTCTGCTCTGGAGCCAAGCTGGGAGAGCTGAGGGTGTTCAGGGTAGAAATGAGAAGGCTCCAGGGAGAGCTCAGACCCCCTGCCAGAGCCTAAAGGGGCTCCAGGAGAGCTGGAAATAGACTGGGGACAAGGGCTGGAGGGACAGGACACAGGGAATGGCTTCCCATTGCCAGAGGACAGGGATGGGTGGGATATTGGAAGGAATTGTTCCCTGGGAGGGTGGGATGCCCTGGCACAGGGTGCCCAGAGCAGCTGTGGCTGCCCCTGGATCCCTGGCAGTGCCCAAGGCCAGGCTGGACACTGGGGCTGGGAGCAGCCTGGGACAGTGGGAGGTGTCCCTGCCATGGCAGGGCTGGGGTGGGATGGTTTTTAACATCCCTCCCAACACAACCATTCCATGATTCCATGATTCCCATGCCATGGGAATGTCACTCCATGTGCTCCACGCACATGAATCCTCTGGCTTGGCAGCACCAGTGATCTGCCTTGTTGGATTTAGAGGACAAATCTGGGGGAAAAATCTGGGATATTAAGAGGCCATGCTTTTCTTCTGGGAGTACTTTTATGGCTCCAAGCTGACCCTCAGCCAATTTAACAGCAGCAATAAAAGCAGCTCAAGTCAGTGGTTAAACCTCAAAGGGATCCCTGAATTGTGCTCCACTAAATGAATCCAATAATCGATTCCTACTGCACAAATAAGGTGTGGGATGGATCAGCTAATAAGCATTCTCAGTTAATTGCTTTCTTCAAGTGACAATTTGTACAAATGATACCATCAAAGTAGTAATAATACCCCTATTGATTAAATTAATCTCGAAAAGACAACTCAAATAACTTTAATTAGCAATGCATGACACAAGCACAAAATACTCTGAAAACAACCTTGCAGCCCATCCCAGATTTTGAAACCGTGGCAGCAGCCACGGCACAGACTTTGGCATCTTTATTCCAACAGATACACACAATTTTATGGAGCAATTTTAGGGAATGTCTGTGACTAACCATGAAAAGTCATTAAGCCTCCCTGCAGAGCCCCAGCCAGGCACAGAGCACAGGCAGCCCTCCCCACTCAGTCACACTCACTGAAACCCAGGGCCACAGACAGCTCCAAAAGAAAGAAATACTTTCCAGCAGGAGGAGCAGGGAGAGGGAACGAAGTCTCCGTGCCAAAATTCCCACTTGGAGCTGCTGGGGACCCACAGCAGCAGCAGCAGCAGCACTTCCAACCCTGAGAATTTGGCACCAGGTTGATGAAATCAGAGCAGAAACTCCTCCAGAACTTGAGGGGGTTAAAGAGTTGGCCCAAAGCTTGTTCAGAGCAGGAGAAGGAGACAGAGCCCCCAGAGCCTCCCCAGGAGCCATGGGACTGTGGAATCCCAGAGGGCACAGGCAGGAACCCAGAGCCACACAGGACTGACAGGGTTTAGGGGCTTTTAGGGGGGGTTAAGAGGCTCCTGCAGGACTTTTCTCATTTTTTCTCCTGAACCCAGCAGCTGAAACAAACATAAAGCCCAGATATTTCCCCACAACAGGCACAGCACAGCTCATTTCACAGCACTTAGAGAATCATGAAATTCTTTATGTTGGAAAGTTTCTCTGAGATCTTTGAGCTCAGCCCTGCCCCCAGCACTGCCAAGGCCACCAGTGCTACCAGCACCATGTCCCCAAGTGCCACATCCCCAGTGTTAAACCCTTCAGGGATGGGGACTCCCCACCCTGAAGCACATGAATAAAACAGGACTCCTGAGCATGGCTCTGGGCCTCCCAGGTTAGTCCAGCCCCACCTTCTCAATTCTTTATTTCAATTTGTTATTCAGACTCCTTAATTTAATTTCCCATAACAGGGTTAGCTTGTGCTTTTGCCTGGAACACTGCAAATTTTCCATGTCCTTTTTGTAGCCACAATGGATTTATTACTTCATTTTTGCTCTTTGGGCCGTTCTAGCTTCAGATTTTTCAGATATTTTTGTGCCAAAACTGCTTCCAGGATTTGAGGTGAGGCTGCACCAGTGCAGAGCAGAGAGGGACAATCACGTCCATAAAACATTTTAAAGTGTCCCAGGATTCTCAGAACAATGATGGAATTTGCACATCATCCAAAAGAAACACTTTCTGCATTTATTTTCATCCAGGAATCATTGAAACTACCAAGGAACCCCCAAGTTACTTTTGGGGCTCCTGTCAGCCACTTATCAGGCAAAACAGCAAAACACCCAAAGAAAGATTTTTAGAGCTTCAGAATCTTCAAAATTTTACTTTCTGTGCAGTCTTACAAGGCAGATTCCTAAAGATTTTGCCTCTCAAAACCACCAGTAAGTTAAAAACCTTGACCAGAACACACAGCATGAGTGTGAAAATGGATGGCTTAGGAACTCAAGCTTGGGAAAGTCACTTGGACAAGAGAAGGGTTTTTTGGTGTTTTTTTCCAGAAGCATGTTTATTGCCTTTCTAAAAAATTCAGCACATGAAAAAGAAGACAAATGCTCACCACTTTCTCTGAGACATCCATCTGATTTTTCCAATTAAGAAGCCAATCTTCAATGAAATCCCCCCAAACAAGGCAAATGAGCTGAATTATTGTAAGAAGAGCAGCTCCACAAAGAGACCAAAAATCCCAAATCCAAACCAGGAGAGCCACGAGAGGAGCTGGGTTTGGAGAAGGATTTCTCCAGCCCCACTGCAGGATGAGCAGTAATTACTTCTCAAGGAGAGGAGCTCTGTGCCACACTGAAAGCCTTTAATTTCCATTCCCTTGTTTAAGTGAGATTATTGCTCCCCATAGCCAACAATAGATTTCCTAAGTTTCCTGTGCCTTGCCAGAAAAGCAAATATCCTCTGGTAGATCTCTGAGCTGAACAATGATTTTTCATTTTTACAACAGCACAATCAATGCAATTTTCCAGTTAGAAGTCTCCAGCCTCCCCCTATCAGCTCGTTAATGCTCAAGTGTCGTACTCCAAACCATGCCTGGGAGAATCTCCACAGACTCTGCCATCCCAGGTTACTCTGAACATGGAATTCATCACTTATGAATCACTTCAGTGTGTGTAAACACTTGAATCACTAAGCCAGATCTAATATTGTACACAGTAATCAAGGGATGTTGTCAGGGGGGAGGCACTGAGGCAGCTCTGAAATCCTGGCTTGTAGAGTTTCACTGTTCAAAGCAGCTTTTGTGCTTGTGAACACGTTTTATTTGCAGATGCTAAATGCCTGGAAAATCCTCACAGGCTTTGTGTCTTCTTGAGACACTCACAGGAATTCCAGCACCCCCAAACACCATTCACCCAACTGTGTTTTTCCTGGTATTTAAGATCCCTGTAACTTCTGACAACACAGCCAGGCTCAAGCTGGAAATGCCATTTCATTTCAGCAGCTTTTTGCATCAGGTCACACAGATTGGAATCCAAGGGAAAAAATTAAACTCATCCCTAAAACCAAGCCATTTTTCTCCCTTGAAGTGAAATTGAAATACTGTGAATGCCATCACCTCCCAGCTCCCCTGAAGGATTCCAGTAACTGTTCAGGGCAACTCAGGGAAAGCTCTGGGGTCCCTAGAACACTGTGAGGTGACACATTGCTGCCCAGGTGGCACAAACCTTGATGCCCAGCTCGATGTTCTCCCCTCCATACACGTCCATGCCGGGGTCCAGCAGCCCGATCTCCCCGAAGAATTTCCTGTTGACCACGAAGGAGCAGCCAATCATGGCTGGGGTCCTGCACGGGACAGAGCCACAGGAATGCAGTTAGGGACAGGGGGAGAGCCACAGGAATGCAGTTAGGCACAGGGGGAGATCCACAGGAATGCAGTTAGGGACAGGGGGAGATGCAGTCAGGGACAGGGGGAGAATCACAGGAATGCAGTCAGGGACACGGAGAGCCACAGGAATGCAGTTAGGGACAGGGAGAGATGCACAGAGATGCACAGTTGGGGACAGGGAGAGATCTGCAGGGATGCACAGTTGGGGACAGGGAGAGATGCACAGTTGGGGACAGGGGGAGATGCACAGGGATGCACAGTTGGGGACAGGGGGAGATGCACAGTTGGGGACAGGGGCAGATGCACAGGGATGCACAGTTGGGGACAGGGGGAGATGAACAGGTGGGGACGGGGGCAGATGCACAGGGATGCACAGTTGGGGACAGGGGGAGATNGGGAGATGAACTTGGGGACAGGGGCAGATGCACAGGGATGTAGTTAGGGACAGGGGGAGATGAACTTGGGGACAGGGGCAGATGCACAGGGATGCACAGTTGGGGACAGGGGGAGATGAACTTGGGGACAGGGGCAGATGCACAGAGATGCACAGCTGGGGACAGGGGGAGATGAACTTGGGGACAGGGGCAGATGCACAGGGATGTAGTTAGGGACAGGGGGAGATGAACTTGGGGACAGGGGCAGATGCACAGGGATGCACAGTTGGGGACAGGGGGAGATGAACTTGGGGACAGGGGCAGATGCACAGAGATGCACAGCTGGGGACAGGGGGAGATGAACTTGGGGACAGGGGCAGATGCACAGGGATGTAGTTAGGGACAGGGGGAGATGAACTTGGGGACAGGGGCAGATGCACAGGGATGCACAGTTGGGGACAGGGGGAGATGAACTTGGGGACAGGGGCAGATGCACAGAGATGCACAGCTGGGGACAGGGGGAGATGAACTTGGGGACAGGGGCAGATGCACAGGGATGTAGTTAGGGACAGGGGGAGATGAACTTGGGGACAGGGGCAGATGCACAGGGATGCACAGTTGGGGACAGGGGGAGATGAACTTGGGGACAGGGGCAGATGCACAGGGATGCACAGCTGGGGACACTGCCCCATCTCTGCTGAGCCACGGGCTCATGGCTGCACAGCTGCTGGGTTCAGGGGCCTCCCATCACTGCTTATCCCAAAGATTTCATGACAATGTGCCTTTGTTGTTTTTCCGCTGCAATATATTGTCCAAAATCTGAGCTCATTTCAGTTTGTACAGACTGGAGAAAGGTTTTCCTGGAGTTAAATTATGGAGGATCTCTCAGGCTGTGCTTTGCTGGAAATACCTCAGGGTGTCTGTGGGCAAGGGCACAACCTCTGCCCATAAATGAAGGAAATACAATCACGGCCTTTCCCTTCTCTTACTTCCAGCATGTCTGGAATGGAGCAGATTTTAGGATGGGCATTTTTAGGGTGTTCCAGGAAAGAGTGTTTCCCGTTGGAATCACGAAGGAGCCATCGCCACCAGCAACAAGCTCACTGCAAATTTGTAGAGGTAAATCCTTTAAAAACTTTGCAAAAGCATCTGTGGGGTCATTTCCCAGTTGCCCCAGTACCGGCAGGGCTCTGGGTGAGGGATCAGGTTGCCACACCCATCCTGCACCTGGTGCCCTCCAGCTCAGAGCTCTCAGCTCACACTGCAGGACAGCCAGGAACAGGGGCTGGGCAGGGAAATAACACAGCAAACTGGGAGCACCAATGGAATAGCACAAGGAGGGAGGAAAAACACAATGTCAGGGGTTAATTTGTCATAACTGTGCAATTTTAAGGACATTATGGATGGTTGTGTTTACTAACGACCCTCATTACTCGCAAACCCCAGGACCAGCTCTCCAGCTGCTCCAGCTGCCCTGAGATGAGGATGCAATTCTGATTCACACACTCTGAGATCACATTTCAGGGGATTTTTTGAGTGCTTAGCCCTTCTGACCCTCTCCATAAAATTGCACTTTGCCCAGAGCCCAGCACTGAACAATCCTGAGTGGTTCCACTGGTGCTGCCCGGGGACACTCTCAGCTGCTGCTGTCATGGTGAGTGCAGAGTTTGCCCCTGGGACATTCCCTGTGTTCAAAGAGAAACAGAAAAAGCATTCTCCCATTTGACTGCTGCTCTTTGAATCCATGCTGTAAAGAAAAAATCCAGGGATCCACTCAGTCCAGCAGGGAGGTGCCAATTTTACAGTGAGGTCCTGCCAGTGTCTGATTTTTTGGGAGCTCCAGCTCCCTGCCCACCCTGAGCTCCAGGCTCAGGGGAATGGGATGCCCATCACCTGTGTGAGCCCATGGAAATCCCACAGCCCCTAGGAATGCCTGTGCTACAGAGGGAATCTGCTCTCCAGGTAGGAATGGGGCAATGGGACCCTGTGTTGTAACAGCAGCCCCCAAATCCTGGCTCAAAGCCCATTCCAGCCCTGTCCATGCCAAGGAGCAAGTCCAAGGCTGGACTGAGCAGGTTTGGCCTGCAGAGGTGGAGAAGAGCCCTGAACTCCCCCAGACCTGGCTCCAGCTCTCCATCCCCACCTCACACAGTGCCCAAATCTGCCAGAGGAGCTCCTGGGGTCCACAGGGCAGCTCAGTCATTCCAAGGATTTCACAGCTCAGCTCCACCAGCAGCCACCAAACTCGTCCTGATGAAGACCAAGAATTTCTTGGATGAAAGCTTCTGCCCACTTTAATATTATTATTTATAGACACTTTAATATTTCTAATAGAAAGTAGAAAAGCTGGATGCTGCTGCCACATTAAATTAGTTCCAATTGGAAACCATCAGAGGGTTTTTCCAATAGATTTCTTCCCTGACAGCTGGCTCAGCCTTCCTTCCACGGAGCAGGATAATGTTTCATGGTTTGCTGCCACTCTGGTACTTAAGATTTCAATTCTTTTTCTTTATTTGTAGCAAGTTAACTGCCATTAACAGAAACAATTCCTTCTGAAATGATAACCACCTTACAGATGCCAAATCTAATAGTTCCATTATCCTAGATTACCCCCAGGAATTTAAGAGAAGGGAAAATTGCTATGGTTTTATCCAGAGTATGAAAAACCCAGTTCATCTCCTCTGCTGGGAATAGGTGTGGAAACCTCTGACTTCTCCTGTCAAAAACTGTTAAAGGCACTCACAGAGAGGTAAAAGCCAAAAAAAGAATCCGGGAGAAAGTTTCAGACAAAAGAATCTGCATTTTGGATCCAAGAATGTGGATTGGTGGGAACTCTTAACCAGGTAAATGAGGTTTTCTGGACTGGAAACAGCTCAGGAGCCATGGACAGGAGCTGTACCCTGAGAGCTTCTTTCACTGTTATTTATAAATCACAAAATGGGTTGGGTTGCAAAGGACCTTGAAGCCCATCCAGGCCCTCCCCACTCTCACCCATCCTCAGTGAGGAATTTCTTCCTGAAACTTCTCAACATGGCTTCACTTTATAAAAACAGAGCCATCAATCCTTCCCAAAATCCTCTTGGAAACAGCTTAACCAGGATTTAGCAACTTCACCTTCAGGTTTTCCCCTTCCCTGTTGTGCTGCACGTCCCGTTCCAGCCCAGGACACCAGCAAGCTCCCGAGGCTCTGCTCCTGCTCCCTCAAGCAATCCAAATTAAGTGCTCCATTCTCCTCTGTAACAATGCCTCCACATTAAATAAATGAGGAATCAAGCAGCGCTCGACAATTTAAATAAAAACACCATTTGATTTGGGAGTAAATCCCTCAAAAAGGTGGCCGCTGACAATAATGGATTGCTCATCCCCAACAAAATAATGGCCTGCAGACAAAGAGCTGATAAAGCCTCTTGTTCCTCTGCCCCTTAATTAAAAGCATTAACACAGCTTGTTTTTAAAAATCACCCAGCTCAGTCGAATGCATTTTTGTTTGTCCCGATAGCTATTCTCCCTTTAATGAGAAAGGAAAAGCAGAATTTGGCAGGAAGGAAGAGCAGAGATTATTGAGCAGAATTATTGGGTGTGTATCCAGAACTTCACAGTGTTCCTTCCTTGCCATTCTTTTGGTTGGTTCTTCTACAGAACAAGTGAAGAAAGGTCAAGAAGAGCAGCTTTTATGAAATATCCTTCTCATGGATCTCTAAATAAAGATGAAGGAGATACAGGGAAAAACGTTTATCCTGCTCTATTAAGTTACTTTAATGGTCTTCCTTTCTTTAGCTCACAGTTATCATCTACTGATTAAAAAGTCTCAAGGAGATTGCTCTTTCAATTCAAGGAAATTAATTTTCCCCCACAATTGGATTTGGCTTCCAATTTTACACTAAAGAGCAGGTTATAAAATATGTAGGAAAAAGATATTAAAAAAATAATTAGTGGGTTTACCATCGACTGCAAGAGGCAGAGCAGACTGGAAGAACTTCCAGGGTGTCCAATTCCTGTTATACTGCTGCTGGTTCTAATAAACTTGGATCATGGAGTTGCTCACCTCCACACCAAAAGGCACTGCCCCACGCTTGGAGCATTTGGGACAGTCCTGCACCTGCCCAGAGGGAAATTCTTTGTCCCTCTTCCAACCTGGCTGTTCCTAATTCAACACACTGAATTCACACATCTCACAATTGTGGAATCATGGAATGAATCAGGTTGGAAAGACCTTAAAAGACCTCACCCAGTTCCACCTGGCAGGGACACCTTCCACTATCCCAGGTTGCTCCAAGCCCCATCCAGCCTGGCTTGGGCACTGTCAGGGATGGGGAATCCATGGAATAACCTGTGCCAGGGCCTCCCCACCCTCACAGGGAATTCCTTCCCAATATCCCATCCACCCTGCCCTCTGTCAGTTTGACCCATTCCCTGTGTCCTGTCCATCCAGTTCCTGATGCAGGGTCCCTCTCTGCCTCCCCTGTGGCCCCTTCAGACCCTGGGAGGAGCTGGGAGGTCTCCACACAACCTCCTCTTCCCCAGGCTGAACAATCCCAAATTCCCAGCTTGTATCCACAGGGGAGGAGCTCCAGTCCCTTTACCAACCTCACAGCCTCCTCTGGCCTTGTTCCAACAATTCCATGTCCTGCCCATGCTGGGGACACCAGAACTGGGCAGGGCTCCAGGTGGGGGCTCACAGAACAATCCCATTTTCCACTTGGGGATTTCCCACTCCTGCTGCCCCTCTGCACCTCCACGACCCAGCTGGGGCTCACTAGTGGGATCCAGCATCTGAGCTCCAGGGCTGAAATTCAACCAACTCAAACATGCAGAAAAGGTCAGGTAAATGATCAAATTAAGGCCTGTGGCATTAATTAGTGGCCTATCAATGACTACAAGTAGGGAAGGGAAGAACACCACCTTCATTTTCATGTGACATTCTTTGATAAAATACTCGATTTTCTCTTGGCCAGAGGCAAGATTAAGGATCTGTCTGCAAAAGAAACAACTCAGTGCTGCCCCTTCTGTGCTCAGAGAATAAATAAATAAATATTGCATTCCAAAATGAGTAACACAGGTATAGACAAAGGAATGTTTGTGTGGAAATTTAATATGAGGATGGGGCATTAAGGACTGATCCCTCTGATCATCAAACAAGGACAGGCCCAGGGCAGATCCCTGTGGGACAGGATCCATCCAAACCCTCTGCTCCAGCTGTGTCCTGGGAATCAGGGATGCCAGGACAGAGGCTCCAGCTCTGCCTGCTCAGTCCAGCCCACTGCAGCACCACACAGGGTCCAGTCTGAGCTCAGCAGGATGGCTCAGGGATGGCTGAGGGGCAGCATTCCTGCTGAGTGTCCCCAGGCCACCCTGGAGCTGCCACCACCCCCAGGTGGCATCCTGTTCTCAGGGCACTTGCAGGAACTCCTTCTGCAAAGCCACGGAGGAAAGCTCAGCTCCCTCAGAGAAATGGAGGAGGAGAGGAACTGGAGGAATTCAGAAGTCACTGGAGAGCAGCAGGTCTGGTTCCCAGTGGCACTTGGCTTCGGGATCATCCACTCCATGGGAACTGCCCTGCAGAGCCTGACCTGGCCCTGGGATCCCTGGAGGGATGGGCTGGGACGGGAAAGGTCAGGCAGAGCCTGGAGCTGGAGTGAGCCCTTTCCCTGAAATGGGATTGCAGCCAGAGGAGACAAATCCCTGTGCAGGGAAATGGGAGAGTAGAGCACACCAGAGCCCCAGGGACAGATCTGGCCCTGCCCCACCTGCCCATTGTGTCCCCCAGCTTCACCCCACTCCCTGTCCCCAGAGGGACCTGGGCCATACCCAGGAGGTAACAGAGAGGCTGAGGATGAGGCAGAACCTCCTGCCTGGCCCTGGCCCTCTCAGCCTTCTCCCACAGGCTCCTCAGCCCCAAACATGGTGCCTCCATCCCAGCCTGGGATGGGGATCCCAGCTCTTCCCAACCCCAAACACCCCAGGCAGGCAGGATGCATTCTGTGCAGCAGGGTTGGCTTTGGAAGTGACCTCAGCCCCTGGATTTCTGCAGGCAGGGCTGAGTGTCCGAGGGCAGGGCAGCCAGGGGAGGAGCCTGATGGCAAAAGCCCAAAATCTCGTGTCCCACACAAAGCACATCCCCAATCACACATTCCTGTGGGACACCTCCAGCCAGGCTCCCAGCTCCCCTCCACTGCCAGGGGAATAGAGAAAGCTGGGTGTCTTTTCCAGGAATGTAACCAAATATCCATGAAGGAATGGCATTTTAGTCCCAGCAGCATCCCTTCCCTAATCTCATCCCTAAGGCAGCATCTCCAAGAGCTGTTCCTCGAACAGTTCTGGTTTTCCTGCCCCAGTGCCCTTGGTTAATTGTCTGTTTCCAATGGGTTTATTTCCCTGCTGTTGCTAAGTACCACAGAACCTGTGAAACAAATTAAAAATAACAGATACCACATAAAAGAGATGCTGGATTGAATGGCTTTGCTGAATTTACTGGAGATTAATACCACTTAAACTTTAATGGCAAGGAGGCTGTGAAAACTGGATTTTAAAAAATCTCTCTTACACCTACCCATGCCTGTGACCTTGCTGAACACACATTTGACTTTGTCACTGTTCTCTGCCTGCTCTGGGACTTCAGGCAAAGCATTTAACTCCTTTGTAGCTGTTTCCTCCTCTGCCAGGTGAGTTTAACACCTGGATTCTCTTGAGAAAAAACGTTTATAAATCAATTCAGTGCTTTCCCCATCGGAGCTACTGAATTCACTGCTGGTATTGCTACCGGTGACAGACCCCTCTGTCTCTGGTGAGAAAAGCACTGTAGCTATCAACCTTCTGAGCAAGGGTTTGCTGCTTCCCAGCCTTCTGCTGCCCCTCTGCCAGAGCAGCATCAGAAGCTGGTGCCCACCCTGTGCCCAGGCACAGCCTGGTAGCCACTGATGATTTTGAGTTCCTCATCCAAGCTCAACAACAAAACTCCCCCTCCATGACAAAAATGCTGCCTCAGCCACTGCCTAAAAGCCTCTTCCTCCCTGGCACATTCTCAAACCCCAAGCATGTCCCAGCACCAAAGATCCCTGGATGCTTGGACATCTCCTTCATGCCCCAGGCACTCTGTACAGGAGTCCCCAGATGGATGTGCTGCTCTAGGCTGCCAAAATTCTCTTGTACAGGGAGCAATTGTCCCCAGCTCTCTGTGTTTTGTTACCTAATGTAAAACTCCAGCTCAAGAATTGGGGCTGATCCCATTGCCTCATGCCAGGAGCCCATCCAGCTCCCACACCCACCCTGCTGGGACCTCACAAAAGGCACCAACCTGGAAAACCCTTCCAGGCCAAGAGCCCTGAGCTGGGATGAGCCCTTGCTCAGGGCCATGAGAATGTACAGAAGGTGTTTGGGGCTGTTCTCCATCACTGGGAATAACTGCAGGTGACATCTCCAATGGCCGTGGTGCTCCTGTGCTCTGTCACAGCATTTGGGGGCATTTGGAGTACAAACCCCAGAGAAGCCACCTTGGCCAAGGTTAATTTGATAATTACCTTCAAATGGGACTTGGTGCCGTTGAGAAACAGAGGCAAGAGCTGCAAAGGCAGGATTCTCCCAGGGGATGTACTTGGAAGAGGGCTCCTCCTCTGAGCCAATTTCCTGGCACTTGCAGAGCTGTCACTGGGGGCACATGAGGATCCTTCCCACCTGGGGCCCCTCTGGCACACAGGGATGTGTCCAGGTGCCTCCCCAGAGCTCAGGGGGCTGAGGCTCTGTCCCACAGCCCCTACAGCTTATCTGCATGCTGGGGGTTTGACTCTGAACAGGCCCCATTTATCCACAAAGGCAGGACTGGGGAATAATTGTGATCACTCACTGTGGTTTATTAGTGACACTCCCACAGGAGAAGCCACAGACTCTCGAGCTTGGGGCTGAGATAAAGCAGAACAAGATTTTCATTTGTGTAGTGGCTCATACTGGAAGCCACTGAAAAATGCATAAAAGATGCAAGAAAAACACTTTCCCTGCCTAGAAAGCCACTGCAAATCAAGGTGGAGCACAAAAGGAGCCCAGATCAGCAGAGATGAGGAGTCAGGATGACTCAGGTTCTGGTTAACCTGCTTTTATTTTCCCTCTATGGCTGGTGCCCTAAAGGTGTGACCCTCAGAGCAGATCTGGAAATTGCTGTTCCATTTTCCCTGCACAGAAATGCTCCAGCACATCCTGTAAGCAGCCCAGGAGCTGAGCCCCAGCCTGGGCTGTAACAGGGACATTTGCTGCTGCCTCATCAAGCATGGTCAACAAAAGAAGACAAAGTTCTCACAAAAGGAAGCAATCTGAAATTTTAACCTGCACTGGGGGTGAGGAAATCCAAGAGTCCCCACCTGTGGATCCCTGCTCTGGAATGGGGCAGGGAATGAGAGCATATCCCTTTACTAACCCCCAACAGGGATCATCAGCCACCTCAACCCAGCCTCAAGCACCTCCCCAGAGCTCCCTGGGGGCTTCAATCCCACGGGAATCTCCATGAAACTGGCAGTGTTTGCCTATGCAAATCAGACCTATTTATTCCACGGCAGGGATGCCCAACTCCCCTGGGCAAAGTCAGCCAGTGGCTTCAAAGTTCCCCCAGAAGTAGTTTAAAAGCTCATTTGTGCTAATTGGCAGCCACTGAAATCCAGCTCAGTGGCAGCTGGGAGCAGAGCAGGAGGGCCCTCGCCAAATCCTGGGATTTCACATTCACACCACCTTCAAACCAGTCCTCAGCTCCTCGAGAGGACAATAAAGTCTGATTATCTATCCCAGATTTAAGGATCTGAGTTTGCACCACTTCAAAATCCCCAGTGACAGCACATGGATGCAGAGATTTCAGCTCTATGAAGGGGAAAAATTTTGTGGCCTCTTATTTCAGAGGATGGTTTGGGTTGGAACCTTGCAGACCATCTCATTTCAACACCTCCACCCCAAGCCCTAAAGATCAGGTGGAATAAAAAGGAAATAAGTATTTGTATTGAATATAAAAATATTCAAAGAGGAATAATACTGATTCCTTTAACACTTAGCACTTGCAGCCTGACTGACAACCAAAAATGCAGGAAAAAGCAAAGAAAAAAGGGGCCAAACATTTTTCCTTAGAAACCCCTCAGATGGTGACCAGAGTTTGGGTGGCCAAGACTGCACTTGCTCATCTAATCCCAAATCTAATCCTCAATCCACTGCCTTTGGGGGCAGCATCTCATTCCTTGTGGCCAAAGCCAAGGGATCCCTGCAGGTTTTGGGTCTCTGCTGCCCTGGGGGGTTTGGCTCCTGCTGCTGCTCACACTCCCTGAAGGGCCCTTCCAGGAACACAGGAATTCCTCACCAGGAACACAACCCTTCAGCAAGAACTGCACTATAACTCCATCTCCTTCCACTGTTGCTAGAGTGCTAATTAAATGGTAATTACTCTGGGATGTAATATGTATAACTATCAGGCACTTAACAGGGACGTGTTATTTACTTTGCTGTTTTTAACATGAATATATTTTTTCTCAAGGGCAGCCAAGCGGCTGAATTTGACTCGTGTTCTTCCTTTCCACTGAGCAGAAAAATCACAATGAGCAAATTTCACAGGTAAACAGAGTTCTCTTTGTCTCAGGCACAACAACAACCACGCCCTGGTTAAGCACCGAACTGTGGCTGAAGAATCAGGATTAATACCCTGAGCTTGGTACCCAAACTGGGATTTGGGCAGTGATTCCTGACCTATCTTCCACCAGAATACTCCTGCAGCTCCTACACTTGCTCCAAGTAACATCAAATGAAAGAAAAACTACAATAAATTGAGTTTTGAAGGTGAAGATGGGCTTAGGTGAGCATCTTTGCAGAACAAACCTTTTGTTTACAGCTGAAACACCATTTTTAATCTCTGAACACTCGAGCCAAACTGCAGAAATCAGGAGAGAAATCTCCCACAGCAAATCATTGCCTGGAACAAAGATGCTGCAAGCCCGAGCTGTGCCCAGGGGACAAACACACCGAGGCAACTGAGGCCTGCCACAAAGCTGAGCTGAGAATTCCCTTGACAGGTAGAACAGGGCACAGGTGCCTGTCAGCTCCTAGGAAACAGCAGGAGCAGCAGAGCAGGGAAAGCTGAGGCCATGGTAAGGTCAGGTTGAGCTGCGGGAGCAGCCCCAGAGCTCCTCTGCCACCACAGGGTGACTTTGGGGAGATTTTGGGGTGATTTTGCACAAACACATTCAAACCTCCAGTACAACCACAGCTCACCCACTGGTCCCAGTTCCCTTCAAACCCCCAGAGGCAGCTCCTAAACACCAATCCCTCCTCAGCTCTACATTCTAGGCACTGCTGGAAGCTTGTGGTGGGTGATGCCATCAGCAGCGGGGTTTGCACAGCCCCTGGTGCCCTCTGACAGATCCCTGCAATGGCTGGGAAAGATCCAGAAGCCTCAAGTCCTTGGGAATTCCAGGGATATTCCTGCAGACAGAGTTTAGGTGAGTGATTTCCATCCCCATCACTGGGTGTGAGGAATGGTTACTGACAGCTGGAGCTGCTGAAACAGCCCTGTAAGCACCTCAAGGAGCTGAGTAATGCATTTATTGTGACACCTCCTTGAGAGCAGCTATTGGTGGGGAGGGAGCTCCCAGCTTTATCTCCCCCTTCACGCTTCCCTGGCACAGCAGCACAATTCCTGGGAAACACAGCAGATCCATCCTGTGCCTCCAGCCTTTAGCAGCAAATGTCACTCTCACTGCTTTGTTTAAAACACCGAGCGAAGCTGATGGAAAAGGAAAATGAAAATGGGGGAAACTGCAGCGAAATGTAAATGCCAGCTTGGTAAAGATGATTGCCAGGTAAGGGAACTCGGGCGTGGAGAGGATGGTTTGGACCCACCTCCACCTGGATTGGTGCAGATCCACCCAACCACAAAGCACAGAGGCTGATGTTTGCAGAGAGATTTATCCCAGCTGCTTGTTTAAGGGTCAAGCAACTCAGAGCCAACAGCTCCCAGAGCTGCAATCCCATCCCAGGGACACTGAGCACACCAAGGGACCCTGGAAATGTGCGTCTCCTCCCGCAGCTGCACAAGCTGGGAAGCACAAAGTGATGCAAGAGCTCTTTGGAAAGGCAGAATGGAGCAATGCTGGGCACAGGGCAACCAGGAAAGTGTTGGAGATCAGTTCCTGACTTCAAACCCTGAGCACCAGCACAGCCTTGACTGACTTCTGCTGGGCTGGGGCACCCTCACCAAGAGCCCCCTCTGAGACAGCTGCTTGTGGTTTCTACATTCTTTTTTTGAGTAGGGAGGGTGCTGGTGTTGCTTTTTTAGTTTGCTTTGCCTTGTTGTTTGGTTTTAAATCACCAAATGCAAAATGCATTGCTTTTTCTTAAATCACAGAATCCCAGAATGGTTTGGTTTTAAAGGGTCTTTAGAGATCACCCCTCCCACCCCCTGCCATGGCAGGGACACCTTCCACTGTTCCAGGCTGCTCCAAGCCACATCCAGCCTGGCCTTGGGCACTGCCAGGGATCCAGGGGCAGCCCCAGCTGCTCTGGGCACCCTGTGCCAGGGCCTCCCACCCTCCCAGGGAACAATTCCTGCCCAATATCCCAGCCAGCCCTGCCCTCTGCAGTGGGAAGCCATTCCCTGTGTCCTGTCCCTCCATGCCTTGTCCCCAGTCCCTCTGCAGCTCTCCTGGGGCTCCATTAGACCCTGGCAGGGGCTCTGAGCTCTCCCTGGAGCTTTCTCTTCTCCAGGTGAGCACCCCCAGCTCTCCCAGCCTGGCTCCAGAGCAGAGGGGGTCCAGCCCTCTGGAGCCTCCTCTCCCAGTGGAGACTTGGATTCAAGACCCACCCAAAGCCATTAGCAAAACCCTCAGCAAGCTCCTGGGTGGCAAGAGTTCACCTTCCTGTATGAAATGTATAAGGAAAAACTTAAAAAAATGTGTTTGTCTCACAGGCTGAGCAGCCAGGGGCCATCCCCAGGCAGCTCCTGCTCTGTCACCTGGCAATGAGGTGACCACTTGGGATGAAGGTGCTCAGCCAAGGAAGAACTGGACCTGGAGAGCCAGGATTTAATTCTACACTGTACATGAGGGGAGCTCGTTTGATGGCAGCATTCAGGGAGCAAAAGCAATGCAGGAAACAGGGCTCCCTCCATGCCCAGTGTCATCCCAAGGACCCTCACTCCCTGCTGCACACAGAGCAGGAATGGCCCCTTCTGTGTCTGCAGGGCTTTCCTGCCAGTCACAACTGGCAACAAAACCCCTGCACTGAGAGGGAGGGGGACAAGGGAATTCTGGTTGCCCAATCCCAGGGCTGGCACAGGCACAGGAGGGACCTGCCTGTGGCCCAGCTCATCCTTCCAGCTCTGCAGGATGAGTTTGTATCTTGAGGGATAAAAATGGGCAAGGTGACACCCTGGCACAGGGAATCCCAAGGGCTCAACCATTCCCATTTGGCTCAGGAGGGATCTGTCTCACACTCCAGGAGTCCTGTGGCCAAGGGGCTGAGTCCTTCTTATGTTTTGCCTCGGAGCTGAGCAGTGTCAGATTCCAGGGGGAAAGGATCTGCAGTTAGCCCTCGCACAGCTCCAACAAGCTGCAGCCTTTCACAAATCCAGACTGATGGAATCCACAGGCTGGGAAAGACTGGAGGAAGGGGATGTCAGTGCCTGAAGCCCTAAAAAGTAGTTGGTTTAGGAGGGAACCTTTGCCAGGGGATCATCTGCAGAGCCCTGCACATCCAGAGGCTGGGGAACCAGAGCAGGAGCTGCTGTGAATTCATTCCCTCAGGACATGCTCCAAGAATTCCAATCCAGCTGCCCTCTGACTCTTGGACAAATCTAAATGCATTTTGCTGTGTCTTTGCAGAGGCTTCCTGCTTGTGGAAAATCAGCAGTGGGAAGGAAAGACAAAAAATCCAGTTCTATGCCAGGACCTGCTGCTGGCTTTACTCCAGGGAGGAACAACTCTGCCCTCTGTGCCCTTTTCCTACAAAGCACTACGTGCCAAAAGAGCCAGGAGCACTTTCACTCCACTTCAGCTTTAATCAGGAATTTTAATCACAAGAAAGGTGCTGATTTAACAGCCTGAGGCAGAGCAGGGAAGAGCTGAGGAGAAGCTGCAACATCTGGGTGCCAGCTGCAGGGGCAGGAGGTGCAAATGTTAAGGAGGAGATTGAAGACAGCCCCAGACCTTGCTTGAGCTGTGGGATAAACGTGTACATAACCTCCATGGGACAAGGGCTGCCATGGAAAGGTTCCTAATCCCCACCTGAAACACATCTGAGCACTTCAGATGCTGCTGAGCTGCACAACCTCCTCATCCCAGTCCCACTGCTCTGAGAGGTGATGCTGACATTTTCACAGGTGACACCAAACTGTGGCTGCCAGGCTCTTGCTGAGGAGTTCACTGGGAAGTAAGAGAACCATTAAACCCCAAATTGAGGGCTTGTGATGCATTTTAGGGATTCTTGCCTGGCAGTTTTAAAAAATCCAAGAGTTCTGCCCTACAAAACACTGCCCAGATTCACGTTCCCAGAAATTGTTGCTCCCTGCCTGCAGCTGGGCAGCACTAAAGGGCAGCAAAGGCACTGAAATAACCTATCCTGGGGCAAAATCTCCCAGACTGAGGAAAAAGCAAACCACAACTTCGCTCTCACCAACAACTTTGAACCATCACAGACTGGGTTGGGGTAGAAGGACCTCAGAACTCATCCAGTGCTGTCATCCTGGAGCTCTCTGTCCCTCAGCATTCAGAAACAGTTTGACCAGTTTTGGTCTTAATCCTGCAAACAGCAAGTCATGAAATGTTTGCAATCAGAAGATGTGAAAGAATCCCAAAATATGTATTTTCCATAGGATCAGTGCTTACTCCTGATGTCTTCAACTCAGCAAAACCCTAAACACACCCTTGGCATTGAACTCCCACAACTTCACATCCCTGATTTTATACATTCCACCCTGCTCCAGAGCCAGAGTAGTTCCACTGAGGCCAAACTAGCTCATTCTAATTAACACTGATAACCAAAACTGCTGCCTTCTGATTGGGGGTTTGGGAACTCCTCTCACCCTCCAACAGCTTTTAGGAGACAAAGGAAATCCATGCCCAGGGCACCACTGATGCAGCACTCCTGGGGTCACCAGGAGATTCCAGCCCTTCATCTGGAGCATCCCTGGAAACCCAGGGGAAAAGGAAGGAGAAAGGAGAGGAGAGGTGACTGGAGAAGTGACAGAAGAAGGTCTGAGCTGCCCATAAAAAGCCAAATCAAAGCCATTTACAGGAGGACAATCTGGGGTTTTAGACATGGTTAAAGCCACAAAATCATTTCATCTCCCCTCAGCTTGTGCTCTTTGGTAGTGCAATGAGCAGAGGGTAAAAGCAGTTGGCTGGTGTCCTGCTCTGCCTGCTGCATCCTCTGCCTTCCTCACTCCCTGCACAAAACTGGGATCTGCATCCACAGGTTCTGCCCTTGGGTGGCTGCACAAGCTCACCCCAGTGCATTTGTGACTGAGGCCACTGGATCTGGAGCTGCTCTCCAGGTTCTTTGCTGGCTGCAAAGGAGGAGATAACTTTGAGTGATGTTAGAAACATCAAACTGCCCCAAAAGAGTAAAATCTCCAAAGCACAGGTACAGGGCTCAGGGCCACCTGGCTGGGTTTCCATCTCTGCCCCTCCCAGGTACTTTACTGGGAGCTGCAGGTGGGGGAGGCACCTCCCTCACACTCCCAGAAGCTTCTCAGTTCTTTTTTTATACAATTATTTTAGCAGAAGAGCTCATCTGGCCAATGCAGGCATGGGAAAACCTCTGTGCAGTGCCACAGGAAATCAGCCCATCACACATGCACACACTCTCAGATCCCAGATTCACTTTTCAGGCTGGCTGAAAAATTCAGCTCTCTCTTTAAACAAGAAAATTGCTGCTCTTTTGCCTTTTCTGAATGCCCCAAGTGCCTCCAGAGTTGCTTTTGAACCACACTGAGAGATAGATGCAAGAGCCAAAACTCTGCAGCTCCAGCCTGGGATTTGGAGCATCTGTGTAGTTGTTTTTTCTCCCCATTAATTTAATTTGACAGAAACGAGCAGGAAAGCTTCTGGCTCCTGTGTGGGCAAAGTGGATAAACAGCAGGAATTTTAAGGGAAGCTGAAACTAAACTGAAGAGAAAGAGGCTGGTGCCCTGGCTAACAGCCTTGTGTGCTTCCTCTTCCCACCCAGGCTCCGTGCCCTGCATGGTACAATGAGACTGTTTTCCTGCTCACCACTTGTTCCAACCCATCCTTTGCATTTGATTTGGACCATTTTGACTGGAAAAACAACACATCCTCTCCCAGGATGGATCCCAGGATGCAGGAGGAGAGGCAGTGACCCATCACTGCCTGGCTGCCCCCAAATCCACCAGATTCGGAGTCCAGAGCAGCAAATTTTCATCCTACTGCTCAGGAAAAAGCTGCAAGAGTGAGTAATTCCTTAATGGGAAAACATTTGTGTAGCTCTGTAGTGAGAACTGCATGAATTTAGCATGCCAATTATTCTTGCAGAGTTGATCTTAAAACCTTGTTTAGTTTTATAATTTCCCTTGGCCCTTCCACCCTGCCCCTCTTCCTGGCTCCAGCAGGGCACTTTTGGGGGATGGTTGCTGGCTCCAGCTGATTCCCAGCCTGTGGAGCAGCCACAGGATTGATCCAAAGGGGAACATCTCTGACCTCTCTGAGCACAAGCTTTTCCTTTTCCAAGCTGCAGCACTCCTGGATTTCTCCACAGCCCGAAATGCACCCAGGCCTGAAGGGGCTGAGGATCTATCCCACCCAGCCTGGCTCAGCTCTGCTCCCAAAGGGAAGGGGCAAGGTGACTCTGTGCTGGCTGGAGGGGGTGCAGGAGCTGGAACTCGGAGCTGTGCAAAGGCAAAGAGCAGCTCTGCCCTCAGCAGAGCTCTCCCAACAATCAGGCACCCAGCCCTAAACCTGACCCGACCCCCTGCAATCAAGGGAAAAGCTGGGCTCAAGAGGAGAAAGGTTCTGCAATCAGGTTCAGCTGGGAAAGGGGTTTTGTTCCAACCAGCCCTTCCAGGGATCCAGGGAGAGCCACTGCTCCTCTGTGCCAGGGCCTCCCCTCCCTCACAGAGAACAATTCCTTCCCTAAATCTGCCCTCAGTTCCCCTCTGTCAGTTTGACCCATTCCCTGTGTCCTGTCCATCCAGTTCCTGATGCAGGGTCCCTCTCTGCCTTCCCTGGGTCCCCTCCAGACCCTGGGAGGAGCTGGGAGGTCTCCACACAACCTCCTCTTCCCCAGGATGAACAATCCCAATACTCAGCACCAGCTGATCTGGGATTTTCCACAGGGTCAACAGCCACTCATTTGGACCAGGTGAACAGTTAAAAAGATTCTGCTCTGAGAGATGGCAAATGGCTTAGGGCTGAAAGAGGGTGATGCTGTGGGAGAAAAAGCCACTCCAAACACAACCTCCTCGAGGGACAAACTCCACTGAGAGTCCAAGCACAGAGAGGGGGACAGGGACACACAGGGCTGTGCTTGTGCCATGATCTCTGGTGGCTCTGTGAGAGTCAGGATTCAGAGACATCACAAACATCTTATCAGCTCTTTATCAACCAGCTTGCTTTTATTTTACCCACTGCAAGATCATCACAACTCCTTGCCTGTTTCTCCTGCAGCCTTCTTAACTATTTTCTCTTTACAATTTTCTCTTAAACTCTTAACTGTTTTGAAAACTTTGATTAGATTAACCCCCCAAAAATCTCCAAACTGACATTTTTGTTTCAGGTGACACCAAAGCCTGATTTCCATTCAGCTTCACAAAGACACGGGCATGTCCTTCCCACCAAATAATGATGGAAACCAAAATCCCTGACAAAAATCATTGAACAGCTGGCTTAGAAAGTGATGCAGGCTTCAAAATTGCCATTTCAGGAACTGCCAGCAGCAGTTCTCCTGCCCACAGCAATCCAAGGAAACTAAAGTGCCCAAATCAGGGAGTCCTGTCCCCAAGGCCACCCACAGCACAGGTACCTGCTTGGGGCTCTCTCACTTTAATGGCTCTGCACAAATTTAGAAGAAAGTGGGGTTGGAGGGCACTGCCTTTGGGGCTGGGTTGTTTTTAACCCCAATGCAGAGAATAATTCATTATGGGCATAATCAACACAGAGGGAATCAGCTGCACAAAACAACCAGACAGCTTCAATTTAATTTTTCAAAGAAGGTTATTTTCATTTGTACAAACATGGAAAGCACTTTAGTGCAGTACTTCAGAAAAATTAAACTGGTGGTGTAAGAGTTTTTTCCATCAACCAAAGAGGATAAGAAAGGCAATACAATTTCTAATACCTCTATTAATAAAATTTATACAGGTCTAAGACAGTGAGAATGGCTCTTGTGAACAATAACACCCTGCAGAAGCTGAGTGCACTCTCTTAGTTTACTGTTCCACATCTGCACTGCATCTCCCAGGCTCAGGAAAGACATTTAAAATCCTTGGAATTCTTTATGGAATGTGAGAACTGCCAGCAAATTCCACTGTCTCAGTTCTGTATTCCCAAGCAACTAAGAAAAGATGGAAAAATGGCAGGAAATATAAGGGGTGCTGGGGAAGCACTGTCACAGAGCACAGGTTATTCTTATAAAACTTCATAATTTAGGTAAATGATTTCCTGATTTATTTTTATATTATATATTTCATGCAGTGCCCCGGATGCCCTGATAATCAAAACATTCAACATCACAGCTGAGAGACAGATCCAGTGCACTTTCCAGTAGTGTGTTTTTGGAAAGGACCTTGCCTTTGTTCTGCCTGAACTACAACATTTCAGGGAAAACCCAGCAGCCAAATTGTGCCTCCTGACATTCCCAGCTCCCATGAGAGCCCTGTGCTGCTCCACGTGGGACTGAACTGAACAGAACCCAGCAACTGGGAATCAGCACAAGGAAATTTGGATATTGGGAAGGAATTGTTCCCTGGGAGGGTGGGATGCCCTGGCACAGGGTACCCAGAGCAGCTGTGGCTGCCCCTGGATCCCTGGCAGTGCCCAAGGCCAGGCTGGAGTAGACTGGGATAGCAGAAGGTGTCCCTGCCAATGGAACAAGATGGGCTTTAAGGTTCCTTCCACCCAAACCATTCCATCATTCTGTGAAATTCAGCTCCAGAGATGACATTAATGCCAGGGGTGATGCCATCCCCTCAGCTCTGCTTTCCTCTGACAGCATGCAGCAGCACAGCAGCAACAGCTCCCCTCTGCTGCTTTCAAATGATACCAATTCAACCTCGAGAGTAAAGAGGCAAATTTAAAAAAATAATTCATCTGCACCACAAGCCCCATCCCAGGCAGGCTGGATGCAGGGCCACACACACAGCCATGAAATTCAGTGTATCTTCAGAAAACAGGTCCCTGTTCCCTTGTCACCACAGGGTCACACTGAGGCAAAGCAGACTCCTGCCCCAGCACTAACACACAACATTATTCCACAGGACCAAGTAAAGCTGCTCACTCCAGACATCTGACCTGAAAATCCCATCAATCTTCCTGAGGACTGCACAGAGCCCTGTGCTGCGTGTGCCCACACATCTCCTGCCTCTGTGCCACAGCTGCCTGGCACAGCTCTGGGGGCACACCCAGGGCACTCAGCTACTGGGGCCAGATGGAGCCTCAGGAGCAGGGATGACAGTGATAGAAGTGAGCAGATCTCAGATCTGATCCTTTGGAGCTTTCAGGTTCAGGGCAGTGCTCACTGGAGACTGAGATGAACCCTGCAGAGCTTCCCTTTGCCCTCGCTGACAAAGCTCTGCAGGGAGGATGGGCTGACAGGGCAGGGCAGGGCCCAGGGGCACTGTGGAGGACAGAGCTGGGCTCAACCTCAGGATAGAGCTGGGCTCATCCTTGGGTCAGAGCTGGGCTCATCCTCAGGACAGAGCTGGGCTCATCCTCAGCACAGAGCTGGGCTCATCCTTGGGTCAGAGCTGGGCTCATCCTCAGGACAGAGCTGGGCTCATCCTCAGGTCAGAGCTGGGCTCATCCTCAGGACAGAGCTGGGCTCATCCTCGGGACAGAGCTGGGCTCATCCTTGGGTCAGAGCTGGGCTCATCCTGGGGTCAGAGCTGGGCTCATCCTGGGGTCAGAGCTGGGTTCATCCTTGGGTCAGAGCTGGGCTCATCCTCAGGACAGAGCTGGGCTCATCCTGGGGTCAGAGCTGGGCTCATCCTTGGGTCAGAGCTGGGCTCATCCTCGGGTCAGAGCTGGGCTCAGTCCCAGGCTGACATCCTGCTGGACACGTTCCCTGCTGTGAGGCAGTGGATGTCCTCACCCCCTGCACTGCTCTCAGTCATGAACACCCCACAGACCCCTCAGCACCCCTCTGGCTGCCCATCCCAGCCTGGTTAACACCAAGGTGGTTTCTCCAGGGCCTCTCCAGGAGCAGCAGTCGCCCTCCAGAGGGACTGGGATGGGAGGGAAGGCCCAGCCCAGGGCAGTGGGGCCAGCAGAGGAGGGGAGGCTGTGGGAACAGGGGAGGGCCTGGCCTCAGGGACACACAGGTGCCAACAGCCCCAACACCTGCATGGACACAGCCAGGCTCTGCCCTCCCTCTCCCAAAACCAGATGTTCAAAGTTACCCTCATTAAATACTCAGCTCCCCAAAGAGCTCCATCCAGCCCCTGCTCACAAATGCAGAGGGACATGCTACAGACACATCCCTTTCTTATTTCCAAGGTGAAATCCCCTTCCCTTCCAGTGGCCCTCATATTTTCATGTTTCTAATTTCACTGCTGTGTTTTTTTGATGCATCAAATATTCCCTGACCTTCCCTGAGCATCAAATCTTCCCTGGGCTAGGGTTTTAATACAGGGAAAATTCTGCGTGCCATATGTGAGGGGGAGCAGAACATGCTGAGTGCACAAGTGGGTGGAAAAGTCCAGGGGGAGTTGCAGCAGAAGGAAAGGAAAACACTGCATTAAATATTGGTGTTTTAAAGCTGCTGAGCAAAGGAGGAAGGCGGTGGCAGTCAGGTCTGAGATCCTCCCCTGCTCCATCACTCCAGTCCTCAGCAGCAGGGCAGAGAGAGCAGAGCCTGATGCCCAAAGGGAAACATATGGTGAGTAATTCCAAACTCATCCATTTTCCTGCTGAAAACTCAGCAGATAAATATGCCAGTATTTGTCTGATCCTTCTTCCTGCACAAAAGGACAAATCCTGCAGGGTGCTGAGCACCAGCAAGTTTTTGGAGACAGATCCCAGAGCTGCATCTCGTGGAGGATGAGGATGCTCAGCACTGCATGTCCAGCAGGGCTCCAGCTCGGCCATGGGAGAGTTTAGCTCTCCTCATCCTTGTCAACCTGCATTTGCAACCCCACTGCCTCACTGCTGCAACCCTCTCCACTGTCACAGGCTCAGTCTTGAGCAGGTGATGTTGGATGAGAACATATTGATCTTGATAAGAACCTCGAAGGATTCTGCTGGAAGTTTGGGGGCAGGAGCAGCTGTCCATCGAGAAGTTCACTTCCTGTAAATGTTTCCACTGACAGTGAGTGACAGTTACAGGAATTTGTGAAGTTTTGACTCATGAGAGAGAGTAATTGCACCCCAAAATCTCAACTCTTCACTGCAGCAAATCACTCAGCAGGGCTGAGAGGTCCTCAGAACCAAAATCAAATCTCCAAAGGTAATCTGGACACCCACAATGCTGAACTTCATCAATCTGGGGCAGATCCCTCCTTTCTCTGACTGTTCTGAGGAAAATGGCTCTGAAATCCCTACCAATTGTTCACTAAATATTGCAGGGGAGCTCTGCAGCTCAGGGGCTTCTTGTGTTCCAGAGCTCCCAATAATGGCAGCGAGGCCACTCAGGCCTCCCTGTCCTTAGGGCCACAGAGAAATCCCAGATATGTCCCAGGCCACATTCACTCCATCCTCCCAACCCTTCCCAAAGCTGCTCTTGAATCCCAAAGTTGTGTTCACCCAGCAGGCAGTCATGGCTGTGCCAGGATCTTGGAGCTGTTATGGGGAAGCAGCAGCACAGCCCTGCTGCTGGTAAGTACAGTTATTCCAGAGCCTTCCCAAAGACAGACTTTTGGGGAGACAGTGTTGCTGTTCCCCCTCTTTCCAAAGCCAGGCTGTCCTTGTGGCTTGTGCCATCAGCTCCTGATTTGGATGAAATCAATAAAAACTCTTTACACTTTTCCACAACGTGAAATCTCCCCACACCTGGACTCCCTTGGTGCCTCAGGGGCAAAAGGTGGGAAACACCAACATCCACCACCCCTGGAGGCCCTGCAGGAGCAGTCACAGGTCCCTCCAGAGAACTGTCCCACCTGGGACATTTGCAGCCTCTCCTCAGAAGCAGCCAGAGCTGAGCTCTGTCCAAGTCCCTGAGGGCTCCCTGCAGCTGCCTGGTGACACAGCCCCAGGGACCTGGCTCGGGAGTGACAGGGCTGTCAGAAAGCCAGCCTCATGCATTAAACATCAGAGTCCTCCCCTGCTGCTGTCAGAGCCCTGCCAGAGCCAGCAGGGTCCTGCTGTGCCACCAAGTCTCTCTGGTGTGGCTGGGGGTCACCAGGGCACCACTCCCTGCAGTGCTGGGGGTTCCTGGGCCCTCCTGCACCAGTCTCTGGGGTTGTTCAGGTTTTAGGACACTAAAGGTGCTGCTCTGGGTGTGCCAGGAAGGTTTGTGGGTGACACCTCCGCCCCTGGCAGGTTTTCCAGGGGATGTCATGTAACACAACAGGCTTTTCCCAGTGGGATCATTTGTTTTCTGCTCCTCACTGTGCCAGACTGAGAGCTCAGCCCAGCCCCAACACGAGCTGAGCCTAAAGGAGGCAAAGAAAGAGTTGGGAGAGGCTGGGCACTGGTGCTTGGCTCTCAGGGCACAGCCTGGCTGCAGCCCTGCCCTCCCAGTGTGATGGGTGGCCTTGGGTGGTCTCTGACACCTTGCTCCACCTGAAAACACCTTTCTCCAGCTATTCCCACTCCAAGGCCTTTGCACCATGGATTGCTCTGGTGTGGATTCCACACGTGGCTGTTCCATCTTTTGGGACCTTGGTGAGAAGTCCTGTGATACAAAGGGAAACAAAACACCAACCATGGTATCCACGGGTCAAGGAGGGAATGTGTTAATACTCAACACCCTCCTTCCTCCCAGGGCAAAAAAGCAAAAAAAGGAGGATGAGGAGATGGATTCTGTGGACCAAAAGGAGCCTCCCTTGGCCAAGCTGGTAACAAAGGCCTGCCATTGCCACCAGTAAATTAAACTGGTAACTTCTAGAGCTGCCATGATGCTTTATTAACCATCTGCTCCTGGCTTCCCTTTGCTGCTGGCTGTAACTGATGTTTGCAGCTGGCAAACTTTGACATTTTCACACAGTTCCTCACTGCTATGAATTTATCTGAGCCTGGTGGCTCCCAGTGCTGATATCCTGGCAGCAGGACACTTCTCCAAGACAGAGCAGGCATCCAGCCACCCCCTGGCATCCTTCTGCCTCGTCCCAGTCTCACCTTGTTCTCTGACACATCTCCAGGCTGCAAAAGGCTTTTCTCACCTGCTGGTTAAAGCCCAGATCCTGTGGTGGGAGGCCCCAAACCTTCCACAAAGGCCTCTTCCAGGAGCTCACCCTTTCCATGACTTTTGAAAGAGCATTTGCAAGCAATTAATACTCACTTGCCTTTTTTCTCTCCCAGGAAGAATTAGACTCAAAAACCTCTCTCCTTCAGGAAGCACAGGACACAAACCAAGCAGGGCATTTAATGGCCCTCTGTACTGATACACAGGGAAGATTCCTCTTTTCAGGGAGCATCCTTGATGGGATGCTAATGAGAGACAACCTTTCAGAGCAGGAGAGCTCCTCAGAGATTTTAAATATCCATTTCTCAGGATTTCAGAACTTGAGTCAATATTTCACATCTACAAGGGATGAAAGGAAAGCTCGTGGGGCCTCTGCAAGCTGACTTCCAGCTTCCTGCTCCTGTACCCTGCCTTCTTAGAAACATTTCTGTGAGGAAAACCCCAGTGGCAACATGCGGGGGGGGGGGTCACAATTCAGGATAAAATTCTCTACTCTCCATTAAATTCTCTACATTGTCCAGAGTCTCAGAACACTCCCAAAGATTACCCTTTGCTGCCCCTTCTGTGTCACATCCTTCACCTTCACCACCTGGGTGAGGAAGAACTCAATGGCCACTCCATTTTTAGGCTGTGGGGTGAGGATGTTGATCACCCTCATCCCACTTCTCACATATTAAAGACAACAGAAAAAAGCTGAAAAGTTTGCTCTGCAGAAGCCCTGAAGAAGCCAGTCAGTAATGTTTGCATCTCTCAATGAGCTGCTCATCCAGCAGACCTCTGGAATGAGCTCTTTAAGTTTACCCAGAAGTACAAGACCATGGATTATTTCTTGTAATTCCTCCCCTGTGTTTGCAGGGAGCAGAGGCAGAGCTGTTACACATCCCAACATGCAGGTGTGAGGAAGAGGAGCTGAAAGAGTTCCACAGGGACATCCTGCACTGCTGAAACTCAGGAGGACTTCTGGCACTAGGCAGTGCTGATAGGCAAGGTCAGGATAAAATCATGGAGCTCTTTGGGCTGTAAAAGGTCATTGAGTCCAACTGTTCCATCCGCACTGCCAAGGCCATCACTGCCCCATGTCCCCAAGGGCCACATCCACAGGGCTGTTAAACCCCTCCAGGGATGGGGACTCCACCCCTGCCCTGGGCAGCTGTGCCAGGGAAGGACAGCCCTTTCCAGGAAGGAATTTCCCCCAAATCCACCCTGAGCCTCCCCTGGCCCAGCCTGAGGCCGTTCCCTCTCCTCCTGTCCCTGTTCCCTGGGAGCAGAGCCCGACCCCCCCGGCTGTCCCCTCCTGTCAGGAGCTGTGCAGAGCCAGAAGGGCCCCCCTGAGCCTCCTTTGCTCCAGGCTGAGCCCCTTCCCAGCTCCCTCAGCTGCTCCTGGGGCTCCAGACCCTTCCCAGCTCTGCTGCTCTTCTTACACTCAGCAATTCTCCCACTCCAGTTTGATTCCTGATGAATTCCCAGTTGAGCTCTGCCCTGCTCCAGCTCCTGCCCAGAACTCTGGATCTGACCCTCAGCCACCTGCTCTGGGCACTCTCCAGAGTCTGTGTGTCTGCAGAGCAGCTCAGTGTGAGGATGTGCTGCAGCTCCAGCACACAGGAGGGTCACACTCAATCATGTGCTTGGTCTTTAATCTCTATTTTTAACTCACCCAGAAGCAGAAGGCTGAAGAAGGAGCTGCTACCACACAAGGTGGAAAGGTTCTCCTCTGTCCCTGCTCAGCTCCCTGCAGGGCTCTAGGCTGGCTCTAGGCAGGACAAGTTCAGGAATGAGCTCTGCCCTCCACCCTAGCCAAACTGTGGGACAGCCCTTCCCTAAAAATCCACACCGCACCCTCAGCCAAGGGGGTCTGGCAAACCAAAGGGCTCTGGTAAACTGATGGATGAGACTCCTTCTCCTCTGAGGCTGCTCATGGAACCCTGGGCTGGAAAAATCCCACAAGGATCATCCAGTCCAACTCCTGGCCCTGCAAGGACACCCCAACAATCCCCCCGTCCCTGAAAGTGTTGTCCAAACACTCCTCGAACCGTGGCAGAGCTGCTCCTCACCAAGCCCTGAACTCTGCTTTATTCCAAGCCCCAACTCACAGAGTTTGCTCTGGGAAAAATAAAGAAACAAATAAATAAAATTCCTTTTGCTTGTACACAGCAAGAAAGATAATGCTGGTTTGGTGTGGAATAAAAATGCCACCAGTTATTTATCCAGGTGAAGAATTAGGTACTGCACGAGCTAGGAAAGCTCAATGAGAAAGTAAATCCTTAGGATAGAGCACACAGGAAAAAAAGATTAATTGATTTGTGACTACAAGGAGGTTTATTCAGAACCATATTTATCACTACAGTGTGTTTGAATTCAGCAGGAACTCCACTCAATTTTCTTCTGCAGCCTTTCTTTGCTGTTCAAGGAAATATATCAGCAAGAAGAGAGAAATGACACTTAATTTTAAGGAGCATCACCTTGCTTTAGAGAATAAACTCCCCTTGGAGCTGCAGCTCTGGGACACCTGCCCAGCTCACACCCAGGTGGGACTGGCAGCTGACAGAACCCAGAGCTGTGCTGCCACACTGAAGAGACCCAAGATTTACATTCCAAATGAGCCACTTTTCACCTCAGGGTGCTGAGGGTGACAAGCTGCTTGGAGTGGAAGATAGGGGAGGGAAAGGAAGGATGAAGGAAGAGGGAGGATGTGCATTTTCCCCTTTGTGCCACCCTCTGCTCCCCTGCCCTTCCAGCAGGAGCAGCCCTGGGCTGTGCTGGGGTGCCAGGGACCCTCTGGCTCTGCAGAGCTCAGCCCCAGCACAGTTTGTCTGGAAAATGCCCAGTGGAGGCCTCGTGCAGCTGAGAGCTGAGTCCCATTCCAATCCAACCTCCAGCTTCCCCCCAGCACCCCTCTGTGCACACAGCACCAGTGCCTCCATCACCAGGGCAGAACTGGCCAGCTCCTCCACTCCTCTCCGTACAGAAATAGCTCTGCTCTTCAAAGGACTCCCAGCTCACACCTCAAAACCCACCTCCAACACACCTGAGCCCTGGGCTGTCACACCCCTGCCACAGGGAAACTGGCAGCAGAAACAGAGATAACTGAACCTGGCAGGAGCTGGGCACGTCCTGAGCTGGGAATTCTCGTGGATTCTGGTTCCCTGATCCTCCTGTCATTCCTCCATTGTCTATTCAAACATTCATTTGCTCCTATTTACCCACTACAGTCTTAAAATACATAGAGATTTCAATACTCTAAAGACAGGTTAATCATTTATTTATTGTTTGCTTCTTATTTCAGAGGCCTGAATTACACCATCATTACTTGGAGAGAGGCTCTAACAACTCAAGCTGTTTGTCTAGCAGCCACATTTATTTTTGCGTGACAAAACCATTATTCCCCCCCAAAATCAGAACAAAGCAAGAAAAATACCCTTGAGCACTTCATCCAATTTTAAAGCAAGAGCTGTGTTAGTCCCCACAAGAGCAGGCGAGTTCCCAATTACAGGACAGATCAAGCAATAACTCTGGATCATCTGGCACAGGAATGGAACAGGCAACTGCAGGAATTGGGCTGCCAAAGGCTTGGAAGGAGCCAAGGGAGGGAAAGCTGTTGCCCGGTGCAGCCCCCGGAGGGGAGGCAGGGGAAGCCCAGGCAGCCCAGGGCTGTTCCAGCAGGAGGAAGGAGAAGGGATCAGGCAGCCCAGGAATGCTGCAGAGCCCTGCCCCGGGTGTGCTCTGGGCTCCCTTCTCCTCACAAACACCAGGCACTCCCAGCATTTGTCCCTGCACAGCCCCGGCCCTGCCTTGCTGCAAACATTTAAAGATGTTTTCCCTTAATTCCCAGTTTTCCCCGCTTCTTCTGGAAAATGAGCCATGACACATGAGCCATTTGCAACGCTGCAAGTGTGACATTGGCTGTATTTCCATGGCAACTCTCCCCTCTCCCCCAGCCTCTGGATGTGCATTCCCGGCAGACTCGGGCTGCAGACACACATCATTATATTTAATCTGAACAAGTGTGTACCTGAGTTGACTTTATTTCATGAAACTGCATAAGAAATTAAATTTCTCTCACTATTTCCTGCTCTCCCATCCCGGTGTCATTACTTGCAGGGCTCTGCCATTACTTGTTGGCATTTTGCATCAGTACATAATGATACAATATCAGATAATGTTAAGATGCAGAAACCACTCCAAACACCAGACAGCAATTTTCTGCTCAGTTTCCCAATTTAACCTGAATTGATACTACACTGTAAGTCTGCATGAGGTTCAGGGACTGCTCTAATTAGAGCAGCATCTTGGGCAGCAGCACTCACTTGCATCCTGCCTGTTTGGTCCTGGCCTTGATAGGGCAATTAAGAGGCAGAAGAGAGATTCCCAGATTTGTCCTCATGAACAGCACCAGGCCCTCTCATCACAGCTCATCTGCTGAGCCTCCAGCCAGCACAGCTCTGAGCCCTCATGAAATTCACTGTTTTATAAATCCCACTTCAACTGGACAAGTTTAACCTCTCCTGCCCAGGAAAACGCCATGGAATGGTGAGCACACCTCGTGGGGCACAACTCCTGCAGCAAGGCTGGGGCAGCTCAGGAGTTAAAATGTNCTTCCAGCCTGGCCCAGTCCGTGGTTCCCCATCTGTCCCAACCACTGGCACAGCAAATCTGCTCCTGTTGACTCAGGTCTGGTCTTTTCCACCCCAGAGGCCACCAAGATGTCACACGTGATGGCAACAGCAAATGCATGGACATAACCAAAGGATGGTTTTTCCCTCCTGTCAGTCCAAAGAACCTGTGGGAGCTGTGCTGAAGCCCCAGGAACCCTCCCCTTGGCCCCGTGAGCAGGCAGAGGGACCCTGCCCACACCTTGGGATGGCAGCAGGTACTGGACCCCAGGGACTGAGGGAGGAGCTGCTCCAGGATAAATCCTTTTTCCACAGGGATCCCTAAGAGCTCCACCTGATGAGGAGCAGAGAGGCAATGAAATACCCTCCTGAGCCCTCCTTAACCCCCTTTCACCAAAACAAAACAGTGCATGAGCTCAGAAATCAGCAGAGTTGGGACAATGCTCTCAGGCACAGGGTGGGATTCTCGGGGCTGTCCAGTGCAGCTGGACTTTGATGATCCTTGTGAGGTCCCTCCAGCTCTGTCCAGTGACTTTCATGGTGCTGTGGAGAGGGCTCACATCCCTGTGGGGGAACAAAAACACAGCCCCTCTGCATCTGTGGGGCTGGATCCCAACACAGGGCATTCACTCCATGGGGTGTGACAAAAACCACTGGGCAGAAAGTGCCTGAAGGAGACTTGGCAGCCACTGTCTTAGAAAGCCACTGGCAGGAGCTGCCTTTTGTGCAGCTCCAAGGCCAAATGCAGGAGGAGAGCATTCCACTGGCACGTGGAGAGACAGCAGAATGTTAACATCAGGGACTGAGCCTTTTGTGCTGCCTTCATCTGAACTCAGCTGGGGGCACTCCTGCAGCCCCAGAAACTCCTTTTAGCTGATGCCTATGGATGGAACTTCTGGGTTTTTAGCAAAGCCTAGAAGGATGGAGAAAATGAACCCATCTCTCCCAGTTCTGACTGCCCTATCTTGCAGAAACAAAACCTAAATGAGGTAAAGCCAAGATTTGCTAGTTTAAGCTATCAGACATGCATCTTACATCTCTCCTCAGGAACATTCTCCATGTTCACAAAGATGCTCGTGGCAGATGAAAAAATCCATGTGTAAAACATGGAAGTTTAAATGGATATATTCAAACCAAAGCCACAGCAGTATTTTGTTGCATATTTTGTGTGCCCACCTCTCATTCCGTGGTTTGAGTGTCACCTGCACAGATAAGAGCTTGTGCTATGTCATTTATCAGATATGGGGCAACCTGAGAATCTGAATCAGAAATGGCCCCATCACAGGTGTAAAAAAGTGTCAAATTCCAACAGGAACCAGAGGTCACATTTAGAATTTAAGCCATCACCTCCCATCACACAGAAATGTCACCGCACACCCTCTGTGACACCAGTGGCTGAGGATGGTGAAGAAACAAAACGTTTCCAAAGAGGAGAAAAAGGAAGGATTTCAGCATTTGTTTCACTGTGACTGGATGTAAGATTGATTGGTTTTCCTGCTAGGAAGGAGAAAGGATGAGAAAATCACACAGCCATTAAGGTAGGAAAAGCTGTCCAAGAGCTGTGCCTGATCCCCACCTTGTCACCAGCCCAGAGTGCTGGGTGCCACGTCCAGGCCTTCCCTGGGCACTTCCAGGGATGGGGACTCCCAGCCCCCCTGGGCAGCCTCCTCCAGAGCCTGTCCACCATGGGGAAATTCCTCCTGATTCAAACCTGAGCCTCCCCTGGCCCAGCCTGAGGCTGTTCCCTCAGTGGCCCTTTCCAAAGGACAGCCCTATCCCAGTGCAAACACGTGGAGTGTCTTTTCCAGGATGTTTTTCCAGGACATCAGGAATGGGAAGCAGCAGCAGAGGATCCCTGTGCACCCTCACCACAGTGACTGGGAGTGGATCTTGCTTCCAACCCCTTCCCACCTTTGGGGGATCCCACAGATCAGAAGAGTTCCAACCAAAGGCCTGGAAGGAAATCCCAAAATGCAGAACACGGATCTGGGACTCCCTGAGCTCTGGTTTCCCATTCTTTAGGCCCCTGCTCTGACCTCAACCAACCTGCAGGTTGAGAGGTTTCACACCTCTCCCAAAACCCAGACCCAGAGGCCCTGGGTAAGCTTGGTTGCAACTGCTGAGGCAACGCTGAAAGCTCATTTTGGAAAGAAATGGCAAAAAGAAGGAATTTAAGGCAAGACTTTCCCACCTGCACTCCAGAGGGGCCTCTCAGGTCCCACTGCTCTGGCTGAGGGCAGCAGCAGCTCCTTTTTGGGGCCCCAGATTTGGGCTTCCAACTTTAACCCTCTGGTGTTCCACCTCTCCAGTAATAAATCCTTTCCCTCTAAAAGGAGCTGCTCCAGTGCAATGTTCACTCACGCACAGGAAATTAAGACATTAGTTACAAAACTAATTTATGTGCCTGCTGGCCACAGAGCCTCTCTGGACACAAACGGGGGAAGCATTTCCACATGTTTGATCTGGGGTTTTCTAAACAGTGCTAGAAACAGCTGGAAAGTTCTAAACTTTGTTTTTCCAAATGAAAAACTTCATCAAAATGGGCATTTACACACGCCTGGGGCAGGGCAAGGGAGGTGCCATCAAATTTTCCATCCCTGAAAAATCTCCCACTCTTTAAATTTTTTAATACTGAGGGTGCAAATCAGCCCAATTTCCTTTCATTACGACTTGTTATGTTGTTCTTGCTTTCTCTGAAAAATTTCGCAGGAGAAAAAGAATTCCCAACAAGCTTTAATTTTAATTGATTCCTATTCAACCCAATGAGGTCATGCATGTTTAATTATCATCATCCCTATTACAGACGGAAAATCAACTTCCTCTGATGTTGCCATGCTAATTATCATCTCATTTGTTTAGCAATGGCATCACACAACCGATGGAGATTATGGAAAACAAAGAGCAAAAAGACCTGTACAGAACATTGCAAACAGTGGCCAGGACTCAGCAAAGTCCTGGATGGATCATATCCAGCACCATTCAGAGATTCCTTTTAGCTCTCCAAGGCAGGAACATGCTCAAAGATTTTGCCACGCTGAACTTGCAGTAAAATAAAGAGGAAAACCAGGATGAAAATATCATCCCACTCCTTAAAGTGCTGGGAATGGAGGGGAAGATGAATTAAAAATGAGGCTTTGAAAGGGACAAAGCGTTTGTGAAATTCAAGGCTGCTCTAAACACCAGCTCAGGTCTCTCAGACTGGGAATGAAACACAGAATCCCTGAATGGTTTGAGCTGGAATGGGCATTAAAGCTGATAAATTCCACCCCACCTCAGGCAGGGCCAGCTTCCACTGTCCCAGGCTACTCCAACCCCAAGCCTTGGACACTTCCACAGATCCAGGGGCAGCCACAGCTGCTCTCTGCCAGCCCCTGCCCACCCTTCCCTGCTCTGGGCACATTTTTGTAAATCCCTGGCAGCACCAGCCTCTCCATCCCTTTGCCAGCCTGTCCCTGGGAAGTTCCCAGCTGCATGTCAGTGATGGTCACTCTTCCTCCTGATGATGCTGCTGCTCCAAGACTCTTCAAAAGTGAGCTGGGGTCAGGTTTGAGAGTAAACAAAGGCAACCCAAGACCCGCAATGGACTGGAAATGCTCTTCTTTCCTCACAGGGAGGGTAGGTAACTTGATGCTAATCTCTGCTCCAAGCAAGCATAATCCTTCTGCATCCCAATAAATTGTGGCATCTACAAGTACAGCTCCAGCACATCAGTGCAGTGATGTGTGTGACCCAAAATAAGAACATTAGGACCAGGAGACTGCTCTCCAAAGCATCTGGGTGTGCAGAGCTCTGCAATGCTTATTAGGTTCGTTTAAGTACCAAATTAAGCAAAGAGTGGGAGGAAAGACTGATGAAACCATAATCTGATCTCCTGCTCCAAGTTTAACCTTAGCTTGGCAGTTCTGTCTGCTTCTATGCTTATTTTTAATTTAGTAATGTTCTGATGATTTATTTCTATATTAAAGCCTATTTCACAGAAACTGAAAAAGAAATGACTGCAGGAGAAGCAAATTCTCTCTCACAACTGAAACGAAGCCACTTCTGCAGGCACACAGGGAATTTGGGCTGATTTATGGCCAGCTTGGCCAAGGGAAGCACTGCTCCCTGCAAAAAAGCACTCATGCTGCATTGTCTTCCCTGCTAAAATGGAAAATGTGGCTCTGCTGTGAGCCCTGAGCACTGCCAGGGCTGCACATCCCCTTGGTTTGTGTCAAGGTCTCCCTGGAAATCTCAGACAGCTTTGGATGGAAGATGTGGAGGGACATCAGCCTGGTGCCACTGCCCACAGAAACTGCTAATCCTGTAGTATCCCTGTTCCCATGAATTCCCAAGTGATTTTCCCTGGAAATAACTGCAAGTTCCCATCCCCAAATGAGATGGAACAATCCAGCAAAGCAGCCATCTGTTTCCCCCATCTCCTCACCCCTGTTCCAAAAGGAACTGCAATCTCTCCTCTCCTTCCTTCCCACTTTATTTTTAGAGCATCTTCAGCCCGAGCTCAGCTCCCCATCCTTAACACTGCACCATGTGTGCTCCTCTCCCCTTCCAAACACATTTTCTTCCAGCAGGAATATTCTAGTGACATTTGTTGACCAGTGGACAGAGAGCTTTACAACAAAAGAAAACAAAACATCTTGTGGATTAGACAGGCGTAGATCCTGAAATTCACTCTGAGGAAGGAGAAACAGCTTTGGCAGACTTTGTAATCTAAAAAAAAAACCAGATTTTTCATTTTGTTCCCTCTCAGAAAAGGGACAAAGCCATGACTGCCCACACACAAGTGCAGCTGCCTACGGACAGAGAGAAAATACAGAACTCAGAGCTCCTGGAGTTTGTTTATTTTCTGCTTTGGAGATGATACCCACACAGCTGTCAACTGAAGCAGAGAGATAAGCCCAAACACGGGGCTGATACAGCTCTCAGGAAGTGTTTCCATCCCTTTCCTTTACCAAGAAGGAGCAGGAAATGCACTGAGACATCCTAATTCCCTGGGCAGGAGAGGGAGACTCAGGGGAGGTTATGAATGAGGTTAATGGGGGGACTGGAGCACCTCCCCATGCACACAGGCTGGGAAAGCTGGGATTGTTCAGCCGGGGAAGAGAAGGTTCTTGGAGACCTCCCAGCAACTCCCAGGGTATGGAGGGGTCACAGGGAAGCCAGAGAGGGACCCTGCATCAGGAACTGGAGGGATAGGACAAGGGGTAATGAGGTCAAACTGCCAGAAGGGAAATTTAGGTTAAAGATAGCAAATAAATCCTTCCCTGTGAGCATGGGGACGCCCTGGCACAGGGTGCCCAGAGCAGCTGTGGCTGCCGCTGGACCCCTGGGAAGTGTCCAAGGCCAGGCTGGACAGGGCTTGGAGCAGCCTGGGACAGTGGAAGAACCAATGATTTGATCCCTCTGGGAAATGCCAACACATGCAAGGAAGAGCAGTTTTTAACACTCCTATTTTCCTGCATCAACTTCTCCATCCCAATCTGCCTTACAGTCCCTTCAAGTGCACACAGCCTAACAGGGAGCTTCCCAACATCTCCAAACTTGGAGCAAAATACATCAAGCTGCATCCCCAAACTCTTTCTCAGTGCCAGCCTTTGCTTCTGCCTCTGTTTTGGCAGCAAATGTTCTTGACACATTTAATGGTTCAACTGCAGTCCCACTCAGGACTGCTGCAGTTTCAAAATCTGATGTGGCACATTCCCTGGAGCCTGCAGTTCTCCAAGTTCTTAGTTCTGCCTGCATGGAGTTTGTACCATGAGGAATTCACAGTTCCTTGGCACCCTGCCTTAGCTGACTTCCCACACCTAAATTCTGTCATTACAATAGGAAAAACCAGAACTTCCCCCTAAAAAAGAAGGCAGAACCATGGGATCAGGTGGCCATTAAATCCCACTTGTGGAGAATCTGGGAAAGCTGTCACTGCCCTTTCCTCCCAGGGCCTGACAGGAGCAGCAGCTCTAACCAGGGAGCCTGGGAAGGCAATCAGGGCTGCACATGTGGCTGTGACTGATGGCTTCTCTAATTGCCAGGAGAACAGAGCTGGGGACAGCAGGGACTGCTGCCTCTGCAGGCACCAATCCCCCGTGCAGCAGAGGGAAGAGCTCGCTCCAAACAGTCCCAGCAGTGACTTTGGCAAGGACTGACAGAGCAATCCTGAGCCTCCCTCCCTGCAGGCAGTGAGGAACCTCTGTGGAGGCTGCTCTAGATGGGGAGGCCACCCTGTGCCACCTCTTCCCACCACCAAATCCACTTCCTAAGCCTGGGTCTCCCATTCAGACCAGTTTGCTGCAGAACTCTGAGGTCTAATGGCAGCACACAAAAATGCTGACAGATGTTCACCTAAATATTTCATGTCTTTTTCTTTTCCCCTCCCAAGTACTTTTTCCTGAAGGGAAAGCACAGAGAGTGCAAAAAGGAAGGGGAAGGACACATCAGGCTGGTGTCCAGCAGAGATGTCACCCCGTCAGCCAGAGCTGTGGGCTGTGCTGGGTTAATGCCAGGCCAGACCAGAACTAATGTCCAAACACCTGGAAATTTAAACCAGGCCTAAAGAAGGGAGGGAATGGGCTGCAGGGATCCAAAGGGCTGCTCTCCTCAGGGCAGATGAGCTGGAGCACACCCAGCCCCTCACAAACACCCAATTTCTCTGCTCCCTGTGCCAGGCTCGAGCAGCTCCGTGTCCCCAGCAGAGCTGAGTGTGCCCAGGCATTAATCGCAGCAAATCCAGCACGAGTCAGATCCAGCTCAGAACAGCCCCAACCTGAGTGCTCATTAGCAGGGACCTGCTCGTTTTCTGAGCAGCAGAGCAGCTACAAGGCCCCAGGGATGCGAGCACGGTGTTCATTAAGCACCACGGGGCACGGAGCTGCCTCAGCTGTCACGGCACCACCTCGGCCAGGGCTGCTCCCACCAGCTGCCCCCAGCCTCTCACTGCCCTGGAACAGACTCTCGCTCTGCCCAGGTCCCCTCAGGACTGGAAGCACAGAGGATTTCCAATTTGGAGAGTCTAGAAATGAGCTACGAGGACTCCCCTCCACCCCATGGCCTCTCCAGGGAGGGTTCATAGGCCTGAGGAAAAGCTGAGGGGTTCATGGTGGGGAAAGTGGCAGCAGGGATTGTTGCAGTGTGATGTCACAGTTTGTCTCAGATACCCCAGGCCCCTGTCAGATAATTCCCCTGCTAGATTTGTCAATCATTCCTCCTTTCCACACCTCTGATGAGTGCTGCCTGTCAACCCTGTCATTCCAGAAGGTGTCGAGTGGTTGGCAGAATTCAAAAGATGCTTCCCACCCCTGCACAGACATTGGGCCATCCAAGTGTCCTCTGTCCCTTAGGACTTACCCCTGTCCCTGGTTGGTGTCACCTGTGTTCCTTCCCTCCCCTGTCCCTGGTTCCAAGGCCCAGCAGCCATGCTGTGGGAGTTCTGCTGGAGCTGCTGCTGCATTCACAGGCCCTTGGGAATAAAACTCTGAATCCAAACCCTCCATCAGAACCGGCTCCTTTCCTTCACCATCGCCTTGGAACCTCTCAGCCAAAGGCAAACCTGAGCTCCTGCAGGTCTGGATTTGTCTCCAAGCCCTCAGCTGTGACATCCAGCGAGCCTGAGGGACCACTGGGGTGAAAACACCACAGAGCTGCCAGACAGGCAAACAGCGAGGGCACAGCTCAGGCACAACCTCCCGGGAATACTGGATTGAATTCCAATAAGGGATGATCCAGCACCTCGCCAAGCCCTTCAGGATGAGGAGGGCTGATGCTCCCCTGTAAAGCTCCTACAGTTGGGCTTCTATGGCTAGGCAGCCCAGAGACAGCTCCAGGTGTGTCATTTCCAGGCACTGACACGGTCAGAGTCTCAAAAAACAGCAACTAAAACATGTTCCTGGGTGACTTCACTTCCATATGAACACCAAAATCCCCTGGCAGCAGGGCAGAATGCCAATGCTCAAGCTGTGCTCTGCAGGAGCCCAGCACCAGCTCCACCAAGGGCCAGTCTGGATGCAGAAAGCAGCAAATCCCACCTTTGGAGCTGTTCATCTCCAAGGTTAGGAGGAAAAAGGGTGGGTGCACCCACAGGCATCATAGAATGCATTGGGAGGAACCTGAAAAATCATCTCATTCCACCCCCTCCCACTGTCCCAGGTGGCTCCAAGCCCTGTCCAGCCTGGCCTTGGGCACTGCCAGGGATCCAGGGGCAGCCACAGCTGCTCTGGGCACCCTGTGCCAGGGCCTGTCCTCCCTCCATCCAGGAATTCCATCCCAATATCCCATCTAAAGTCACTCTCAGTTTAATGCCACCTGCCTTGTTCTGGCACTCCAGGCCCCTGTCCAAAGTCTTTCTCCATCTTTCCTGGAGCTCCTTCAGGCCCTGCAAGGCCACACTGAGGTCACCCCAAAGCTTCTCCTCTCCAGGTGAACATTCCCAGCTCTCCCAGCCTTTCCCCCAGCAGAGCTGCTCCATCCCTCTGCTCATCCCCTGGACTCCTCCAGCAGCTCCAGGTCCTGCCTGTGCTGGGGCAGCTCTGCAGGTGAGGGCTCAGGGACCATCAGGACCTTGCCAACTGCTCTCCCCCAGATTTCCCATCTGAAGGTTTCCAAACCTGTGCTGGAAACCCACTCAGAAGGGAGGTGGCTGTGGCTGGCTGGGTTTACCAGGGCCCTGCTCACACCACACCCCTGGGCAGACACTCCAGGAGCACTAGGAGAGCATTCCAAGGTGGAACCTCAGGAGGATTTAGCAGGACAAAGCAGCAGGTCTGGGCTCTGGGCAGGGAGGGAATGGGAGTTTATAAAACCTCTGGTACTCCAGGGCAGAGCCAGCTGGGAGCTCCCAGGGCAGCCACCACTGAGTGCTGCAGCCAGGGAGGATGAGAGCAAAGATCCATTTTTCCTTTAATTCAATCTAGGCCTATTTATGCACCACTGACTGCAAAGGACAGTGAATTAAAGCGCACATGAAAGGAAATCATCGCCCTCAGCGCTGGCTCTCAAACACTCTTTAAAGTCTGTTTGATGAAGGGCTGCTCTGCTGCATCACCCAGCGCCATCGGCTGACTATCACTTCTTTGTTTGCAGTCCCCACCCCCAAAGTCATTAAATACTTGCTTTCTAATGAAAATGGATTGGTTTTGGCCAATAAATCACTTAAAAGCATCTGCCAATGAAAAAGGAAATTCAAAGAGCCAAGTTCCCCCAACTCCTCCTCACATATTTTTCCCTTCTGCTTTGGATTTAGAGGGAAAAATATGTTTGGATAATCCATCAACGGCAGCTTTCTCCTGGGAAGTGTGAACAGACCACAGAAAAGGCTCAGCTTAGCTTTGACTTCCAAAATCACTTCATGGACCACTCGGAAACAATTCAGGCAGCAGAGTATGAGCTCCGAATATCGGTGCTGCCCCAGATTGTTTTGTTTTCATTAATAAGATTATTGCAGTGAAAACAGGCTCTCTAAAGCTTAATTTTCCTAGCAATTGTAAAATAATTCAATACCCATCTTTTCTGTCTCTTTAATGCCTCTGAAAAATCAAAACCCTTCACAAATTAAAGGCCAAATCCTGTTTACTCTTTCCATTTCTAAAGCAGCTCTGACATCAATAAAGGCTGTTTTTGTGACTTGGGCTCAGACTGAAGTTCTGTCAGTGCGAGTATTTTTTATTTTTTCAACCAAGAGCATAATTTTTTTTCTTTTTAATCAAAATTATTCTCTTATGTAAAGCACTAAAAATACAAAAGCAAATGCTTCCAGTATGGCCAGCATGGTTTTCTTCATAAAAATGGATTACACGAACATTTTCTGCCAATAAACTATGGCTCCCTTCAGGAAGGACTATTTGCTCCCTTGCCTGTAACTCTGTTCTCCTGAGGGACAAGCCAGAGGCTCAATGTCCCTGCCCAGTTTTCAAGGCCCTTCAGGGAGAAGCTGGGCTTGGCTGGTGCTTGAAGGAGGACTTTAAGTTTTAACTTTAAGCAATAACACTTTTGATTTGGCCAAGAATGATGGTTTTGTAGAATCACAGAATATGCTGAGCTGGAAGGGATCCACAGGATCATCGATCCAGCTCCTAGCCCTGCAGACACCCCAACAACCTCACCCCTCCAGGCTCTCCACCATCTCCCTGCCCCTCCTTTGGATCTTACACTGCCCCAAACTGCCCCCAGTGCAGAGCAGAGTGGGACAATCACAGCCATAAAGCTTTTAAAAAGTGTCCCATGATCCCAGAATGGGGATGCCATTTGCACCATCATCAAAAAGCACAGGAAGACTTCCTGCATCCAGGAATCACTGAAACAGCCAAGGAACCCCCAAATTACTTTCCTGACTCCAGACAGCCCCTTCTCAGGCAAAGCATGGAAATGTTTTGGTGCCAAGTCCCAGGCAAGGCTGGGCAGGGCTCCAGGGGGTTCCATCTGCACCAAGCTGGCTGAAGGCTCAGCACCCAAGGATGGATCTCCCTCGTTCCAGGAAAGGCACAGCCTTCTCTGGGGCAGATATTCAATACAGAAGCCAAATCCCACTCCATGCCCCAAATGTCCCACCCAAAGAGGGCTCCAACACTGCTTTGTCAAGGTCATATGGCCAAAGCAGCCAGCCACGAGCCCATCCAGGTCCCTCTGCTGTGCCCCTGTGACAACACCGTGGTGGCTCTGATGACAACTCTGCCCCTGGCACTGGGCAGTTGCACAAACACAGATCCTCCACCCCAAAAGCTTTTCCCTAATTCACAGAAGAATCACGTGGCTTAGGGCCCTCTCCCAAACCCTGGGGTTTGGTGGGGACCTTGCCAGGTCTCAGCAAGGTTTGGATCTTCTGCTCTGGATGCAGCCAATCCTGAGGAGAATCGTCCAAGAATACAGAGACCTGAAATGAGATCCAGCACTGACATCCACAGAGAGCTTGCTTCTCCATGGGCTCTAGGTGCACAAACCTCAGCACAGGCTCTCCAGGCAGTGACATCCATCTGCTCATCTTGTAAAACCTGACACCATCACAAACTATTACAGAGCCTTCTTTTACACTTGGCAGTAAATTGGGTGACATTAAAAACCAGATCAAGAATTCCTCATAAAGAGGCCCAACAGCAGCAACCTGAGCTCCAACATGTCCATGGCAGCTTTCTCACACCACAGGGAATCTTTGGGAAGTTTAAGAGCTTCAAATTAGCACATCAGGGAGTGAAAGTCACTTTGTGCAGCCAGTTGAGGATTGCTCCTCCCAGTACTGTTAACATAAAAATCGAGAAAGTCAATTAAAATTTTTACTATGTGGCCTCAAATCATCCTCAAAAAACCCTCAACACCAAAAGGAAAACCTAAACTGAGAACACTGAAGAGATTCTTGCTGGAGTACTTTAGAAGCTGATAAAGCACTTGATGGTTTTAATTTAATCTGGAGATGGATAACAAAGTTATTGAGGTCGTGATTCTGACCTAAATCTCCCTCACCTATATTCAGAGCCCAAACAAGACTGACAGTAATTAAACAAAAAAAATCCTCCATTTTTTCTCCACAAAGCCAGGTTGAACAAGGGCTTAGAGCAACCTAGGATACTGGAAAGTGTCCATGACAGGGGGTGGCATGGGATGAGCCCTTCCAAAATATTCTGTGATTCTGCATCTCTTCTGTTATTTGTTTTCAAGTTTTCAAAAACCTTCATTATCCATGCCAGCCAGGAGTGATCAAACCTCAGGTCTCAGCTTCACATCCCTGGAAACACAAGTCTCCAGGAGCTACAGATGGATGGGTGTGATTGGTGAGGTGTTTGCACAGTAAGATGTTTGCAGCAGCTCTTCCCCGGGGAAGAGCCAGAGAATGCCAGAAGGATTTGGGTTGGAAGGGACTTAAAATCCATCCAGTGCCACCCCTACCACGGGCAGGGACACCTTGCACTATCCCAGGCTGCTCCAGGCACCTAGCCTTGGACAAACCCATGTTGTTCCCAAGGTGGACCAAGGTCTGGCCCAAAACTCTTTGATGCTCCAGGACTTTTGATGGAAATGATGCTGAGCCCTGACATGGAACTGCAGCCAGGGCAGGGATGGAGGAGAACCAGACTTCAAGGGAGATAAAGCATCTGGGTGGCCAACACAGCTTTGGTCCCCTTGATCTGCTCAAGAAGAGGGGTTTCAGATCTCCACCGCCAGCATTTTTCCTGTTTCATTTAAATTTTATCTCTTTAAGTTTTATATATAGCCATTGAAGAACTCCATGAGCCTTCTGCAGCTCTTGGGACATTCCCATCCCATCCCAT
>VZTB01000546.1:51386-72326 GCA_013397245.1 Thryothorus ludovicianus | reverse complement strand
GGTCAGTGAGTGCCCAGCCCTGGTCAGTGAGTGCCCAGCTCTGGTCAGTGAGTGCCCACCCTGGTCAGTGAGTGCCCAGCTCTGGTCAGTGAGTGCCCGCCCTGGTCAGTGAGTGCCCAGCCTGGCCGTACCTGATGGGCAGGGAGGGGTCCCCGGCGTCCCACCAGTCCTTGGGGGGGCTGATGTACATGCACCACAGCTCCCAGCTGTAGCCGTGTGCCGAGTTCTCGTAGCGCTGCACCTCGAAGTTGTCCTGCTTGATGTTGTCAATGGAGGGCAGGATCACCCTCTTCCTGTTCTCCTGGATCCGGGAGAGCACCGGCTCCGCCCTGGGGGAGAGGGGCAAAGCACAGCCAGGCCTGGTCAGTTCGCTGCAGCTTCCATTCAATCCCTCCCCAAAATCCCACCCAGCCCTGCCCTCTGGCAGTGGGAAGCCATTCCCGTCTCCTGTCCCTCCAGGCCCTTGTCTGAAGTCCCTCTCCAGCTTTCTTGGGGCTCCCTTTGTTGCTGTAATCCACTCTCAGAGCCTTCTCCTCTCCAGCTCAACAACTCCAACTCTCTCAGCCTGTCCTCATAGCAGAGGTGTTCCTCCTCTGGATCCACTCCAACAGGTCCATGCCCTTCTTGTGCTGGGTAAAAACCTGATCCATAGGCTGGGAAGCCTGGCTGCAAAGCTTCCCTTCTGTAAAGCAAGGCCAGAAAGGCACTGCTTGGTTCAAACCATGCTTGAACTCATCCAGACTTCCCCCAGATCCCAAAACTCTGGGCAGAATAGGAATACACTCTTGAAAGCAGGATGATTTGAAGGGTCTTTTTTTCCCTTGGATATAGTTTGATGACTCTATAGCTAAAAACATCATCTCTGGGTTGTATTCAGAGCAGGGGGCGTGCTCAGCCTCACCTCTGCAGCTCCAGAGTGCCCTGGGTCAGTGTGCCCACACCAGGGGGAATTTGGGAGAACTGGTACTCCCAGTGCCCCCAGTACAGCAGCAGGTGAGAAACACAGGGAGAGTCAAGCCCACACTGCAGAAATGCCTCCTCTCTACCCCTTAAAAAGAGCTTCAAGAGCTCAATCAGCAGGAGCTCTTTGGTGAATCAAGTGTGAGGATTTAGTGACCAGAGAGAAGAATGTTCAGCTGGGAATATAGATCCCATCATAACAAACAGCTCCTAAAATACCCCTTCAGTTGCACTGTCATTAAAAAGGATTCAATAGCTGTGCAGAACTCTGCCTTTAACAGCTGCAAATTGGGGGAGAGGGGTTTGTAGCTGTTACTGTGTTCAAATTCAACACAAGTTTAGCTTCTTCCACCTCCACTTTTCTAAATATGGACAATTTACTTTTAACACTTGGTTAAAGGAAAAAAAATCTCTTTCAGGCTCCTGTCACAACATAGATTCAAACTTAAGCCACTTGAGCTCAAATGTTTTGAATCTCTCTGAAAAAAATCCTTATGAAACACCTTTTGCTGCTTCTGCACCTCTGCTCTTATTCCCAGCAGCAGAGGAAACAAATCAATCTAAAGCATCTTCCCCTCTGGGATCCAGCAAAGGGCAAAGAAGTGGGAAACACTTTCTCCTTTATTCTCTTGCTGCCTGGGCTTTTTTAAACTTGCAGGAATTACTTAAGGCTAAGGGAATGGGAAATCATCCTGAAAAATATAAACAGGGAGCAGGGAAAGTGCATGCACAAAGAGAAGGAATAGAGAAGGATTACAAGGAACAAGGGCAAGGAGAGGTTTTCCTCCCACGTTCCCATCATGCCATTCCACCCAGAGGGATTACAGAAGGAATCCTGGAGAAGGATTAACAATCCAGAGGATTTGTGTGTCATTCAGGAGGGACACATCCCTACAAAACCATGGATGTTCCCCCGGTTAATGCCCCTCCTCTGAGCACCTACCAGCCAGCAGTGAACTCCACGTGGGCATCAAAGAAGCCGGTGACCTGGCCTGTGGCAACTTTCCAGCCCTCGATGCGGGCCCGGATCAGCCCTTCCCTCTTCTGGTTCCTCACCACCTTCACGAGCCCTGGGTAGCGTTTGTTCACGTACTCCTCCAGCGGCGCCTTCAGCTCCTCTGGGGACAAGGACAAGAGCCCGTGGGACAGGGACACAGCTCCCACCTGAAACAAACCCACCCTGGGAGACTGTGCAGCACCATTATTGGGGCCAGTGCCTCTGCACCCACTGGGAGGGACACAGGCACAGGGTGGACCCAGCACAGCCCACACAGAAGAAGTTGAAGGTGGCCCAGAACGCTGCTGCTGGGCCACTGAGGAGCCCACGAGCCACCTCAGAGACCAAGGGAAGGGAGGGGACACTTACACTCCTCTGCACTGAAGGAAATGGAAGTGAAACACAAAGATAGAAAGAGCAAACAGCAGCACTCTGAACTGCTGATGGGGGTTTGAGCTGAAGGCACAGCTAGAAATGCTGCAAAACCCACCCAAAGTAACTCAAACTACATCAAAACCATGTCTGAGCCTCAGCACTCTCTTCACTCAGCCTCACCACTACAGCCTTGGCACTTGCTGTTTGTTTTGCCACCAGAAAAGTTGAAACTCCCCTTGCTTTTATGAGGGGATGAAAGGGATTCTGGCTTTGTTCAGAATATCCTCCCACCACGTGTCTCACGTTCACTGCAGCTCATTTCCCTCTGTTGTCCAGGCCTGTGTGTGCAGTGCCTGAGACCCTCGGGGACCTGCAGCCCTCAGCCACCACCAGCACAGAAATCCTCCAGAGTACAAGATTTGAGCATAAAAGATGCAGAGGGCTTTGAAGGTGGAAGCAGATGGAAGGTTACAATAAAGGATAAACACAAGTGTTTTTTTCCAGCCCTTTGGAAAAGTGCCAGTTCTCTGCCAGAGAAACCTCGATCCTTTCAGTGCCTGTTGCACCAGCTCAATGCACAAAGGTCTGCTGGAGAAAGGAGCTCTAAAAGCTCAGCAAAGCCACTGGGCACCAACACAAACTCTCAACACCATGAAAGCAGTTCTTGAGAGTACAGTATCTTTCATCCCTACAAGGCTTCAGGACAGCAGAAAATTAAGATACGATCTGTGACCTCAAATTACAGTCTTCTACCCTTCACTGCTCTCTCTCTCTCTCCAGGACGAAAAATAAAGAGGGGAAAAAAAGTCACCATTCATCATCCACATGGTAAAATCCTCGAGACACACGAGCACACATGAAGGAGATACACAATGGAGAGCAAAAGAGTAAACAGTAATTCTCATCTGCTTTGAAATCTTCAAAGGAAAAGGATTATCTGTTCCCTTCCCTGCCACGCCTCCTTCCAGGCACAGCAAATGTGCTTTCTCCACACTGCCTTTCTGGGATGCTTCCCCTCACATCTCCATTTCCCCGAAGTCTCCTTTCTCTTTTATGCTGAAGTGGGAATAAAAAGAATAAAGCAAATGAGCCCCTTCCTCAATTCAAAGCATCTGCATCACACACATCCATAACTCAGCAACTTCCATTTCATGCTGAGCCACTCAGAGCAAAACCAGGATTTTATGGAGACAACAACTCTCCCAAATGGTTTTAAGGAGACAAAGACACCGATTTTTTTGACAGACGATGCCCCACAAACACAGCACTTGGCATCTCACGTGGCTTTGGCAGCAGGTAAGTCATTAATGCAGCAGACCACTGCACCACAGAGTGATTAAAACAACTTTCACATTGGAAGTGGCATCTCAGCAGAAGAAAAACCTGAGAACTCCCCTGGGGAATTGTCTGAGCAGCTCAAAGCAGAGCAAAGCTCCAGTGAAACAGAAGAGTTGTAATGTCATAGCTCACAGGCAGCACAGGGTCAGCCCTGACGGACCCCTGTGCCCACCCTGCTGTGTGACAGCAGCTCCTCAGGATGTCCCCGGGCAGCCACAGCCCCTCCTCCCCTGTGTCCTGGTGCCAGCAGGGGCAGAGTGACCTGCTGGGAGCACGGGGCCAGAGCAGCACCTGTGGAATGGCACCAGGACATGTGGAAGGTGCCCAGGGGTGGCACCACTCTGACCCTGTTCACTGGCAGAGGGTAGGGCCCTGTCTTGCCCACAGCAGGGGACACAGGTGTCCCCAAAGGGCTGCTGCCCTCCTGGAGCAGGGACACAAGCACTGACCAGCAGTGGGAAATGCAGTTCCAGGCCCTCTCTCCACTAAGGGTTTCCTGCACAGCCTCACACAGATTTCCAGATTTGCTCCCTGCTTCTGCTTCATTCTGGCTCAGCCCACAGCACGTGGATTTTGGGGAGAGCTGACATTTCTTCCATGCCTGAGCAGCCCTAATGGAGAGGATGGCTGCAGCCCTGCACTGAGCTGGGCCAGCCTCACCCTTCTGAGCTGTCCTGCAGCTCTGGGAGGAGAGGGCACAGAGACAGCACTGCTCTGATGCTGAGAGACACATCTCTGGCACTTGGAAGGAGTGGGCTCTTATTTAACTTCCCACAGCATCCAGAAGTGCAGGAGCTGGGTAACAAAGGTGAATTGCCAGTCTCCAGGAATCCCAGAATGGTTTGGGATAAAGTTCATTTCATTCCACCCCCTGCTCTGAGCAGAGACACCCTCCATAGCCCAGGGTGCTCCAAGCCCTGTCCAACCTGGCCTTGGACAATTGAATTCTCTGAGAAACTCCTGTTCAAGAACCCCATGAGCCCTGGCCCAAGTCCCCCCTTGTCAATGAGCAAAGCTGACGTGGCTCAGTGGACAAGCATCAGTGGGAACCCCAGTGCCTGCACAGCTGCACTGGCACTGCTCCTCTGCTACTGGGGACACTGATCCTGTGGGATCAGATGTTCTGCAACCTCTGGAAACTGTCACTGACTCACAAAACTCATCCCAATCCAAGTCAGGTGAAGTTATCCCTGATTTTACCCCATGTTTCCCTCAGTCAGCAGTTGCTGAGTGCCCTGCACTGTCAGAACACACAGCTCCAGCCTCAGGACCTGCAGAGCTGCTGCTGACCTTGAAGCTGTTCACCTGTCCTGTCAGCTCAGGAAATGTTTCCTCCCCAGCTGACCCACCTTCACAGCAGCTCCCAGCTACACCAGGAAGGTTGCCTGGAACAGAATGTCAGGGATCTGTGACTTGTGCTAAGGGACAGCAGCAGAGAGCAGCTGCCACACAAAGGGGCAGCCTGGCCCTTGGATCTGCTCCTCCAAATCATTATGCAGGAAATCATTAATTTTTATCTGCTCCTCCCAGGACTCCACACAAACTGCAGCAGGGACAAAGCACCTCCAGCTCAGGGAGCTCGCTGCCATTCCCATCTCTGCCTGGCACAGGTGGTGCTTTACAGGGCTGACAGTGAGAACATCCCCAAGATCCTGAGCCAGGAAAACCTGCCTGGTGCTCAGAAAACTGAGGCTCTGGAGGTAAAGGAGCTCAGGAGCCAGGATAGGAACAGAGCAGTGGCCCCCAGCTCACCTCACCCTCCCTAACCAGAGGAGCTTTCCTCAGGCCTGCACTGCTGAGGATTCCAGTAGTGGATCCATGAGGGCTGCACAACCAGGAGTTCACTCCAATCCAACACTGCCCTGGAGCCTGGAGCCTCCTTTCTTACTGCACCCCATGGCTCTCCTCCCATACACCTCTGAGGAAGCCAGCTGCAGCCTCCCTCAGAGCACACCCCCTGTTTTTCCAGGATGCAGTCTGGGAGGGATCTCTGCCATTGCACGAGCTGCTTCCCAGCAAGATTTGCAGAGAGAAACACTCCTGAAAATGCCAAAAGGTTCCATTTCAATCCTGCCTTTTGTTCTCCATCTGTCCCTATTGATCTTCCCTGAAGGGCAAGTCCAAGAAACTCGAATCCAATGGACCTGTTGCTCCATTAAAAACTCCAGCTGCAATGACTTATATTATCTGATACAAACTATTTTGTCACCTAAATGAGCTGGGAAACGGGGCTGCCAGGGAAATGGAACCACCTAATGCCACAGGAAATAACCCCACCATGAACATCAGCCCAAACGTAAGCACAGAAACATCCACTGTTCCATCCCCACCCCAAATCCTGCCCAAACCTCTCCACACCCCATAAAGGTGGGAACTGCCTGTAGCCACACAGGGAAAGGAGCAAAGACCAGCAGCAGCAGAGAAGCTCAAGGAATTACCAAGGGCAGGGAATTCCTAACGCAGCACTGGCCAGGTGGTCCTTGGGAGAGGACCACACCTCCTGCACACCCCTAAGGAAAATATCTTTGTGTTTGCCAGGCTCAGCTGGGTGGGAAAAGCCCACAGAGGCCAAGGTGTTATCACAGAGGGCAGGGCTGGGAGTGCTGCAGTGCCATGGGAGACCCCGGCCGCCCTTGTCCCACATTCTCACCTGCCTGAAACTCCAAAGCCATCAGGGCTGGTGTTTCTGCAGGAAATCATTAAATTGCCTTCATCAGGCAATAAATAAATGCGAACATTTTTCAGGGAGACTCAGAGGAGTCCGTGAAGCTTTCACCTGCAGCTGGACAAGAAGAAACTTGGGAGGAAGCAGAGGGATGAACTCGTTCTCACGGAGAAAGCTGGTCCCAGTCAGGGCAGGCAGCTCGAATCTCTGGTCATTTGGTTCAGCAAAAGCCAAAGGGAATCACAGAACACCCTGAGCAGGAAGGGAGTCACAAGCTCTGTCCTGCACAGACACCCCAACAGGGCCACCCTGTGCTGCTCTGCTGCCCTTTGAGCACCAGTGGGACAGCCCAGCTCAGCTCCAGTTAAACAGCCCATCCTCGGGCTGGAATATTCAACACTGGGAAAGGCTGGGATGTGACTCAGCTCCTTGCAATTCCCCTCTGAGCACAAACACCCAGACAGCTCCCGGGAGGCACAGGCGCTGCTGCTGCTGCTGGAGTGAGCAAAACAAGAAAGGGATCCCTTGAGTCCCACGAATGTGCACGCTGAGGCAAATTACAACCCTGAGCATGTCTCTCCCGGTGTAGCCAGCTCCTTTAAGCAGCCTTTTATCCAAAGAGTTTCCTTTATTCCGAGAGGTTTGCTTTTCAAAGAGATGTTATCCCAGATTAAAAATGCTAAAAGACACAACAACGACTTAAAAAAAAAATAAATAAAAAAAGCAGGTGATGATTAAGCAACAGACTCAGACAAAGCGTGCAGCTGTGAGATAACACACGTGGCTGCATCCTCCACCAGCCTGGGAACCTCGTTATCACTCCCAAACACAACCTGCACACTGCCTTTGGAACTACAGCCCTGCAACAAGCCCAAACAAAAGCAGCCTCCGAAAGAGTCTTTATGGAGTGTAATGTGCAGCTCAAGGGAGAAGGGGGTTCAAACTACAACTCCCCAGGCTTCCTCCTTCAAGGAGGGATTTTTTTTCCCTGTTACAATACATTGGCATCTTTTATCTATTTACAGCTCAGACATAAAGCATCAGAATGCCGGTGTTCATTAACTTTAATCTCTCACTGCACACTTTTGTGTTGTGCCTCGCTGTTGTACAACAAAGCTGAGAGCAGGGAGTGTCTAATGAGGCTTCAGAAGCTCTTTGTTCCAGCCTAAAAGCCTCACACCAGCAGCAGGCTTTGCTCCTGCCTATGTCACAGGTCTACCTGGAGGGCACAGAGCCAGGTGGGCAGGGCAGGTGGCTCTTGCCTCTACCCCTGGGCTAATCTTAAAACTCGATGTGGAAATCTCTGTTACTTGCTGCTTTGTTCTTCAGCTACCCAGATTTGCTGTGGTTCCTCTTCCCCCCTGACAAAACCCACACAAACCCCAGCCAGGGGCTGTCCTGAGCCTTCAGCAACTTCCCCAAAGCTGCTTTTGGTAACCCAGGGGACAGCACAGCTCTGGCCTTGGGCACTGTCCCTGGAGTCTACCTTCTCTCAGGTTCCACAGCTGAGCCCCCAAAGGCTTTTCCTGGGCTGCAGCCACATCCCCACAGGAACTGTCCCTCACTCCCACACAGCTGCTCCCACAGAGGCTGAAGAAATCCCCTCTTGTTCAACCCCAGCCTCCATAGTCACACCCACACAGCTCCATCTTCTGCTTGATCCTCCAGGATTCATCTCTGAATCTGAGAGCTCATGAGGAAATATTTTCCTGTAATTATTTTCCTGTAGAAGCCAAATCTATTTATTATGATGACTTTGTTTGTAATATCCAAAGCATCAACTCCATGATGTTGCTATTGCTGCTCAAAATTATTGCCTACCATTAGCGGGAACTCTGTGACAATGTTATTGCCATTAATAATTCCTGGCTGTCACTGCAGCTCCTCAAGGATGCTGAGAGGGAGCACATGGTCCCAGAGATACGTTCTGGTTTGTATCATTTCTTTTACATGAGAAAAGTAGATTATTACACGCTTGGGAGGAGCTCTTCATAAACATCTGCCAAGTTACCTCATTATCTTCCTTCAAATCCCTCCTTAAAAATCTCATTTGTCATGAGGCCTGCAAAGCCTCAGCAGCAGAACATTGGTATTATTAACTCACCCTCCCAGCTGATGGCACCACCCCAGTCCCCACTCCACCCTCCTTGTGCACCTCTACCCCAATGTTTCTGAGGACAGAACTCCCCAGGGATGTCCAACCCTCAGCACAGCCCCGGGCCACCATGAGGACCCCTGGACATTCCTGATTCCAACCAAAGCACCCTCGGGGTGGGATGCAGCCTAGGTGTGCCAGGAGACTGGGATTTTCCCACCTTGTGCCCAGGATATTTGAACTTGTCCATCAGTTGGAGTCATCTCCCTGCCTCTCCCTCCCTGGTGCAACACTCCAGCACAACCCTGGCAATGTCCCAGGGGACTTGGAGCACCCTGGGACAGTGGAAGGTGTCCCTGTCCATGGCAGGGATGGCACTGAAGGGGTTTTGAGGCCTTCCAACCCAAACCAGTCTGGGATCCTCTGAGACTCCAGAGCTGGAAGTGCTTGAACACAGTCCAAGCTTTGGGGACCCCTCTGCCTGCCCAGCCCTGACAAATCTCAGTGGTGCCCTGCAATCCCACAGTGGGTACAGGGATTCCACCCTGATCCTCACTGCCAGGTGCACCCCTGGCCTGTGCAAGAGGCAGATGCTTTTGGAAGGATTTGTTTGGCTGTGCTGTGCCTTTCCAGTGTCTCCAGAGCACCTGGCTCACCATCAGCCTCCCAGTGAATGAGGCAGAAGCTGTTCAGAAACATATCCTTTGTGCACAGCAAGGAGGGGAGAAGCTCAGTGATTATCACCAATGGCTGCTCTTTGAAAGTGTTCTTCTCTTTGCCCCATTAATAGGATAAAATTTGGAGAGGGAGCTTCTTTTTCTGGTATGTCAAGCCCTCCAAGTCCTGGGCACTGTGAGGCACCCTGGCAGCACCTCACCTGCATTTCCCCTTTCACAGCCAAGTGGTTCCAGCTCTGAAATCCCACCATCCAAGCTTCTGCCCTGGAGCTGCTGTGATTCCCACCAGCTGAGGAGCTGCCCTCCTGATTCTTTTACTGGTAATTAGAACTCATCAGCTTTCTGTGGTGCTCATTACTGTGCTGTTTGAGTGCCTATTTTTACAGCCTGAACAGCTCACTGTGCACCAGCTCCTCTCCTCACAGACAGAGAACAACCTCAGCTCCCTCTGGAAATGAGCTCTACACATCCTGCACCCTGCCCTGCTCTTCTCTCCAATCACAGCTTCCACAGCACTCCTTGATTAATTTTTTTCAAAGAACATTAAAAGGATGAAAACGCAGCACAACTGAAGAAGGCAGTAAACAATGTCACTTAACTATTTGCTGTCCTTCACAAGGGTTTTAACTGCCCTGATTACATTGTCTGAGTGGATTCTGTGAGAAAAAGAGACCTTGGAGGAATTTGAGTCTGAAAATGCTTCCTGCAGTTCTGTGTAATCAAAAGCCAGAAGGGAAGGAATGACAAAAGTGACTGAGAGCAGGTTGAACCAAAGGACACTCATGTGTAATGTGGCAAACCTCTAGGTTGTGGCAGGGCTTGACCTGGACAGGTGGGCTGGGATTATTTCCTCCTCTTCCTTTTTCCTGTTCCAAAACCAGAACTCAGGGGAGGAGGGTCTCTGCAGAGCACCAGCCATCTATAAAGCCTGGGATGGCATTTTACAACAGGGAAAGTGAGGCACACACAGAGGAAACATCTCAGTTAACACCCCTGGGAGCAGAAATCCCTTTGGGCTCCAGGCTCTTGTCCTGGCAAATATTTAGAGGTGCATCTCTGCAATAACCAAAGTGTTATTATCAGAAACAAGGATACCCTGAAACCAGAGCTCCTGGGTGGTACTGAAGGGAAATGTCAGATGGCTCTCTGGTTTCCTTCACCTTCCAGCTCTCAGCTACATTTTCAAACAACAACTCTCCCAGATTTAACTGTGGTTTGATCCTGTTCCTCACCAGAGGAGCTGCAGAGAATTTCGTGCCAGCAAAGGGCACTTTGTGCCCTTACCCCAGTGCCCCTGCCCCAAGAAGCCTCCAGGAGATTCCCAGCCCCTCCTGGTGGGGCTGGGAGCTGCCAGTGCTGCTCACCCTCGTCGCTGTTGTCGTCCACCAGGATGATCTCCTTGAGCAGGGGTGCAGGGGTGTGGTTGACGGCGCTGTGCACCGAGCGCAGGATCACCGACAGCGCCTCGTTCACAAAGATGAAGATGATGGAGATCTGGGGCAGGTCCTTCCCGTATTTCAGCTCTTTGCACCTGCAACACGAAGGGCAGAGAGAGACACGGGGTCAGCAGGGCTCACAGGGCAGCACTTTCAGCCAGGCACATGGAGAATCCACAGGACAAGCCCAGGGCTGTGACCTCCCCGCTGTGCACAGCTGGGGATTCCCAAAGCCTGCAAACCCATCCTTGAGCCACTGCTGCTGGGAAGGGAAAACAGGAAAGCAGAGCATCCCTGGGCTCAGAGAGCACATCCAGAGCTCACCAAACCCGTGTGTGTGGGCAGACAAGCAAGAGTGGACCCCAGAACACAGCAAATGCCTCTGGCAGTTCAAGGGAAATGCCCCAGTCTCACTCTGTCCCAAGATTTACAGGTGCTCAGAAATGAGCCTTGTCCTTGAACAGCACTTGGAAATTTTCTTCCCATTTGCTTTGGAAAGAAATGAACATAAAATGAGCCTTGGTTAAGTAGTCTCAATAAATGCTTTTGTTCTCTCAGCAGATACCTCTGAGCACACTCCTGTCTCTGAAGCAGTGTTGTGACCTGGTGTCTTTGCACGCCACAGCCAGGATGGTTAAACCCAAACCCTTGTGATCACCTCCCTGGTTTCTAGAAGAATTCCTTAACTTGGACAGGGTTTGGGGCTGCACAGACTTCAGAGCAGGCCAAAAGCAGGAGCTGGTTTCCACCAGCACCATCCCTGGCAAGCAGCAGGGGCCTGTTCCAAGGACACACCAGAACTGGAGACAGGGACACCCATGGAGCAGAGCTGGGGCAGCTCTGAGGGAAGGGGTGTTCCAGGTGACCCCCAGCTCCCCAGGGAGCACAGGGACACAGATGTTGTTCCTTACCACATTTCAGCTCAACAAAACACCTCTTAATAGAGCAACTGTGGAAAGCAAACAGGAGATCTTAAACCACTTCCAACAATTTAATTCAACTCTTCAGCTCCCCTTACAATAAATCCATGTGGGCAAGGACAGAAGGAGCTCCCCCATCCATGACAGATTAGCCACAGAACACGAGCAGAGTCCCCAGAATCACAATGAGTGTGCACAGAGCAAACCCTGCCCAGATAAGCAGAGAAAGACCAAAGGCAGTGACAGCCCAGCAGCTCCTCAACTCCCCAGAAATGCCTCTGCATTTGATTGTCCTGGGTGTTTCTTAGGCAACAGCAGGCATTCTTCAGACTCCAGAATGAGACTTGGGAGACAAAGATTTCCACAGAGACACAGTTTTCTTTATAATCTTCTTTAGTTAAACAAGTTTGCTGGGTGAAAACACGGTTGTGTTTCTTGATTTAATTATTGCCTACCCTACAGCAAGCCAAGAGCTTGACAGAAGGGAACCAAACACTGAAAAGGATCTTCCAAAGGGAAAATCTTCTTTTTAAAATTAATGAAAGAATGGTCATGATGGGGCAAAGTGACAAGTGACCCTGAAATCCTGCCAAGAAAGTCAAACTAAACTGACTCAGACATTAAAAACAGCTTTTGGTAGATGTTGATACTTGCTCTGATGAAGTCAAGGTTGTCACAGGAGCAGGAGCGTTTCCTTTTAATCATGGCTCACGTCTGGGCAGCCTTCCCCCAAGGAATGCTGCAGGGGATAAAGAGCTCAGCCTGTGATCAAAGAGCTTTGGAGGCAAATCCAAAGCCAGCTCTTTGAGCTTCATCTCCTGCTCATTGGCATTCTCCCTGCACACTCCTACCAGGGCTCCCCCTCCCCTGCATGGAGGACAGGTGGACAAAGATCCAGGGAGAGGAGATGAGCCTGGGAGGGAGGAGTTTTGGGAAAGGCCAACCCACACTGCCAGGGCACAAAGCTCCAGCTCTCCAGGGGCAGGAGAGGCTTTGCACAAACACCCTGCTCTGCTGGCTTTGGCTTCCACCACAGGGCTAGGAAGGCAGCAGTTTTAAACCAAATTAACATGGAGTTTGTTGTCTTCCTCCCACGGGTCCCTTCAGTGCTGGTGCCAAAAGCTGGGGGGAGCGATGCTCTGCCACAGCCTGCAGCTCCACGAGGCTTTTTCCAGTGAACAAACCAGTAAATATCCCTGAAAGTGCACAGGGAAACACCTGGAGCAGCTGGGCTGTCCTGGGGCAGGGACAGGAAAAGGGGAGAGCGACACCTGAGCTCAAACATCCCTGGAAAGGCCAGGGAGAAGCTGTGGGAAACAGGAGGAATGGTGAGGGAACAGGGTGGGAAGTGGTGGGGTTTGGGTTGTGGGGTGGGTTGGATTTGTTCTTTTAAACATTTTTCATAGAAAAAGAGCAGATGTGGATGCTTTATCCTTCAGCCCACGTGCAGGCAGAGGCACAGGTGTGAGAGCTTTACTCTGGGGACACTCAGACCCTTCAGGAAGGCTCACTGCAGGTCAGCAGTCCTGGGACAGGTGAGCCTGGCCATCCCTGCAGCCCCTACACCTCCCTCCTCACCTGCACCCTCCTGCACCCCCAGCAACAACACCTTGCCCACCTGAGGGTGGGTAGGCACAATGGGAAATGCCTGCTGCCTTCAGAATGTCAATGAACCCCTGAGGAACAGCACAGGGAATCCAGCACCAACCTCAGGTCCCAGCAGGAGCTCCAGGGTCTCAGGGAGAGTCCCAAGCAATGCACCAAACCTCACCTGAGACTCCTGACACCCTCTGCCCACAGTTATTCCCCCCAGCCTTTGGTTGTGTGCCAGCCAAGGCCTTTGGAATTCCGGTCCCAGGCCAAAATACTTCAAAATTCAGCAATACTCTAGAGGCCCTTCCAGTGCCTAAAGGGGACCTACAGGAAGGCTGGAGAGGGAATTTTTGCAAGGACAAGCAGTGATAGCAGATAGAATGGTTTTAAGCTCAAAGAGAGTCATATTGGAAAGGAATCCTTCCCTAAAGGTGGCAAGGCCCAGAGAAGTGCCCAGAGCAGCTGTGGCTGCCCCTGGATCCCTGGCAGTGCCCAAGGCCAGGCTGGATGGGGCTTGGAGGAGTCTGGGATGGTGGAAAGTGTCCCTCCCTGGGACAAGATGGGCTTTAAGGTCCCTATGACCCAAAACACTTGGGATTCTGTGAATCTCAGGCTTTATTCCTAACACCCAGCTCATGCTGTGTTCTGGCCAGCCCAAAGCAAGTCTTGTTCCAGGAAGTTGAATGTTCAAGGGAAAACTCCCTGCACTTGAAAATTTCTACATTTAAATTAAATACAGCAGTCAGACCACCACAATACCTTCCAGGGTCAGTGATTAGCTACCCAGCTAAAGCCCAGTGATCATTTGATGTTTAATTTAGCCCACATTCATCATTCCATCAGTACCAAAAGGCTGCCTCAGAAAGCTCTCCCTGCCCATGGAGCAGCTGCTCTCCAGCCACGTGCACACCTGCAGGTGCCCCAGTGCAGAGCTCCTGCCACACCTGCAGGACAGAGGGACAGGGCCAGTCTGCAACAGGGCCTGACTGGAGAAAACTGAGGGAGGCTGCAGGTGATGCCTCCCCATCCCTGCTTTGCCAGGTGGGAAACACCCCCTTGGGCCAGCACAGAGCACCTGCCAACATCTGGAAAGGAATTAGTGCAGGTTACACAATTACATTTTGCCCTACTAAATCCTGCTCTCTCCAATTAAACCTAGGCTGGCACCTGCTTGTAGGATTTATACCAAAATATCGTGAATCAGTTGCAGAAAGAAAGAGCCACCTTACAGTTTTGTCTCTCCTTTAGATCAATGGGATATCAAAGAGGCATTTTATGTCCCATTAAATCATGCTTGAATATGTTCCATTAAATCATGCTCACAAAACTCTCCAAGTATGAGGAGGCTGGGGAAAACCTCCCCATGTTCAGCACTGGGTTTAATTTAAGGACCTTACTGTGGTCTCATGGAGAAATGTTCTTGGCCTTCAACAGGGGAGGAAAAAAGGGGTTTCCTCAGTCCTTGGTCAAGGCCCAGGAATGAAGGGAGAGGTTTAGGTGGAGATCAGGGAAAGTTTCTCCCCCAGAGGGTGCTGGGCACTGCCCAGGCTCCCCAGGGAATGGGCACAGCCCCGAGGCTGCCAGAGCTGCAGGAGCTCCCAGGGATGCCCAGGGTGGGATTCTTGGGGTGTCTGTGCAGGGCTGGGAATTGGACTGGGTGATCTCTGGGGGTCCCTTCCAGCTCAGGAAATTCCAGGACATCTTTTCTCCCTTCAGAACAGACTGAGGAGCTGATGACTCACACCAGCCCCTGCATAAAACAACTCCCAACATCCTCCCCAGCCCCTCCTCCAGGGACACAGGATCTGGGTGGGTGCAGAGGTGACACAACTCCTGCATTGTGACCACCACCACTTTATTTGGTCACAGATCTTTATTCTACATAAAGCCCAAGAACTTGCAAGGAAACCCACAAAACAAATGTCTTTACAGAGAACATCTTTTCACCTGAATCTTTGGCGTTCCTGGTTTACGTAAGAAACCACCCTGAGCACTCACAGAACAAAGCAAGGCTGAGAAGCAGAGCTGGGGGAAGAGGAAGCAGGGCTGAGTTTCTGCTGAACAGCTTGGCACACATCAGGCTGGATTAATCAAGTCAGCCAAATTCAAAAGACAAAAAGCATAAAACCGCAGCTCAGCTCCAACGCGTGTTTGCCTGCTGCAGAGCCTGCCTTGAATCCTCTGATCATTTGTTTTCTGCTCAGCACACAGCTGTAAATCCACTCTTCAGAGCAGCGAGGGAGATTAGGATGTTTATTGTCTGTCTCAGTAACAGAAAAGGGATATCCCAGCATTTACTGCCTCATGATCCCTCAGCAGAAAAATCACCTGGAATCACAGCAAAGGCTCCTGGAGCACAAAGAGGCCACAAAGTGGCAGCTAACATTTACAAAGCACCTCTTCCTGCCCAGTGATTTAACGAGATCCACTCTCTCACTCAATTAACAACTCTTACCTGTTCTCTGGGGCACAAAGCCATTTCCATCAACCACCTGGAACTGCCCTGCCTGGCATCAGCCGAGCCCCAATGGTTTCTACACCTTCCCTTCCCAATATAACCCACTGATCAACACCAATAAATGCAGTTTATGGACAGCCTGGAGTGTGGACTGGTCCAAGACAACAGAGGCACTCCTTGGCTTCCAGAACTCTTCACTCCTTGAGCTTCAGATCCAGCCAGGTTTGCACAGAGCTGCCAGGGATGTCTGTGCTATGGGTAGGACCATCCCCAAGAAGCACCTTTCAGAAAGAAAATAATTTAATGAAAGGGCCAATAATACATTCCATTTTTTTCAGGACAGCTTTAGGCTGGAGATCAGGGAAAGGTTCTTCCCCCAGAGGGTGCTGGGCACTGCCCAGGCTCCCCAGGGAATGGGCACAGCCCCGAGGCTGCCAGAGCTGCAGGAGCTCTCAGGGATGCCCAGGGTGGGATTGTTGGGGTGTCTGTGCAGGGCTGGATGATCCCTGGGGGTCCCTTCAAACCCAAGATATTTTCTGAATCTGTGATGCCTTGAACAGCTCAGAGCTCAGGGAGGAGCTGGGCAGTCAGGCTGCAGCTTGCTTCACCCCTCAGGTCACTGAGCAAATCCTGCTAATCCTGAGATCAGGAATCCCTAATCCCAGAGGCTGCATCAAAGATTGTATCCACCCTTGGTCACAGGAATTATCTTCCACCTTCCATGCTGTGCCATGATGGGTCATCCACTCCTGACAGCTCCCACACCTTCTCTGCACAGATCTCAAAATTTCTACATTGCCACATTTCCTTCATTTGTGCCTTTTTCATGGCCACTTCCTCCAGTGCCAACACAAAATGCTCACCACAGTTTTAAGTGGAGATGAAATCCCATTAAGTGTAGCTGTCTCCATTCCCAGGGAGGAGGCAGCACTCCACCCCTCTGGAAACCTGCTCTGGTCAGAGTTCCCTGGATTTCAAATATGTCCAATGCTTTAAAGGGAATACTTGGATTCACACAAAAAACAGGTAGCAACAAGCTATCTGAAATCATCCAGCAGTAATTTGATTTTCCTAATGGTGCTCTTCTAATCAATCCATGTGGGAGCCCTCTGGAGCCATCTCTCCAACAGGGGGCACAGGCTGAGCTTGTCAAGATCCAGAGGGACACAAACTGGGAGGAGTAAAGAGGTGAATGAAGTAAAGAGGCATTAGAAGAACCTCACTGAGAGAAAAGTAGCTGCTGCTCAGTCTCAGAACACTGATGGTGGTTTAAAATCACAGTTCTAAAAAGCAAGGTAGAGAAAAATCCAACCTCATCCTCACTGTGCCTTAAACACTGGGTGCAGCAGTCCCACCCTCAGCCTGGGGAGGTGTTTTTGTGTTTTGTGGAACCACCACAGAGACACAACGTTTTGCCCTGAGCTGTTTTCCTCCAGGCTGGTGCACAGCTGGAGCTCAGGCAGAGGTCCTGCGTGGAGATTTGGTCTTGCACAAACAAGCAGCCAGCCCAGAGCAGGGCTCCAGCCCCTGGTGCAGGGGGCACTGCCAGCTCCACTCGGGCTTGCCTGCACTGCCTGGCACACCAAGGCAAAGGCAGGGGAGGCCAAATGGAAAGTGAAGAAATGCCAGTGAAACACAGAACCCTCTCACACAGGGAAGGGCTCAAATATCCCCTACAACATGAGGGAAAAGGTCACACACTGGCTTCCTCTCCTTCCTTGGGCATAAATCTTGGAATTACTGAGGCTGGAAAAGCCCTCTAAGGCCATCGAGCCCAGCACCACCCCATTCACCACTGAGCCATGGCCCCAAGTGCCACATCCACAGGGATGGGGACTCCCCCACTGCCCTGGACAGCCCTTCCAATGCCTGACCACCCTTTCAGCAAGAAATTTCCTCCAATATCCAGTCTAAACCTCCCCATGCCCAGCCTGAGGCCGTTCCCTCTCCTTCTGTCCCTGCTCTCTGGGAGCAGAGCCCGACCCCCCGGCTGTCCCCTCCTGTCAGGTTCAAGCCATGACAATTGTCCACCCCTCAAACCCAGGGCACAAAGGGCACCCTGTGCAATGCCCATGTTGCACACAGGCTGGAACAGGAGCCACTCAGGATGGGCAGGCCCTGCTCTGCTTTGGACGGATGCCAGCTCTGGAAAACTTACCTAGGAGAAAAGGTCAATAAAACAACAGCAGGAAAACAGCAGCCTGCTCTGTGCAGCTCTGTGAACACACAACCCCTTGGCCTGACTGAGGCCTGGCACAGATAAGGATGGCAGCACCCTGTGAGATCACTGGAGCACACAGGGCTGTGCTCTTAGGGAACACACCCACGGCTGCTGCAGGAGTGGGACCTGCTCTGTGCTGCCTCTCAGGCAGTGTCTGGGGAGCAGAGTCTGCTCACACTGACTGATGACCTAAGTTCTGTCCCATAACCACAGTACCATCAGCTCTGATGCTGCACTATCCCTCATCTTCCCAGGGATGCCCCTCAGGGCTGTTCAGGACACAAATGTCCCCCCAGAGCATGAAGGGGACATCAGCAGCAACCACCATGGAGAGGGCTGAACACCCCAGGTCTGCAGACACCCACGGCTTTAGGGCTCTGTGCTGCTCCCTCACCCTCTGGAGTTATTCCTACAGCTCCTAATGGGGTCCTACTGCACCCCTCTCCAACTCCATGGGATCAGCCATCCCAGACACTCAGCACATAGGAAGAGTCAGACACAAAGATCTGTGCCAGCTGACACAAAATGGACCCAGATCACAGAATCACTGAGTGGAGTTGGGTTTGAAGGGACCTTAGAGATCATCTCAGCCCATCCAGACCCTGTGTACCTGTGGAGGAACACATGGCAGACAAAGAATGTGGTGGTTACAAACAGCCTCTTTATAAAAGCAGACCCTGATAGTGGGTTCTCCAAGATTTCCTCCACTCCTCCACATCAGAGTGCCAGATCTCCCTCCCACCTGCCACCCCCACTTTATTTTTAATTCTGAGCACCTAGGAGCTCCCCAGTCTGAATCCTCACTTATTAATGATTTCTCTTTTGGCCATCACACTAAATAAATCCAGCTAACGTGCTTATCAGGAGCTTATCCCTTCCTGACATTTCAGTCTTGTAGCAGGCTCAAGGGTTTGAATATTTAAACAGGCAAATATTCTTTTGATCAGCAGAATAAATGACTTGTTACTTCCTGTCCTTAAAATCACCGTGGATATCATAGAAGTGCTCAGCTATGTTGGCACATCTTGCACAGGGCTGTGGAGCTGTTCCTGTAAAACATGGAGCTCTCAGGAGCAGAGAGAGCTCCACTCACATATTTAAATGCTTTTCTACAACAAGCTATGGAACTGCCATGTTAAAGCCAAGGGTGTGTGAGAGACAGCTCAGTCAGAATTAGTGTACAAGAAGTGGAATTGTCCCCCAAATTCCTATCCCAGAGATTGCTGCTTCAGGAAAACACCAGCTTGCAACTGCAAGAGTCACCACTGCATCTCTCAGTGCTGAGGGTCCCAAAACTGAGAGCACCCCTCAAATAGGAGTATCAGCAATTTTACCCTGTTACAGAGATCAGGACTCCTCCCATGGTGTGGTGCAGGAGCCCACAGCCAGCCAGTGTGTCCCTGTCACCTGGCATTTTTCAGGACAGCACAAGGAATGACATCCACTGCACCCAGTTCTTGCACAGAGCCCCCGGCTCATCAGTCCCAGCAGGACAAGGCAGGGCTGGCCCCAAGCTCCAAGGTCTCCTCATGGCCACATCTGGCCACATCTGCCCACCCACAATGCAGCTGGAGGCTCCAAGCTTGACAAGTCCTCAGGAGAAGAAGGCTGCTGTCCCCTTAACCAAGGCATCAGGGATTGAAATAACACAAGATGTGGAAGTTAGGGTGCTCAGGGATGAAGTGGTCAGCCCCGAGGGAACAGGAGGCCAGCAGGGCTCAGGAGCAAAGCCTGCAGGTCCTGTGCCTGGCTGGTGGCCTTTCTCTCCTCTTTGGCAAGGCAGATTGGGCAGGGAGAAAATTTAGGAGCATTTTTTTTCTCTGTTTGTTTTAAAACAGTGCCCTGCAAACACAGCTGAACTCTGAATGATGTCCAAACAGGCAGGAACTGAAGGAGCAGGCTTTGAAAAGGCTGCCTGCAGCATTTTACATGATCACAGCAGAGGCAGCAGCACCCTGACTCCCCTGCCACGAGGATCCCAAGCTGTGAGACAAGGTCAGCTCTGACTCCATCACCATGTTGATGATGATGAGCAGCCCCTGTGTTTCCAGCAGGGAAAGGCAGGCAGGGAACCCTGACTCTGCTCCACAGGAGCAACACCAGATCCTGGCCACCAGCAAGGGGTGAGTGCTCACAGAAGAAAGGCAGTAATGTAAAACTGTAAATTAACAGTAAAGTGTAAACTAATAGTAAATTGTAAATTAACAGGAAGTTGTAAATTAACAGTGCATGTTCTGACATCCTCTGTTAGAGGCAGCTGCTGCTCTGGAGCTGCTCATGTAGGCACAGTCCTGGACAAGGTAATTCACAGACTTCTCATCTAAGGCAGAAGCCAGAGCTCCCCTCAAGGTCGATGAAGTGACACTGCCATTACCAAAGGACAATTTATTCCAGCCCTCCTTCCCAGGTATATTTCTGTCAGGTAAAACACACTGAAGTTGTTTTTTTAGGAAGGTGAAAATACATTTTCCTCCCCTGAGGCAGCCTCAGGCTGAACATTCAAACATCAGTGAGGGAAGGGAGCCCTTCATGTCCCAGCCAGGGATTCCAGGGTGACAGTCCCACCAGCAAATGTCACAGCTCTGCTCAGGCAGGTTGGGATAAAACTGGCACTGCTGGAAACCTTCCCCCTCAAATTGAAAAGGAAATCCTTGCTACAGAGCCTGAGGTAGGAGTGTTTTACTTGAATAGATCTCACAGGAACGCAGGATTTTGACATCCCCAGGACAGACTTGGGGCAATGAAGAAGAAAAGTTGCCACCACTTGTGCTGCCTGGAACAAGGTGGAATGATGCCACTGCTGGAAGAGCTGGCATAAAAATGATGAACTTAAAAGGCACAATGGACTTTTAGAGACAGCTCTTCTTCTTTGTGATCACAGAGCCACGCTGCTGACGGCTTTATGAACTGGAAGATGAAGAGGTTTTTAAACCTTTACTGTTACGTGCAGAAATCACTGGGTAAGTTTGTTTAACCTCTGCCAGAATTGGATCAGCCTCAGCAGAGGGGAGTCACTGAGCCCTGTCTGCCAAATTCCTGTATGGAGAATGTCACACGGGGAGAGCTCTGCCATCCCCAAATCCCAGAGCTGGCTCCAAGGAGAGCTCTGCCATCCCCAAATCCCAGAGCTGGCACCAGAGAGAGCTCTGCCATCCCCAAATCCTGGAGCTGGCTCCAAAGAGAGCTCTGCTATCCCCAAATCCCA